>SJYT01077019.1:94960-147677 GCA_006410635.1 Cephalophus harveyi | reverse complement strand
CGCCGCGGCGCGGGGGTCGGGTGGGCGGGCTGGGAAAGGAGTGGGGGAGGGCGAGCGGGAGATGCTTCTGGGGCCCCCGCGCGCCCCTCCTTGGAGGGGGCCGGAAAAGGAGCGTGCGGGGCCGCTGGCGCTCCGGCGTGCTGCGAGGGGCTCCAGCGGTGCCGGGGGCTTTGGCGTCCCCGGGTCGGGGTGAGCGCGGGGGCCCCCCGCGGGCAGGGAGCTGCGGCTCTGGCGCTTCGGTGCAGGGTTCCCTCGCTGGGCTGCTCTAGGCGGTCAAAGCGGAGCGCGCCCGGGAGCCCGGCGAGGCCCGGCTCCTTCTCCGACCCAACCCAGCAGAGGGCCAGTCCGGGTGGCTCAGTTGGGTCAGGCGCTCTGCCCACTGACCAGCTCTTCTTTTGCAGAGGAAGAGGCAGCGGGGATGGGGTGAGGGTGAGGCTTCCCTGCTTGGATGCCGAGGAAGTGCGCCCGGAAAGCACCCAGGGAGTTCGAGGGGAAGGAGACGGCAGGGTCCTGAGACGGGGCTTGGGGGAGCTGCTAACAGGAAAGCCTGCGGTGGGTGGTGGTTGAGTGGGGCGCGGGGTAGGGGGGGGGTGCTGGATCCCAGGACGTCTCGGAAGGGCGCCCCACTCCGCGGCAGCACTGGCTCTCGGAGTCCAAAGCAGGGGGTCCAAAGTGTAGCTGGAGGCAGGAAGAATTTTGGGAAGTGGAAAGTAGTGGAGACCTAGAGGGACCTTGAGGAGGGGTAGCGACAGGGCTGTGAGGAGCCGAGCTAGCAGTAGGGGTCCGGGCTTACTCGGGTTTGAGGATGCTACTGAGCTGCTTGGTGTCCAGGTTCCAGATAAAGCTGCGTCCGGGCACCTGGAGGAGGACTTACAAGAGGAGAGCCCGCTGCAGCCTCCCCATCGGCAAATCCTCGAGAGGGATATTTTTGAGGCCAAGGCTGGGCAAGATTACAAATCTGCTGCCTGGCATCCTCACCCCCATGTTAGCAAGTCTCCACTTGAGAGATCCTTAACCTTTAACTATTTCTGTGCTAGACACTCAAGTCAAGGGCCAGTGGGGCTCAGGGATTCCCATGTTTACGGTGGATGAAAATTTAGACATCATCCTTCAACCCCTTAAAAAACAGATGGGAGATCTAAGGTCTAAAGAGGTAAAACCGCCTCTCCAGAGACAAGTCCCTAGGCAGCTACTTCAAAAGAACACGCAAGGATAGTTGCTACCTCTCTTGGAAAAGAAAAGCACGTTGAGGCGAGGGAGTGGCGTTGCGATTGATTTTCAACCTTTAAAAAGTAAAACACAGCAAAGTGAAATTTGAGTTGGAATTGTAGGGGGAAAATAGTTCCATCTCCTCCTCACACCAGGACTGAGGTGGGTAGGCAGGGTCCCACCCTTCCTTTCTTTGGGTGTGTCAAGATCTTGCCCACGGTGTGTGTGTGCTGTGCTCAGTCGTGTCTCACTTTTTGAGACCCCATGGGCTGTAACCCACCAGCCTGCCTCCCTCCATGGAATTTTCCACACAAGAGTACTGGAGTGGGTTGCCATTTCCTCCTCCAGGGGATCTTTCCAACCCAGGGATCAAACTCTCCTCTCCTGCACTGGCGGGTGGATTCTTTACCACCGAGCCACCTGGTGCAGAGGGAAGGGAGATCATTCCAGCCTGTTCTGGGCCCCTGTGTGACTTTGAGAGGTGTTGTCTCTGAGGCTGTGGGTGGGATATACAACTCCATTCCCTGTGGAGGAAGAGTCAAAAAAGCGTTATATATCCTTCCTAATTCTTGGCCAAGCCTGACTGGGGAATTCTAGGACCCATGCAAAGGGTGCAACCCACTTCTGCTTGTCCTCAGACTCAAAATCATTATTTGCATATCTAAATAGATAACTCACCTCCCTATAGTTACCCTTCCCCTTCACAAATATTCTTTACCAAGACTGGAAGCTCACTTCTAGAAAGTTATTCTAACCTGGAAGCAGAAATAAGATCATTGCAAAAAATGGGACAGATGTAAGTTGATTGGCTTGTCCAACTTTGTCTCTGCATTTCATTTACAGACAATCTTTGGAAAGTGATGAATAGGGAACGGATTGGCAGACATTAGAGGAACACCTTTATGGAGAGGGGCTGCTAAAAGAAGAAAGACAAACAGTATTGCAAGACGCAGTACCTCATTTAGACTTGGTGTTTCTGCAGGAGCCCCAGCTGACTCATCTCTAAAACTAGAAGGTGAGGTCCCTTCTTGATTTAGTAGCTTCCAATTCTGTTATCACTAGTTCTTTCAATGAGGAGTGCATGACTTAACACACTATTGAAATGAATAAGTGATTTAAAGACTGGAATATTGCACTCTTGTCTTTAAATTTGGTCCTATTTCTTAGACCATTTCTGCACTTTTGGGAAATTTATGTATAAAATTTTGAAGTGAAACCTCAACCTGGACATGTGTTCCAATACTAAGTATTCTCACAATGGAACTTGTTGAAGGGTGTTGGATTCCAAGCTAAGAGCTAAGGGACACAGGAGAATTTGTGTGTCCTGTTGCTTAGGCTGTGGAAGAGAAGCACCCAGGATCCCCCAGTCTGCTATTACTGTGTTTATTTATAAGGTGGGTTGCTGCTAATTTAGTGTATTCCTGAAATTTTACTGTATGTATTGTGGTAAAATGAAAGGAAGGAAGAAGGGAAGGAAAGGAGGGAGGCGAGCGGGGAGGGAAGGGGGAAAAATAGGCAAGAATGATAGACTTTGCTGGCAGTCCAGTGGTTAAGACTCTGCACATACGGAGCAAGGGTCATGGGTTCAGTCCCTGGTTGAGGAACTAAGATCCCACATGCCTACACAGTGTGCCCCCCCCCCAAGTTTTTTTAATTAAAAAAAGAAGCATGCTAGAAGCACTAAGTACATTGACTGTCATGAACACTCAGTGTAAACAGGAGCATGCCACAAACAAGACAGTCCGGGAGAGTTGAAGTGTTGCTCAGGACAGTTGGAGGAAGGGCAGATCCTTGGAAACCAGCATGACTGCTTCATAGCAGAGATGAAATGTGAGCTTCTGAGAATGGCCAGATTTAGTTTATGTAGGAGAAAATAGGGAAAGCCATTCCATGTGGGAAGAACGACATGAGCAAAGGCCGAATGGAGGGACTTCATGTGACTTCACTGAAGGATGGAAAAGAAAGTGGACCAGACTGACTTTGAGGAAAAAGGAGAGAAAAAGTATGTTATAGGTGAGATGGTAGGGATTTGGGATTGCCAAGCTAAATAGGTTACATTGGTCTGCAGGAGATAAGGAGTCTTCCAACATTTTGGAATAGGAAAGTCAGACATCAAGTGGAGTAGAGATATATGCAGTGGTAACAGACAGGATTGTCTAAAGCAGGAGACTGCAGGAGGAGATGATCATGGTTGTTGGAAAGCAAGGAATGAAGAAATGCGGTGCAAGAGCTACTACAGAGGAACAGGGAACTGAACTGGGTGTTGGAATATCGTAAAAGTGTCTCGGCATATTAGAGGAATTTTTTTTTAACATCGTCCCTTTGTCAGAGGCAATTTAACATCTAGAGAATCAGATCATTGCCTTTTTCATTTTGTAAGTGTGGTTTTCCCAGTGTGAGGGGAGTGAAAAGGGTCTTTTCATGTAGACAAAGTAACAGAAAATAGAACCTACCGAATTTTCCTGCCATATGATTTCACTGTAGTCTTTTAAAAAGGCAACTTATGGGGATATTGTCGATGCTTTGAAAGCCAGTCTGTCAACTTGTGGCTCCCTTGGACCGTTCGCCCTTTCCTTGTGCTTCTCCTCTGCACTTACTTTCTCACCATTTACTGTTCATTAGCATCATTACCAGAATGTGTATAAGAACATCATATGCCGTATAACATCTGAGAGCAGCGGTGGATATCAGACACTAACCAACTTTCTCACTTTATATTTAAGGAAACGGAAGCTTGAAAGATTATATGACTTGCTTCAGGTCATCTGGAGAGAGGCATGGGCACATCTGAAGCTTGAGTCAAAGCCTTCTGTTTTTTTGTGCAGGGTCTTTCCAATTCATCACTCTGCCTCAGGTATTTTTCAACTGACCAGCAGTTATAAAAGTTGTGATGTAGTGAATGAATGAACCTTTAGTGAGTAAAAGTTGTGGGAGTGATCTATGGATGCTAAAAGCCCCAGAGTCTATCTTATATCAGGAAAAGAGGTCTGACAGTACCAAGCCTGAAGCATTGATGAGGTAATAATTTTAGAAGGGTGAGAGGATACAGAGAATTGCATGGCACATGGCTCTGCAACCCTCTGAGGGGGAGTAATCAGGACTCAGGAACGCGGCAGTACTACGCCAAGGATACAGGGAATTCTCAGGGAGCCTTTGGACCTCTTTGACCTCTGTGATAATAAGCTGGTGGGCTTTTTGGTAGGAAGTCGGAACAACAAATCCTTTTGAGTTGCCACTCTTGCTGAGTAATTGAATATTCTTTAGTCACCATTTTATTAATATGATGCTGTGTTACACTGACTCAACCCTGACAGCACTGGGGACTTTAACCTTTTTAAAAGTGGACTTGCAAAAAAAGTGGGCTTGAACAGTGATATTTTTCACCCAAGAGATTTCACTATACAGCCATGGTTGAGAACTGCTGCTCTACAAAAACTTATTTTTTCCCCTATCAAGTGGAGTAGAGATATATGCAGTGGTAACAGACAGGATTGTCTAAAGCAGGAGACTGCAGGAGGAGATGATCATGGTTGTTGGAAAGCAAGGAATGAAGAAATGCGGTGCAAGAGCTACTACAGAGGAACAGGGAACTGAACTGGGTGTTGGAATATCGTAAAAGTGTCTCGGCATATTAGAGGAATTTTTTTTTAACATCGTCCCTTTGTCAGAGGCAATTTAACATCTAGAGAATCAGATCATTGCCTTTTTCATTTTGTAAGTGTGGTTTTCCCAGTGTGAGGGGAGTGAAAAGGGTCTTTTCATGTAGACAAAGTAACAGAAAATAGAACCTACCGAATTTTCCTGCCATATGATTTCACTGTAGTCTTTTAAAAAGGCAACTTATGGGGATATTGTCGATGCTTTGAAAGCCAGTCTGTCAACTTGTGGCTCCCTTGGACCGTTCGCCCTTTCCTTGTGCTTCTCCTCTGCACTTACTTTCTCACCATTTACTGTTCATTAGCATCATTACCAGAATGTGTATAAGAACATCATATGCCGTATAACATCTGAGAGCAGCGGTGGATATCAGACACTAACCAACTTTCTCACTTTATATTTAAGGAAACGGAAGCTTGAAAGATTATGTGACTTGCTTCAGGTCATCTGGAGAGAGGCATGGGCACATCTGAAGCTTGAGTCAAAGCCTTCTGTTTTTTTGTGCAGGGTCTTTCCAATTCATCACTCTGCCTCAGGTATTTTTCAACTGACCAGCAGTTATAAAAGTTGTGATGTAGTGAATGAATGAACCTTTAGTGAGTAAAAGTTGTGGGAGTGATCTATGGATGCTAAAAGCCCCAGAGTCTATCTTATATCAGGAAAAGAGGTCTGACAGTACCAAGCCTGAAGCATTGATGAGGTAATAATTTTAGAAGGGTGAGAGGATACAGAGAATTGCATGGCACATGGCTCTGCAACCCTCTGAGGGGGAGTAATCAGGACTCAGGAACGCGGCAGTACTACGCCAAGGATACAGGGAATTCTCAGGGAGCCTTTGGACCTCTTTGACCTCTGTGATAATAAGCTGGTGGGCTTTTTGGTAGGAAGTCGGAACAACAAATCCTTTTGAGTTGCCACTCTTGCTGAGTAATTGAATATTCTTTAGTCACCATTTTATTAATATGATGCTGTGTTACACTGACTCAACCCTGACAGCACTGGGGACTTTAACCTTTTTAAAAGTGGACTTGCAAAAAAAGTGGGCTTGAACAGTGATATTTTTCACCCAAGAGATTTCACTATACAGCCATGGTTGAGAACTGCTGCTCTACAAAAACTTATTTTTTCCCCCTCCCCTTTCTTCCCCCTGCCTCCCTTCTTCTTATTCTTTTTTTAATTGGAGGGTAATTGTTTTACAATGTTGTGCTGATTTCTGCCTTGCTACTGCTGTTGCTGCTGCTAAGTCACTTCAGTCGTGTCCGACTCTGTGCGACTCCATAGACATCAGCCCACCAGGCTCCCCTGTCCCTGGGATTCTCCAGGCAAGAACACTGGAGTGGGTTGCCATTTCCTTCTCCAGTGCATGAAAGTGAAAAGTGAAGATGAAGTCGCTCAGTCATGTCTGACTCTTAGCGACCCCATGGACTGCAGTCTGCCAGGCTCCTCCGTCCATGGGATTTTCCAGGCAAGAGTACTGGAGTGGAGTGCCATTGCCTTCTCTGATTTCTGCCTTATAACAATATAAATCAAATCCCTCCTCCCTTCCCTTCCCTATAGAATTGTAGCCTCCACATTCGGAATGCACTAAGAACTTATTTATATTCTTAGTTCTATGGGACTTTTCAGGAGACAACTGGACATTTTCTTGGTAGATGGTTCAGCATGTTTGGGGGATTTATGAAGTTTTATCCCATAAATGTTATCAGCTGCCCCAAGTTCAAACACAAATCAAAGAGTTCTTCTATAGTGAAGTTTTTTTGCCACAACTATATCTCTTCACTTGGATGTTAGAGGGTGCTACCAGCAAAGTACTGGTGGCTGAAGCCACTATCAGCAGCCAAGAGGAGAGGTTGGAGGCAGGGGAGGAGAGGCAGCCTGTGGGTCCTAGCGAGTTCTGTGATGATGTGGGTGAACATCACTCAAGACTCACAAGGTGGGAGAGAGCATCTCTACCAATCAGAGTGCGTTTTGTAAAGTTGTCGCTATGTTTCGATGTGTGTTGCCGTGCGTTGTTCGTATATGCATGATTACTTGACTGAACGGTCACCTTTTTTTTCCTGGTATATCAAGTATAATGGATGTCATTGCTAGGAAATCAGTTAACCTCCTTCAAATGTAGTTTCCTATGGAAAGAAGGCAGGAGAACAGAACCATCGAAGATTAGAATTGAAGCATTTTGCTTAACCCTTCAGTTTATAGATGAAAAGCCTGAAGCCCAGAGACGGAAAGTGATATTCTCAAGGTCACACAGCCAGATGATGGCATAGGAAGGTTAGACTCCAGGGTCAGTGCCAGGGGGAGCTCACGCCAACCTCTTTTCATCCCAGATGTCTGTCTGTCTTCTTCCAGGAACCCTAAATATTCTCAGATTGGAATCTTTTCCTTTGAATAGTTAAGGTAGTGTTCTGTAAATGTGTTTTTCCCTTGCTGTCTTTCTGTTAATCATTGTAGACCAGATATTAGACACTCCACAGCTCCATCCTACCCCTAGAGTCGCATCTGACTCTTCACAACCCCATGGACTGTAGCCTGCCAGGCTCCTCTGTCCGTGAAATTCTCCAGACAAGAATACTGGAGTGGGTTGCCATTCCCTTCTCCAGGGGATCTTCCTGACTCAGGGATCAAACCTGGGTCTCCTGCATTGCAGGCAGACTCTACCATCTGAGCCACCAAGGAAGCCCAGAGTAAGCCTAGAACAGTCAAAAAAGCATTTTGGTTTCAAATACCCAAACATAACTGAAACAAGTTGAACAATTACAACAGAAAGCTATTTAATGACTCACAGGAAGTTCAAAGGCTGAAGGTAGTTTCAGGCAATTTGAAATGAAATTCAGAAATTCTTGAGTGGGCTAGTGGGTCAGCCATCCTGAGGGTGTGAGTCCCTTATGAGGGGCAGGGAGCACAGCTGCAGAAAGCTTAAGGTTGGACCCTAGAGAGCAGGGATTGAAAATCTATCCGCCAAGAAACTGGCTTTTTAAAGAGACTGACCACCTCCCACCACCAACAATTTTCTGCAGAAGGAATTTGAAGTTGTTTTCTTTAGTTTTTCACTGATTTCCCCCCAAATATCTTTTTTCCCTTGACATGGTCTTTCCTTGCTCAGATACCTCCAGTTTTTCTTTCATAGATATTTGAATAACTTTCATCTCCTAACTTCTCATACTCTAGATTTTTGTGTCTACTTGAACAGGACCTTGATGACCCTCACCTCATTTAACAGAGACCCTGTATCAGATGAACTGAGCTTGAAACATGTGGAAAATGGTTCAGAATCACAGGACCAGGGATTTCCCTGATAGTCCAATGGCTAAGACTCTGCACTTCCAATGCAGGGGGCTTGGGTTCAATCCCAGGTCAGGGAACTAGACATGTTGCAACTAAGGATCCTACGTACCTCAAAAAGATTGAAGATGCTGCTTGCCACAGCCAAATAAACAAAAATAAAAAACCCCAGGAGCATCCCCATTTACCACTTCCTGCTTCTAAAGTAACATGAGTTGATTCTTTTGTATGATGGAAGCCATCGCTTATAAAAGCATAATGCCAGTTATCCTTCCTAGTAGGTCTAACCACGCCAAGGCACTGTCCATTGGCTTCAAGCAACTGCAATTCATTTTTTTATTTATAGCCAAGTTCTTATTTTTGTAAACATTGCATTCTGAAATACAGGTGGCTTTTGAACTAGCAGGATGAATAAGGCACAAGAAAGTTGTGCTTTTTGAGTTCTTCTGCGCAGTGCCACCAACGTGTTCTACCTGTGATCTCTCTGGACGTCAACATTACCATCCAAGTGCTGCTTTCATGTTTTATTTCAGTGTGTCAAATGAGTGATGCTTTCCTTGTCTTCCAACAGAAATTGTGTTAGGAAACGAGTGGGCTAGTTTTCCTACCCTAATCGGTATGGATTTATGTTAAGTGGCTGCTGGGGTTTGGTACAAAACTCTCTGTTTCTAGGCATTTGGGACATCTCTTTTCCCCCTCTGCCTATCTAAAATGAACTTGTCTGACTTTCCCTGGCAGAGTAATAATTGCACGGAGAAGCCTTCTCTCTATTTATTGGAACATCTTGAGTGCTATCTACTGGTCAAATGTGGCATTGCCTCAGAAAGTGAGCTTCAGGCAAGTTGTCATGGGTCTTCTAAGGATAACTTTTGTCTATTGGCTGAATATACGCTGAATAAATGCCGTATGTTTTAGCACATCCTGAAACATACTGACTAAGGACCTGCATTCTTAAATTATATCATTGCCAGGGAGTCACTCATTGCCTTCTGGATCAAAAAACCCCTTGATTAAGAGGCATACAAATTAGAGTATAAATGCAGTGTAACCAGTGGCCGCTTGTCCTTCCTTGAAATGAATAACTGAATAGTTTAAATCTGATTCTCACTTTGCTGAGTAATGTCAATGGATAAAAATAAACCTTTAAAATGAGCTTTATGGAGTCAGTCAATAATGCTGTCTTCATGTATAAAAAGGAAGACAATTTGCACTCAATACTAGGTAATAAGCATTTGCCAGTACTAATAATATTGATCAGAATGCTTAAAAGATAACAGTCAATATTTAGTATGAGTTAAAATTCATCCAATTTATGCTAACCAAACTATATTTTCTGGCCAAGGTCTTTTGTTTCAAGCACCTGGTAACTTGTCCAGAGAGGCATATTATGCTTTAGCCAAGATTCCAGAAAAGAACATATGAGGAGGGAGTGCAAAGCATTGAACAACTGAGAGTCAATGAAAAGTGATCTGAAAGTCATGGTCTAAAAGCCAAGGGGTCTTCTTCTTCTAGCAAAACGAATAATTGTTCCATTTAGGACAAATAACTGTAAAGGAAAGACCAAGTACAGGAGATCACTATTGATTATTAGGAAATAATGAAGAGAAAGGGCTAATGTGTTGACATCATTTAGGCAAAGATCCAGATGATGAAGCTGTGAAGTGAAGTGAAGTGAAGTCACTCAGTCTTGTCCGACTCTTTGCAACCCCATGGACTGTAGCCTATCAGGCCCCTCCGTCCATGGGATTTTCCAAGCAAGAGTACTAGAGTGGATTGCCATTTCCCTCTCCAGGGGATCTTCCCTACCCGGGGATCGAACCTGGGTCTCCTGCATTGTAGGCAGACTCTTTACCATCTGAGCCACCAGGGAAGCCCTCGATGAAGCTGTAGTTAACAGGAACTTTATAGAGACACATTGATTTAACAGTATACATGGAAATAGACAACCCTATCATCATTTTTAAGTTATTAAAATGCAACTTATGCTGCCTTTCACTTATTTTAAATTGTTTATTCAGTAATTTGGCATAATTTATTTAACTTCATATTAACACATATATATTCTTCTGAAAATTATAATTTTAAAAATTGAATATCCTGGATTTTGAGACTGTGTGATTTTTGTAACATATTCAGTTATCTGTATGCTATTAAAAATGACAGAAACATTTTGATTTATAATGAAAAAGAGAACAAGTTAAAATATGTAGCTAAAATCTAAAACCATTCTGTTTCAGCAATAGAATATTTTAAAATATATATATATATATATATATATTTATAGGCACAGGCAGAAATCTCACTAATACTTATTTTTCAATCATTCCTAAATTTAGCTTTCTTTTTTTTAAACACCAGGTGCTGTACATATATTATCACATATAATCATTACAACAATCCTGTAAGATGGGTATTATCTGAAATTTGTAATGGCACAGCTGAGGAATATAGAAATCAAGTATTTTGCCCAAGGTGACTTAACCCTCATGTAACAGAACCCAGGATTTGGACCCAGAAACTCCAGAGCTTTCTCTCCTAACTGTGACATAACTGTCTCCAACTGTGTTGCTGTTTACATCTTGTCAATAAAGTTCCAGGTCTGTGCAAACTCTTCATGATTTTCCTCTCACAGTGACCACCAGAAATGAGAAAAAGTAGCATACGGTGTGTTGCTACTAGAGGAGTTGTGTTTATGTGGGGGTGTGTATGTGTGTGTGTGTATGAAAATGTTTGGCACCTCACCTGACACTGAGTGGGCTTGTTAAATCTGAATCATGTGAACGCTGTTTTCAAACTGAAAGGAAGTAAGCTTTTTTTTCATTTTACTAGTAACCCCTGTAGACATTTGCTCTGTGTAATGCCATTGAGCTGAGAATGACATTTCCCAGTGTCCTTTTCCCTGTTTAGTTGTGTTGGAGTCGGCCAAAGAGATCTGATCTGCATGAGATCTAGGAGGCTGCCACTAGGTATGGGCCAGTCATTCCTCTCTAAAGCTCCTCAACTTTTAATGAACAGATGCAGATTGGACCCAGCAGTTCCAGCCTGTCCTTTCTGTCTTACATCTTCCTAAGGGCTGTGCCTGCCAGCCAGCTACTCCAAGCCCACCACTAGATGCTTTGGGTACATCCGCCAGATAGGTAGTCACACAGACACTGCATCACCCTCATGAGTTCCTCTTCATGCTTTCATTTAGCTTCTCAGCTGAACCTCAGCTGACATCATCTCTCCTTTTTTTATTTGTCTAGCCAAAAATGGTCACAACTGGTCGGTAAGCACCGAAGCTCTCAGCTCTCTTAATGTCAGTGGCTGATCATTTGTAGCGGAAATGCCTTCCTCCAGAAGGACCATGACTGCCCTCCACCCCTCTCACCCCATCCCAACCCCATCTAGTATAAAACAGCACAAATATCATTGCTGAGTTTTTCCTGGCTTTTCCTTCCTCTGCCTAAAGAAGATTCGGCCTGGGTCTCTTGATTGTTTTCTTCTCTTTTTCTCTTTTAATGTATGGTAAATTTGAGGTTCTTGCTTTGTTGCAAAAGCAGAAATGAAGTGATAGGTAAGAAGTGGATTTAGTTAAAGAGAAACACACTCCAAAGACAAAATCTGGGTCATCTCAGGAGGCAAGTGAAGTGAAAGTCGCTCAGTTGTGTCTGACACTTTGCGACCCTTTGTCTGACACTTTGTGGACTATACAGTCCGTGGAATTCTCCAGGCCAGAATATTGGAGTGGGTAGCCTTTCCCTTCTCCAGGGGACCTTCCCAACTCATGGATTGAACCTAGGTCTCCCGCATCACAGGTGGATTCTATACCAGTGGAGCCACCTGGGAAGCCCAAGAATACTGGAGTGGGGAGCCTATCCCTTCTCCAGCAGATCTTCCTGACCCAGGAGTTGAACTGGGATCTTCTGCACTGCAGGTGGATTCTTTACCAACTGAGGTACCAGGGTAGGCCTCAGAAGGCAAGAGAGCTCCGAAATATGATGTGGTTAGTTTTTATCTGCTGGGTAATTTCATAGGGTGATGAGTGGGAGGATTATTCCAATTATTTTGGGGAAGGGGCAGAGATTTCCAGAAATTGAGCCACCATCCTCTTTCTGGTCTTTTATGGTTAGCCTTAGAACTGTCACGGCCCTGGTGGGTGTGCCGTTTAGCTAATATATGAGTGTATAATGAAGCTCAAGGTCTAGCGGAAATGGAATCTTCCGCCGTCTTGGACCCAGCTGATTTTAACAAGTCTTTGTCATGTCCTATGGCTATATCATCATTCTTTTAAAGGTTGTGCCTTGCCCACTTCCTTCCTGTTTCATGAGGAAAAGTCCTACTTCTTCTTGAACCTCAGCAGTGGCGATTCTAGAATAAATGAGGAGTGAAGAAAAACCAGAAGACATTTGAGGTAGCAAGGGTTGGAGCATCCTTTCAGATGTGGTTGAGAAGGGAGAAGTGGATGTAGTTTTAGTATACAAATGCAATGGAAAGGGCAAAAAGGGGATTCTAAAAAATATTGCAGGGACTGTACAGTCCTTTCATAGTAATTAAAATTAAGAACTTGAGTTATTTTGAAATTAGTTTTAGTTGGATGGATTTGGTTCTTTAAATTGTGACCCCTCTTTGGAACTGGACCATGTGGACTCTGGCTTCATAAGGGTTATATGTATGAAGAAATATTCATGAATATCACACAGTCTCCAAATTGGCAGTAAAAAAAATTCACCCAAATCTGTCAAATTTCTGAAGATTTATCCACTTTTCTGAATATAAAATTAATCTTTTAAGTATTATCCAAAGTGTTAAAGTGTATTCCAACATCTCTGTTTCTCAAAGTGTATTTTTACTAAACCATCTCTGAAGTAAGTTAATATTGGATATTTACATGAAGAAAAAAGTCTCAGTTCAACCATGTTTGGGAAACACTATGTGAACCAAAGTTAAATAGATTGATTTACTCAAAGCCCTTAATTTTTTTCTTAGAACTTTGTGAGTATCTCTCTTGGGACTAGCATAATCGAAAATACACTTAGAGAGACCCAAAGGGAACCATATAATAGGCATGTCTTCCTGCACACAGGAACTCAATGGGACCATTGGCATAATGCCCAAAGCTCAACTTCTCTGTACAATGGTGCTGGATCCATCTCAGAGACAGTTTTGGGTGAAGTAGAAAAGGATAGATTTATTACTCTGCCAGAAAAGGGCCCTACATTGGGCTCCTGCGTCAAAAACCTATGTGTTCCCACTTGGAGAGGATAGTGAGAAGCTTTATGTAATGGTTCAAAGAGGGCGTGATCAACTTGTGGACATTATTTTGATGGGTTGGTAGTGAGATAAGTAGGAGTCAGTATCATCAACCTTTAGGTTCCAGCTGGTCTGGTGTCTACTTGTCTGTGGGCAGCGTACTCTCATTAATTGTTAACTTCTCCCACCTGAAGGTGATTTGTTTCAGTATTCTGCAAAATAACTCAAAGGTATTGTTGTGTACATCTGTTGATGGGGAACCAGGACCTTGCCTAAAGGGTGTACTACTGTTTCTCTGGACTATTTGTTTCTTCCTAGTCTTTCATCCCCTCCCTTCCCTAATTAGCAATTGCTTAAATCCGCTTAAATCCCTGAGTTGGAACTTAAATCCTGAGTTGGAAGGTCACGGAAGCTGAATAAGGCCTATTTCTATAATCAAAGAAATGGGGGACACAGAAAGGCTTTGTGCCCAGGAGTCCCACAGGGCCCTGCTCTATCAGGCAAAGACTTTGTTCTTTTCTTTCTTGGAATTTCAGACTTGTCTATTCTACTTTCCTTGCCTTCATACATTTTAGAATCAGCATGTCAGTATCTACCCATAAAAGCTTTCTGGGATTTATATCGGGATTGCATTTTGAATCTCTGGATCAAACCTGGGGGAAGAGATGAGGAATGGAGTTTTAATCATCTTTTCTTGACTAAGACAACAAACAAAACCCAAACCTTTCCTTCCTATTAGAAAGTAAAGCCTGAACATCATAGCTTTGCATTGAATGTTCTTTATCATTCAGCCACTGGTTTTCCTCAGCCTTATATTTTATAACTTTTCAGCCTAGATTCTCATCACCAGCCAAAACAAATCACTGCCCCTCCAACATACAATGGCATCCTCCTGCTCATTAACTCACTCCTTTACCTCCTCCAAAATCCTGCCTCCCTGTTTATTTCAAATTCATTTTCAGCATTTGATGCAAGTGAAACGTTCACTGCTTCATCCAGCTGAAAGTTCTCTCTCAGTTTCTGAGTTCCTTCCATAGATTTCTGTGAGCATCTTTCGTTAGGTATTTCTCAAACCTTGTGGCATATTGTTAGTGTCATTTTTGCCTGAGAATGTAATTTCATCACAGGAGTGAAATCCAATCATGTTCTGAAGTTCCATGTATTCAAGGGGAAGATTATATGCTGGACCTGTCTTAGAGATCTGTCTTCCAGGGGTATGGAATATGGGATATGGATGAGAACAATGTAAGGGTTATGCATGAGAACAGTCACTGGAGCATTGAGAACAAACTAACTTTCAATGTTTGGTACACCAAACATAAAATATTAAGGCTTCTGATAGGACTCCAAATTTAAATATTTAGCCTGGGAAGTGTTTGGCCTTGGCTTTTGCTTATGTACTTCATCTTCATAGTTATAAACTGTTATTTTCTCCTCATACTTTTTCATCTCCCCGACTCCCTTGTCATTTGGGTGAGCTCACCTGATACTTGAGAAGTCCCATGGGCTAGGTTCTCTGTGTAGAGCCAAATTTTCTGGGGCTTTGCTTATTTCATTTCTTTCTTTTTTTGGTATTTTAAAAACTATTTTAATATTGTAATTTTTATTTTTTGTACATGCCACGTGACCCATGAAATCTTGGTTCCCAGACAAGGGATTGAACCTTTGCCCCCTACGTTGGAAGCTTGGAGAATTAACCACTGGACCACCAGAAAAGTTCCTTATTTCACTCTTTTGATCAAACATTTTCCCTCAACTGTGCTGTGTACTCAAAGTTCTGTTCCTTCCTAAGTAATATATGGAGATCTGAAAGAGAGAGGAGATTTTGATCTGAGGGGTTAATCTTTGATGGTACATCAAGAGCATTCAGATGAGAAATTGTAGTGAAAAGTACCAGGTCTTTGACATCAGATAGTCCTGTATTCAAATCCAAACTCTAACCAGTTACTTCCTGTGACCTTAGGTGAATTGTGAAGTTTAAATAAAAGCAAATACAACATTTCCAGAACATGAGGAGAACAACATACATTAGTTTCTTTGCCCCTGTTTTTCTATAATCCTTCCCTCAGAATACAGTAATATCTGTTATTAATGATTTAACATGTTTTGTATGGCAGGCATAGTGCTAAGAGATTTGCACACATTTTCTCATAATCCTTAAAGCAACCTATTTTCTTTCTTTTATTTTTCTTTTTTTAACTCCTACCATATATCGTTTTTCACAAGAACAAGCAGAGACTTAAAGAACATTTTGTAATGTCATCAAATAAGAAATTAGTGACATTGGTCTTTGAACTTGAATCTAATTGCTTCTGAGACCCTAGATTTTTAGTTACTATCCCATATTTTGCTAGTCACATGCTCTGTACCTTCTTAGGAATTTCATGGGTAAGGTCAAGATGGAGAATGTTTCAGTTCAGTTCAGTTCAGTCGCTCAGTCGTGTCCGACTCTTTGCGACCCCATGAATTGCAGCACGCCAGGCCTCCCTGTTCATCACCATCTCTCGGAGTTCACTCAGACTCACATCCATTGAGTCAGTGATGCCATCCAGCCATCTCATCCTCGGTCGTCCCCTTCTTCTCCTGCCCCCAATCCCTCCCAGCATCAGAGTCTTTTCCAATGAGTCAACTCTTCGCATGAGGTGGCCAAAGTACTGGAGAATGTTTACCACCTAGCAAACTTGTGGGAAATATATTTTAAGTTGCATAGACTTTTCATCTGTCCTTTGGACCATACCACAAGTTACTGTAACACTAATTTTTAATTTGAAAAATATATTTCAGTTGAGCTAAATATATTTACATATTCATAGTACTCTCTTGGGCTTCCCTGGTGGCTCAGACAGTAAAGAATCTGCCTACAATGAAGGAGACCAGGGTTCAATCCCTGGGTCTGGAAGATCCCCTGGAGAAGGGAATGGCTACCCACTCCAGTATACTTGCCTGGAGAATCTCCATGGACACAGGAGTCTGGCGGGCTACAGTCCATGAAGTTGTAAAGAGTCAGACATGGCTGAACAACTTTAACCCACTCACTAGCACTCTACTGGACTCTTTCTACCTTGACTCCTTATAGCTAGTTAATCAAGAAGCACTGTGAGGTCTCTCATAGCACTGTTGCTGATGGTATTCCACTGACACTTCAAATATGGTCCAGCTTGATTAGAACAAGTCCACCTCTCTTCGAGTTAAGGTGGAGTTGGTGGTTTTGGGAAGGGAGTTGGTTATTCATGGTCAGAGTGATGCCCTGACTTCTGCAGTAGTTCTTTTCTGGGTTCTTGCCCTTCCAGTGACCCTTGTGGCTGTACTTCCTATATCCCTGGAAGCTGCTGAGATACCCGGAATCTCTGAATCGTCAGCCTCTAGAATCCGGTTCCTTCTCTGCCCAGCAGAGTAGTGACTTTTGCTTCTTGTGACTGACATTTACCTCAGATTCTCAGATAAGTGCAATGGATGGTTCCTTATGCCATAGTTCTCTCTATCTTCTCCTCCTCCTTCTACAACTTTTTAAACTGTTTTACTTTTCTCAAAGATACAGATACTTTCAAAAGCTTACTTGCTTATAAGGTTTGTTATGGAAAACAGCAGTCTCATGCTTTCCTATTGTCCTGTTATATCCCACATCCCCACACTCAACCACTTCTGAGTTTATCTGAGAATTTGGTATTTATTTCTGTTTCTGTTTCTTTTTATTTTCTATTTTTATTGTTTTCTCTATTTCTATTTTTGCCATCTCATTTTTCTTAAATAAAATGATTACATTCCCATTCCTTAATGTTCCTATGGTTCAGTTCAGTTCAGTTCAGTCACTCAGTCATATCCGACTCTTTGAGACCCCATGAACTGCAGCACGCCAGGCCTCCCTGTCCATCACCAACTCCAGGAGTCTACCCAAACCCATGTCCACTGAGTTGGTGATGCCATCCAACCATCTCATTACCTGTCATTCCCTTCTCCTCCTGCCCTCAATCTTTCCCAGCATCAGGGTCTTTTCAAATGGGTCAGCTCTTCGCATGAGGTGGACAAAGTATTGGAGTTTCAGCTTCAGCATCAGTCCTTCCAATGAATACCCAGAACTGATCTCCTTTAGGATGGACTGGTTGGATCTCCCAAGTCCAAGGGACTCTCAAGAGTCTTCTCCAACACAACAGTTCAAAAGCATCAATTCTTCAGTGCTCAGCTTTCGTCACAGTCCAACTCTCACATCCATACATGACTACTGGAAAAACCATAGCCTTGACTAGATGTACCTTTGTTGACAAAGTAATGTCTCCACTTTTGAATATGCTATCTAGGTTGATCATAACTTTCCTTCCAAGGAGTAAGTATCTTTTAATTTCATGGCTGCAATCGCATAGTGATTTTGGAACCCCCCAAAATAAAGTCAGCCACTGTTTCCCCATCTATTGGCCATGAAGTGATGGAACCAGATGCCATGATCTTAGTCTTCTGAATGTTGAGCTTTAAGCCAACTTTTTCACTCTCCTCTTTCACTTTCATCAAGAGGCTCTTTAGTTCTTCACTTTCTGCCATAAGGGTGGTATCATCTGCACATCTGAGGTAATTGATATTTCTCCCGACAGTCTTGATTCCACCTTGTGCTTCCTTCAGCCCAGCATTTCTCATAATGTACTCTCCATGTAAGTTAAATAAGCAGGGTGACAATATACAGCCTTGATGTACTCCTTTTCCTATCTGGAACCAGTCTGTCGTTCCATGTCCAGTTCTAACTGTTGCTTCCTGACCTGCATACAGATTTCTCAAAAGGCAGGTCACATGGTCTGGTATTCCCATCTCTCTCAAAATTTTCCACAGTTTATTGTGATCCACACAGTCAAAGGCTCTGGCATAGTCAATAAAACAGAAAGAAATGTTTTTCTGGAACTCTCTAGTTTTTCGATGATCCAGTGGATGTTGGCAATTTGATCTCTGGTTCCTCTGCCTTTTCTAAAACCAGCTTGAACATCTGAAGTTCATGGTTCACATATTGCTGAAGCCTGGCTTGGAGAATTTTGAGCATTACTTTACTAGCCTGTGAGATGAGTGCAGTTGTGCGGTAGTTGGAGCATGCTTTGGCATTGCCTTTCTTTGGGATTGGAATGAAAACTGACCTTTTCCAGTCCTGTGGCCTTTCCTATGGTAGCCATTTTCTATCGACTTCCAAAAGTGGAGGATAAGGCTATATAGGTTTCTTTTGCTATTTTGCATCCCTTTCCCCCTTTATTACAGTTATATAAAAGCATTGAGTATGTAGTCCATTTTTACACTATTATGACTATTACAGTTGCTTTTTGTGGGTAAGCTATTAGGAAGACCATGGTTAGTTACCTTTTCTTTCTTTAAGAAAAGCATATTGTTTTTCCTAAAAACAATAATAGTGTCAGATTTTTGTTTAAATATCTATGTATTTAACGGCAGTCTAACCACAAATTTGCCCCCAATAGTTTAATCTTTTCTCTGTACAAAGATAATTATAGGAATTCACTTGCATTTTCTTGGGAACGCCTCTATGGGTGTCTTGTGACGTCTTCCATAGGCTCTTTCCTCTTTTCCTATGGCACAGAGGGTACCCTGGATTCTCCCTTCCTACTGGACTGGGAACCCTTCAATTCGTTCTTATGATACTACTTCTGTTGCCTTCTTGTTTCCTGCATCCCATGCCTTTCTCTTTCTTGGTTTACTCTCCTTCAGTAGTAGAACTTGTCTTCCAGTAACTTCCTGAGAAAATGTGTATGGAAGGTAAAATATTAGTGTGTTAAATATCTGAAAACTAGACAGCATATTAAAAAGCAGAGACATTATTTTGTCAAGAAAGGTCCATCTCGTCAAAGCTATGATTTTTCCAGTTGTCATGTATGGCTGTGAGAAGTCGACCATAAAGAAAGCTGAGCGCCAAAGAATTGATGCTTTTGAATTGCAGTGTTGGAGAAGACTCTTGAGAGTCCTTTGCACTGCAAGGAGATTAAACCAGTCAATCCTAAAGGAAATTAGTTCTGAATATTCATTGGAAGAACTGCTTCTGAAGCTGAAGCTCCAATACTTTGGCCACCTGATGCAAAGAACTGACTCATTGGAAAAGACTCTGATGCTAGGAAAGTTTGAAGACAGGAGGAGAAGGGGATGACAGAGGATGAGATGGTTGGATGGCATTACCAAGTTGACGGACATGAGTTTGAGCAAGCTCTGGGATTTGGTGATAGGGAAGCCTGGCGTGCTACAGTCCATGGGGTTGCAGAGTCAGACATGACTGAGCAACTGAGCTGAACTGAATAGAAATATCTGAAACTCTTTTTAATCATCATGATGCACTGATTGTTTTTCAGAGTGTAGAAATCTAAGGTGAAGTGAGTTCCCCGCAGCATTTTTGAGGCATTGGCCTGTTGTCTTCTAGCTCTCTATGTTGTGCCTGAGAATCCTCAAGTCATTTGGAGTTTTAATTTTTTATTTGTGACTTCTTTTTGCATTCCCTAGAGGCTCACAACTTCTCTCTTTGTCTCTAGCATGTCACGATGGTGTGCCCTGAATGTGGATTTATATTTTCTCACTATGCTGAGCACACAATAGGTTCTCCCTATTGTGGGAAGTAAATGCTTCAGGGCTAGAAATTTTTCTCGAATTACCTATTTAATTATTTTTTCCTTTTTTTCTGTTTTATTTATTTATTTATCTCTCTGAAAGGCTTATTATTCAGATGTTGGTCCTCTTAGGCTCTTATTTTCTCATCTTATCTATATTCAATCTCCTTGTCTTTTTTCCTTTAGTCTTTGAAAAATTTTCTTAATTTTGTCTTCTAAACCTTCCACTGAATTTTTAGTTTATGTTATACTGCAATATTAGCTCTCATCCTGTTCTGGATGAAATAACTTCCCTTATTTCTCTGAGAATATTTTATTTTTGAAATTTTCTTCTGCCTGTAGCATCTCTGGTTTTCCCAAAATTGTTTTCATCTCAGTCTTTCATGGAAGGGCTTCCCCAATGGCAGAGTGGTCCTTGCCTGCCTGCTCATGCTGAGGAATGAGTCCCCGGAAAGCTGATTGAAGCCATTGCTTATACAAGGTGTGTTAACTCTCAGCTTCACTGAAAATGAATTTGCCGTAACCATTTCCTTGGAGAACCCAGAAGTAAAAATCTTAAACATTTTACTGTTGGCCTGGTCAGGATACTCAGAGAAGAATCTTCCAGTCTTCTTCATGGAGGCCACAGCACTTGCTTTTACTGTTCCAGTAGCTGACTGGTGATCAGAGCATGCAGGTAGTGGTATCAATGTTTAATATGAGAATTTTCACTTAATTTCTCTGTGCTGGTTGTGGAGCTCCCAACTTCCAGGGTGTCTGATATTCTCTGGTCCAGAGACTCTCTCTTTTATAGTTTTCAGGGATGTTCAGTTCAGATCAGTTTAGTTCAGTCGTTCAGTTGTGTCTGACTCCTTGTTACCCCATGAACCACACTATGCCAGGCCTCCCTGTCCATCATGAACTCCCGGAGTCTACCCAAACCCATGTCCATTGTGTTGGTGATGCCATCCCACCATCTCATCCTCTGTCGACCCTTCTCCTCCTGCCCTCAATCTTTCCCAGCATCAGGGTATTTTCTCATGAGTCAGTTCTCCCCATGAGGTGGCCAAAGTTTTGGAGTTTCAGCTTCAACAGTCCCTCCAAAGAACACCCAGGCCTGATCTCCTTTAAGATGGACTGGATGGATCTCTTCACAGTCCAAGGGACTCTCAAGAGTCTTCTCCAACACCACAGTTCAAAGACATCAATTCTTCAGCGCTCAGCTTTCTTTATAGTCCAACTCTCACATCCATATATGACTACTGGAAAAACAATAGCCTTGACTAGGCAGACCTTTGTTGGCAAAGTAATATCTCTGCTTTTTAATATGCCGTCTAGGTTGGTCATAACTTTCCTTCCAAGGAATAAGCATCTTTTAATTCCATGGCTGCAATCACCGCCTGCAGTAATTTTGGAGCCCAGAGAAGTAAAGTCAGCCACTGTTTCCACTGTTTCCTCATCTATTTGCCATGAAGTGATGGGACCAGATGCCATGATCTTAGTTTTCTGAATGTTGAGCTTTAAGCCAACTTTTTCACTCTCCTCTTTCACTTTCATCAAGAGGCTCTTTAGTTCTTCTTCACTTTCTGCCATAAGGGTGGTATCATCTGCACATCTGAGGTAATTGATATTTCTCCTGACAATCTTGATTCCAGCTTGTGCTTCCTCCAGCCCAACATTTCTCATGATGTACTCTCCATATAAGTTAAATAAGCAGAATGACAATATACAGCCTTGATGTACTCCTTTTCCTATTTGGAACCAGTCTGTTGTTCTATGTCCAGTTCTAACTGTTGCTTCCTGACCTGCATACAGGTTTCTCAAGAGAAAGGTCAGATAGTCTAGTATTCCCATCTCTTGAAGAATTTTCCACAGTTTCTTGTGATCCACACAGTCAAAGGCTTTGGCATATTCAATAAAGCAGAAATAGATGCTTTTCTGGAACTCTTTTGCTTTTTTGATGATCCAGCGGATGTTGGCAATTTCATCTGTGGTTCCTCTGCCTTTTCTAAAACCAGCTTGAACATCTGGAATTTCATGGGTCACATATTGCTGAAGCTTGGCTTGGAGAATTTTGAGCATTACTTTACTAGCGTGTGAGGTATAGAAGGGGAATTTACCCATCAACATGGAGTTGGGGAGAGGATTTGAGGAGTATGTGTTTTTAAAATACATTTTCAACTGATCTTTCTGTTTTTGATTACATTTCCCAGTCAGTTCAGTTCAGTCGCTTAGTCGTGTCTGACTATTTGTGACCCCATGGACCACAACACACCAGGCTTCCCTGTCCATCAGCAGCTCCCAGAGCTTGTTCAAACTCATGTCCACTGTGTTGGTGATATTTCCCAGAGCCATCAACTCCTGAGCCTTTTTGGAGAATAGCGAATCACTTTTTCCTTCTGCTTTAACATGATTGGCTTGGGGTTCAACTTTCTCAAGTCTACGGCAATGGTTATTACAAGTCCTTCTGTTTTCCCCAATTTGTGTTTTTAAACCTCCCTTTACTCTTTTTTTTTTTTTTTTTTTGACCCTTGAAATTAGCCTTTGAAATTTTCAAAAATTCCACTTGCGGTTATTTTAACAGGGATTTGGAATGGAGGCAAACTAAATGTATGTGTTCTGTTTGCCTTTTAAAACAAAACAAAACAAAACTAGAATTCCACTTTTATTCTTTCTTGTCTCATATTGTCTTCTCAGCTGAACCTTGCTATTCTGTTCCTTTCAAATCCCAGACCAGCTGCTGAGTCTGGCTTACTTTGCAGGCCCCCTTCACTGATCTGACCGTCTCAGGGGCCCTATTGCTGCTCCTTCAGGTGCAATTTCTTCTCTTTGTGTCTGAACCCCAAAGAAGCGCTGGGTTCTTTTCCTCTCCTTCTGTGTTCCTGGTTCACATGATCCAGAGATGGCCTCTGAATGGGTGGCCTGTTTCCATATCTCTAAGCATTCTATCAGTTTGATCTGCAAAGTGTTTTCAGTTCTGTGTTTGGGTCTCCCAGAACAGTAGATGAAATCTGCCAGGGCACACAGAAGACAGACCAGCTCCAGAGAATCTCACCTCCTTCCAGGCACATTTTATTAGATAATTTTCATATATGGTTTCTTTATATTTACTGGGGTTACCATTTACAATTCCAGAAATGCCTTTCCCACCTGATCACATTTCTTTCTTTACATTTTTTCTTTTCTATCTTTTAGGGAAAATTTTTGTCTGATATTACATTCTTATTTCTGGTCAATATTTCTTTTTTCAAATAACTCTGCTTTTTGTAATTCTAGCACCTTACCATATTTGTATGCTCTTTTAGGGTATATACAAGGTAGCTCAGCTCTTTACATAAAGCATAGCTTTTACTTTTAAAATGTGTTACTATTTTTCTAACTGGGCTTCCCTGATAGCTCTATTTGTAAAGAATCTGCCTGCCATGCAGAAGACTCCAGTTCAATTCCTGAGTTGGGAAGATCTGCTGGAGAGGGGATAGACTATGAAATTAATGTATATTCATTGTGAAACATGAAGTTCAGTGAAATTAAGTAATTTGCCTAAAAATTATCCATTTAATTAGTGTCAAATCCAAATGATTAACACTCTTTTATACTATGTTTGATTAACCTAAGCTGTCTTTTGCAACAAAAGAGGCATCTAAATAGTCATTGTATATAAATGGTTATAAAATTCCATTAAAGCAATTTTCTTTTGGTCTTATTGATAGTCCAGTACAAAGCTTATTATATAATCAGCCAGTATTTTCTCAGAATAGTTAACTTATTAATGAATTTATTTCAACATTTGATAGCTATTACATAAGCACCTACTATGTTCCAGACTGTGCTAGGGGTTGGCCAATCATTGGGAAGCAAGAATTTTAGGGTGAAAAATTCTTGATTTTCTCATTTTGGATTTTACACATGGGGCCCTCTTTATCTTTTCTACTCAGAAGAGACATTCTTATTAATAAATGCCAAGAGTTTCTTTAGCTGTGACATTGGGAGGCAATTCCTTTTTCAGTCTTCCCAGACCTGCACACTCAGGATAGGCAGTCTACCAGCAGGCACTGCTAGAAATGACCTATGAATTACGATAAATCTGGCTTAGGAAATCAAACAGATATCTTAAATCAACAAGTCTTTGGCTGATTCCCAGCTGTAACAGGACTCGTTCCAAATCATCATCTGTAGTCACTAGTGAAAAATCAATGAGCAGCTCACTGGGATATGTAATGAGGGAAAAGACATGAGTTGAAAGGAAAACAAACAATAAAAACATTCAATATTTAGTGTGAAAGAAAATCAACTGCCTACGGTGTTATCAGCACTTTATAGTCTTAAATTTATGTACCATCTTGTTATTTAAATTAGTGCCTTCCTCTAAAAAACTAACATAACAAGATACTTTTGAGTCCAGTAAATTTTGGCTTGCAGACATAAGGAAACAGGTTTAGTTTGTGCTGCGGCCTTTATGCCAGCATGGGCATGGGCTTTTCCAGGGCTAAACGTGTTCTTTCTTACATTATTTGTGAAATAATAACACAGAACTAGCTAACAGATTATTATTTTTTTTTTCTACTGAACAACTGTGAAACAGTTATATTTTGCTCAAACATCAACCTTGGGGAACTTGGACTTGAAGCAGTAATTTGTAACTGGATGCACCTCAGAATCATCTGTAGAGGCTTTAAAAACTTCAGATGCCTGGGCTGTGTCCCTGGATACTCTGAAAAGTTCACACATGAGTGATTCTGTTGGTTCATTGGGACTGGGGAGCCCCAGACAGCAGCATGAACCCAATTGGAGGGAGCTATGTCAGGGGTCCCTCAGGACCCTGAGAGTTGGGTAAAAGCTGAGCTAGACACATCCAGATAAAGAGAACAAAAGTGGAGAGCTCAGTTCATGCTGGAAATGAAGAGAAAGGGTACAAATGCCTTTAATAAATTATGCAAACAAAATGTTAATTTAATGTGTCTTAAAAAAAGATCTAGACCAATGCTGTCCAATAGAAACATATGTGAAAGATGTATGCCATTCAAAATTTAAAGAAAAAAAGAGGACAGAGGCAGAATTAATTTTCATAATATATTTTATTTAACCCAATATATCACAAATATTATCACTTGAAAAGTTAATGATATGAAACATTATTAATGAGAATTTTATTCATTTATTTATTTTAAAGTTTGAAGTTTCAAGGTTCAAACAACTTTACTTATTTATTATTTTTCCCATACCATGAGACATGCAGGATCTTAGCTCCCTGACCAGGGATCAAACCTGTGTCCCACTGCAGTGGAAACACAGTCTTAACCAATGGACTGCCAGACAAGTCCTTAATAAGACATTTTAATTCTTCTTTCCTGCAAGGTCTTTGAAATCCAGTGTGTATTTTACACTAACAGCACATCTCAATTTGGACTCCTCCCATTTCAAGGGCTAACTTTGAAGGTCACCCATGGTTTTCATATTGGACAGTGAAGGTCTAGGTAGATGAGTGCTCTAAATATATTGACAAACACTGTCAGAGCTCCAGCAGAGAAGATAATCCGACCTAGAACTTAGACTTTTCTTCGGGAAGTTCTCAGGGATCTAGGCCTTAAGGAAAAAGTTTTGGAGGATTGTAGCTAAATGGAATTGTTGAGAAAATTAGTGAATGAAAGGGAAAACTGGTCACTCTGCAACCATGCAGTAGAGAAGAAACAACTTGTAGCCTCCCAGACTCTTCTGTCCATGGAATTTTCCAGGCAGGAATACTGAAGTAGGTTGCCATTTTCTCCTCAAGGGGATCTTTTGCACTCAGGGATCAAACCCATGTCTCCTGCGTTTGCAGGCGGATTCATTACCACCGAGACACCCGGGGAGCGGTATACCTTCTCTCTGCTTATGATCTCTGTCCTACAGTGAGCTGCCTTTGTCATTTTTAACTTATTTTTTTTTTACTGGAGTATTAATGTTTTACTTTCATTTCTGATTTAAATTGTTGTTTTTCCACTTAGAGAAAAAGGGAAAGAGTAGGATACTCTATTCTCTATCCTCAAACTCTGCTTTTTGCCTCTCAGAGTATTGACACTTCCTACTTTAATTTTAAATCTTATGAAGTTCCATCTTACTGCACTGCCTAGGTGGGATTTATTACTGAATCCAGCTAGTTATTGATAACTTCTCAGGCCTGAAAACCACAAACAAGCAAACAACCCAAACAAATAAAAACAAATAGTATATCTCAACTTTATATTGTAAGCACAATTGATTTTTTTTTCCTTCTGAATTTGTTGTGCTTAAAACCCAACAGTCCTCAAGATTCTTCTTTTTTGCACTGTGGGTAGTTAATACTAGATAAAACTCCAGCATAAAGAGAAGGACAGATACCAGGTTTTAAGCTGGGATGTCTGCTAATTCTTAAGTAGTTCTTAAACTCTAATTTAAAGTTAAAAGAATGGATCTTTTTATATTACCTCGCACTATCAGATGACATGCTTGCCTGTTTTGAAGGGCATGTCTCAGCATCTCCACTAAACATGTTCTCTTGGACCCAAACACTCTCTCAAAATACACTGTATGTTCCTGAGTTACTGCATGCGAGCAGTGGACTTCTTCAAATCATTCTGGAAAAGTGCATGGAGAGGAATTAAAGTATGTATTTATGTGTTACGGAACAGAGAACTTAGTAAAATGAAGAAGACAAAGTTAAGCTTCTAAAAACACTGGAGGGAAAAAGTCAAGAATGTGTTTTGATTGTTTGTTGTTTGTTCTTGTAGTTACTTTTAAATATTTAAAACCAATATGTATTTTAAAATTTCCATTGGTGTGAAGATATACATATGAGTTGCCATAATATTACTACATCTGGTTTTTCAACCACTCTCAATCAGTAAACTAAGGAATGCATGTTCCTGAGTTGATACCATGGGCCACTTTTTGGTTCTCTTGGACCTTGGATTCCTTATGTGCAAAGCAGGTGAATAATGCCAGAACATAGGGCTGTTGTGAAGGTTAGAAATAACATGTATAAGTGGTTTGTCATGGTATCTGGAAGGCAATAATGGTCAATGGGAGTTTCTTTTTCTTTTTTAATAAAATGTTTGATGTAGTTGGGCAAATAAACATATGTACAAACATAAAAATATAAAGTGATACTCAAAATTCTCCAAGCCAGGCTTCAGCAATATGTGAACTGTGAACTTCCAGATGTTCAAGCTGGTTTTAGAAAAGGCAGAGGAACCAGAGATCAAATTGCCAACATCCACTGGATCATCGAAAAAGCAAGAGAAAAATATCTATTTCTGCTTTATTGACTATGCCAAAGCCTTTGACTGTGTGGATCACAATAAACTGTGGAAAATTCTGAAAGAGATGGGAATACCAGACCACCTAACCTGCCTCTTGAGAAACTTGTATGCAAGTCAGGAAGCAACAGTTAGAACTGGACATGGAGCAACAGACTGGTTCCAAATAGGAAAAGTAGTATTTCAAGGCTGTATATTGTCACCCTGCTTATTTAACTTATATGCAGCATACATCATGAGAAACACTGGGCTGGAGGAAGCACAAACTGGAATCAAGACTGCCGGGAGAAATATCAATTACCTCAGATATGCAGATGACACCACCCTTACGGCAGAAAGTGAAGAAGAACTAAAGTGCCTCTTGATGAAAGTGAAAGAGGAGAGTGAAAAAGTTGGCTTAAAGCTCACCATTCAGAAAACTAAGATCATGGCATCTGGTCCCATCACTTCATGGCATATAGATGAGGAAATAGTGGAAACAGTGACTGACTTTACTTCTCTGGGCTCCAAAATTACTGCAGGTGGTGATTGCAGCCATGGAATTAAAAGATGCTTATTCCTTGGAAGGAAAGTTATGACCAACCTAGACAGCATTATAAAAAGCAGAGACATTACTTTGTCAACAAAGTGCCATCTAGTCAAGGCTATGGCTTTTCCTGTAGTCATGTATGGATGTGAGTTGAACTATAAAGAAAGCTGAGCACCAAAGAATTGATGCTTTTGAACTGTGGTGTTGAAGACTCTTGAGAGTCCCTTGGACTGCAAGGAGATCCAATGAGTCCATCCTAAAGGAGATCAGTCCTGGGTGTTCATTGGAGTGACTGATGTTGAAGCTGAAACTTCAATACTTGGCCACCTGGTATGGAGAGCTGACTCATTTGAAAAGACCCTGATGCTGGGAAAGATTGAGGGCAGGAGGAGAAGGGCACGACAGAGGATAAGATGGTTGGATGGCATCACAGACTCAATGGACATGGGTTTGGGTGGACTCCAGCAGTTGGTGATGGACAGGGAGGCCTGGCGTTCATGGGGTTGCAAAGAGCAACACAACTGAGCGACTGAACTGAAGTGTAAAATAAGACAGCAGAGGGAAGAAAACTAGTGCTTGGGTTGATGTGTATCTTCCATGCTAGTCTGTAAGCCTTATGAGGGTGTCCTGCCCTGGTTTGCCCATCCTTGTATCTCTAGCACCTGACACAGGGCATGGCTCATTGTAGATGTTCCATCAATACATTTGGGCAATAATACAATTTGGAGATTCATACAAGCACCAGGTATTGTTCCCTGTTTTCAGTCAGTGCCTTGGGAAATATAGGAAAGGCAAACAGGTAGAGAAACCCAGGGAAGCTTCATGCAGGAGGCATCTAGAAGGACAATAGAGTTTAAAGAGAGAGGGTGGTTGAAGGGCAATTCATGCAGGAACAAGGGTACAAAAGTTAGAATAGTACCATTTATTGCATGATATTACACGGACCAATTGACTGGAAGAGGTTTACGTTAATATTTATGAAGAGGTAAGATTGGTGGATATTTCAGGTAAATTTCACAGAGCCTTGAGTGCCAGGCTTAAGTGCAGTGGGTAACAGAAATTACCCTTTGAAACTGCTCTAATCCACAACCACCTCACACTGGAAAAACTCCTAAACAGAGAGGAGAAACCTCCCCATCTGTTACCCTGCTCATTTACATTATAAAACAATTGCTGAAGGTCTGTAAGCAAAGATGTAGAGATGCTGCCTGTTTTGCACGGCCTGATGCCAGGAAATCTTCCAGCCCAGCTGGGAGCCCTAGTCAGAACAGATCGCCTGCCTTTAAATGCACAATCAAAGCCAGGTCAAATGTGTTCCAGAACAGACTGAAAAACGTGAAGCCAAATATGATAAATTGTGGTGAGTAAGTTGGCTGTGAAAGAATTTGGCTCTGTGTGTTTTTTTCCTACACATGGTTCAAGGGGGTGGTTTGTTGTTGATTGTTGGATGCATTTTAGAAGCAGAATCCTGTCTCTTCCTACAAAGGTGGCCGATAACTCTTCTCTGTATGTCGCATTATTCCTTAGCAGCAAAAAGGGGCCAGTTAACATAAGCATTTGGTGTTGTCTGCATTGGTCACAATTAGGTGCAATCCAATTTCTGTTATATTAGCTGGAAATAACTCAGTTAACCCCTCACCTCCTCTAATTCACTTTTTCAATTTCCTTTTTATTTCTCTGCTGTGACTTGATGTCCTAAGCTTTCTTCTGGATACCACGTACTTCCAAATTCTCTTCATTCTATTCTTTTCTTTTTGTTTTTATTTATTTATTTTTAGCTAATTTTATTTATTTTTGGATGTGCCGGGTCTTCATTGCTGTTGAGGGCTATTCTCTAGTTGCGCAAAGCGGGGGCTACCTCTTTAGTTGAGGTACGTCGGGTTCTCATTGTGGTAGCTTCTCTTGTATGGAGCACGGGCTTTAGGGCATGTGGGCTCAGTCGTTGTGACTCCCTGGCCCTAGAGCACAGGCTCAATGGTTGTGGTGTGTGGGCTTAGCTGTTCTGCAGCATGTGGGATCTTCCTGTATCAGGTGTTGAACCCGTGTCTCCTGCATTGGCAGGGGAATTCTTTACCACTAAGCCACCAGGGAAGTTCTATTTTTACTTTTAGATCATAACTTTATTTGTGTGTTAAAGAACCTAGAGTGGCTCTTTATGTGAGAGTTGCAGCAAGCGATTATGTAGAACATTCTAACTTTCTATTTATCTAGATCTTGGTTGGGTTGTCATGTAAAACTAAATATGAGGGACATAATAATTTTAACCTCTCTGATGCTCATCCTCGGTGACACATTTCAGAGTGTGTCCAGAAAGATATTTTATTGAAAAATTATTTTATTCTAAGATTAAATTGATCTGGGATAGATGAATTTAAAAACCTGGCATCTACCTTTCTTAACAGCTGGAAGACTCTGGCAGACCTACTTTTGGATCATTAGAAGTGTTTACATATACAACAATGCCAGAACCTGGCTGTGCTTCTCTGCCCTCATGCTAATAAACTGATATTTTGGACAGCTGCTACTGTTTTGATAGTAGAATTAAAAAACTACACATCATTTTAAATGCAGATAGAGAGGAAAAAAATCATTTATAATAAAAAAAGAAGTGTTGAAGAAGACAGAAACAAATGTCACAGAAAAAGAAGGGACTAAACCACTGCAGATGGTGACTGCCGCCATGAAATTAAAAGACGCTTACTCCTTGGAAGAAGGGTTACGACCAACCTAGATAGCATATTGAAAAGCAGAGACATTACTTTGCTATCAAAGGTCAGTCTAGTCAAGGCTATCATTTTTCCAGTGGTCATGTATAGATGTGAGAGTTGGACTGTGAAGAAGGCTGAGCGCCGAAGACTTGAAGCTTTTGAACTGTGGTGTTGGAGAAGACTCTTGAGAGTCCCTTGGACTTCAAGGAGATCCAACCAGTCCATTCTGAAGGAGATCAGTCCTGGGATTTCTTTGGAGGGAATGATGCTAAAGCTGAAACTCCAGTACTTTGGCCACCTCATGTGAAGAGTTGACTCATTGGAAAAGACTCTGATGCTGGGAGGGATTGGGGGCAGGAGGAGAAGGGGACGACCGAGGATGAGATGGTTGGATGGCATCACGGACTCGATGGCCGTGAGTCTGAGTGACCTCCGAGAGATGGTGATGGACAGGGAGGCCTGGCATGCTGCGATTCATGGGGTCGCAAAGAGTCGGACACGACTGAGCGACTGAACTGAACTGAACTGACTGAAACCTCAAAACATTATTTAGAATATTTAGTTATTTTTAACATAAGTATCGTATATTCATAGTTTATTTTCCCCATTATTTGTGGTCATTCTCAGCAGTGATTTTTATTTTCTTCAACACATATTTCTAGATTTTTTTTCACATTCTCAACAATAATGTTGTGTTTTATAAGCATAAAAGTGCAGTATTAAGTAAATCATTAGCTTTGTGAAAATTCTGTTAGGTTTGGTGCTTTGATTGGCACTATTCCTTACCTGTGATGTTGGGGCTAGGGAGTGAGGAACCTTACTAAGCTAAGACTAATCATGGTTAGATGACTTGGAGCAAGTCATTTAAACTTTCTAAAGCAGAGATCATCATCTCAAATTAACTGAAGCTTCTCTGTCCAGTATAGTACACACTACTCACATTAGTGAATGAACACTTGAAATGTCTGTGAGTAGGCTGAACCGAGATATTATGAATGTGAAATACACATTGGGTTTCCAGGATTTAGTATAAAAATGTAAAATATTTTTTGATAATTGTTTTTATATTGTTACAGGTTGAATGATATTTTAGATGTACTGGATTAAATGATATATTAAAAAATTGATTTCACATGGTTCTTTTTTCACCTTCAAATATGACAGCTAGAGAATTTAAATTTACATATATAAATTTTATTTCCATTGAACAATGTTAATCTAGAGGATGTAAGTGTTGAATTATCTTTAAAATCCTTCTAGATTGACCATTCTGTGAATTGAGAAAAACAGGTAAACAATGTGTCAAGATATAAGGTAGGATAAATATGGAGCCTATCATCTTGGGGTTAGTGCAAAAGTAATCCTTGGATTAAGTTTTGGGAGTAGGAATAGTGTAGCTTTGCATAGTTGTATGAAACTACCTGAGGAAAAATATAAGTGTGAAAAATGGTTTCTGTGAAAAATTAGTTCAATGCTTTAAAGCCAAGTGTTAAAACATGATATCAAGATACGGCTAAAAGTTTTGGAGGGAACCATAAAAATCTATAAGGATTCTGTACTTAGTTTGCTTTACAGTGTTATCAAGCGCTATGAAAAACCTAGAATCTGTAAACATTATGAGGTAGTTTATGCAGGAAAGAATGGAGAATTCTAACAGTTTTTATATCAAAAGATAATTTATCTAAGTAGATCTATATGTCTGTTTTTGTGCAATACCATGCTATTTTGATTATTGAAACCCTGTAGTATAGTCTAAAGTCTGAATGTGTAATGCCTCCAACTTTATTCTTTTTCCTCAATATTTCTTTGTCCATTTTGGGTCTTTTGTGATTCCATATAAATTTTATAATTATTTGTTCTAATTATGTGAAAAAATGTTATGGATAATTTGATAGACATTACATTAAATCTGTAGATTGCTTAGGGTGCTATGCCCATTTTAATAGTGTTAAAACTTCAAATCCAATGGCATGGGATAACTTTCCATTTTTTGAATCATCTTCAGTTTTCTTTATCAATGTTTTATAGTTTTTAGCATACGGGTCTTCATCTCCTTGGTTAACTTTATTCCTAGTATCTTTTTTTTTTAACATTTTCTTTGTGATATTTCATGGTTAGTGTAAGGAAATGCAACAGATTTCTGCATGCTAATTTTATATTCTGCTACCTTGCTGAATTAATATATTAGTTCTAATAGTTTTTGTGTGGCGACTTTAGGGTTCTCTAGATAGAGTATTGGGCTTCCCAGGTGGCACAGTGGTAAAGAATCCGCCTGCCAGTACAGGAGATGCAGGAGACACAGGTTTGATCCTTGGGTCAGGAAGATTGCCTGGAGCAGGGAGTGACAACCCATTCCAGTATTCTTGCCTGGAAAATTCCTGGCAGGCTATAGTCCATGGGGTTGCAAAGAATCAGACATGACTGAGCATGCACAGATAGAGTATCTGGTGTGCATGCGTGCTGAGTTTCTTCTGACTCTTTGTGACGCTGTGAAACACAGCCCACCCAGCTCCTTTGGCCATGGGATTATCCCAGCAAGAATTCTGGAGTGGGTTGCCATTTCCTCCTCCAGGGGACCTTTCTAACCCAGGTATCAAACCTGCATCTCCTGAGGCTCTAGCATTAGCAAGTGGATTCTTTATCACTGGGAAGTCCTAGAGTATCATATCATCTACAAATACTGATAGGGCTTCCCTGGTGGCTCAGAGGTTAAAAGCACCTGCCTGCAACGCGGGAGACCTGGTGGGCTACAGTCCACAGGGTCGCAAAGAGTAGGACACGACTTCACTTTCACTTTCACAAATACTGATGGCTCTACCTCTTTTCTTCCAATTTGGATAACGTTTATTTCTTTTTCTTGTCTAATTGTTGTGGCTTGGACTTCCAATACTATGTTGAATAGAAGTGCTGAGAGTGGGTGTCCTTGTCTTGTTCCTGAATATAATGGGAAGACTTGTTCAGTTTTTCACTGTTAACTATTATGTTGGCCATGGATTTGTCATAAATGGCTTTTATTATGTTGAGATATGTTTCCTTTTTATCCACTTTTGTTAATGTTTTCATCATAAATGGATGTTGAATTTTGTTAAATGCTTTTTCTGTGTCTGTTGAGATGATCATGTTGTTTCTGCCTTTCCTTTTGTTAATGTGGTGTTATCACATTGATTCGTGTATGCTAAACCATCCTTGTGACTCTGGGATGAATCCAGTTTGATCGTGGCATATGATCCCTTTTACGTATGGTTGGGTTCAGTTTGCTAATGTTTCATGGAACAATTTTTGCATCTACATTCATCAAAGATATTGGTCTATAAATTTTTTTTTTTTGACACTGTCTTCTCTGGTTTTGCTAGCAGAGTGACAGTGGCATCATAGCATGAATTTGGGAATGTTTCCTCCTCTTCAGTTTTTTGATCTCTTTTGAGCAGGTTAGTAAATTCATCCATTTAATTCTATACATACTTGATGCACACATGTCATGTTATATAATTTCCTACTCCAACCACTTTTAAAATGTGACTCAGTATTGCTTTGGGCCACATTGACTAAGACATTTTCTAACAGTCTTGAATTGTTCTCATTTCCCTTGATGCTCTATAAATGATTACTCCTCACACCCAATCCTATTATTGCCAGGCCTAAATCTGTGGTGTTTCTCGACAGCCCTATCTTGTGACGTATTCAGTGTCTGACTCTTTGCAGCCGCATGGACTGTAACCCACCAGACTCCTCTGTCCATGGGATTATCCCATCAAGAATACTGGAGCAGGTTGCCATGTCCTCCTCCAAAGAATCTTCCTGACTCAGACACTGAACCCAGGTTTCCTGCAACTCCTACACTGGCAGGTGGATTCTTTCACACTGAGCCACCTGGGAAGCCCTATCTTGTGACAGACTTAACTTTTAATTCTAGAGCCTGAATCCATCCTAGGCATGATCCAGTCTCAACTTAACTCTGCAGCTTTATTCCCTCTTCAGCTTCTCTGTTTTCCTGAGAGACAAACTAGTTTCCATTAGTGTGCAAGTCCTGTAATTTCCTATCTTTGCTCCACTTACCACACTCACATGGCTAGACTATTCTTATCCCTTCTGTATTATTTAGGAATATACTAGTTGTCAACAGTGTAACTTTGAAAGCATCACCCATCCTATCTGGTAGGATTGTTATGGGGGAGAATGAGGTCATGTGTATAATCCACCCAGCACCGTCCCTGATACATAGTGTTGGTCCCAAGTGTCACTTCCTTTTCTTCTAGGATGAGGGTTTACCACTGGAAGGAATTGTCTCTTTAACTCTCTTAGCATTTTATCTGTATTAATGTACAATGTATGTCTCACTTAAAGTGGCAGAAATTGCTGGTTTCTTAGTCAAACATCTGTCCTCCCTCCTTCTTAGTAATAGAAGCAGTCTTGCATGATTAAAAGCCCCTCTTTGCTTAACTGGTCATATGACTAAATTCTGTCCAAGGCATGTATGCAGAAATGTTGTATGGGACACCTGCTGCTGCTGCTACTGCTGCTAAGTCGCTTCAGTCGTGTCCGACTCTGTGCAACCCCATAGACGCCAGCCCACCAGGCTCCCCAGTCCCGGGATTCTCCAGGCAAGAACACTGGAGTGGGTTGCCATTTCCTTCTCCAATGGGACACCTAAGATCTATATAAAAGCCAGGAGGCAAGTCATTCTCTGTCACTTTTTCACTTGTGCTGCCCATGAGGTATTTTGGACTAGGAAGTGACTTTGAGACCTCTTTTGGTTAAAACACAATTATTATGATTTTGTTCATAAGCAGATAAACTTTAACTGACGATTGCAGAAAAATTCTTGGTCTAACTCAACTTTACATATTTGATAGAAAGATTTCTCTAATTTTCTATGATGAGGCACAGTCCTCTTGTATCCCTGTCCCCTGCTACCTAAGTCCAAACTATTAGGGGTGGGTGCTAAACTAAAAATTAATTGCTAGAAAATGAAATAAACAAAACATATAAAATGCAAGTCCCAGTTTCTTATTATTAGATTTAACAGGCAAGATTATAGTTTAATAGCTGTAATTAGAAAAAGCAACATAAGGAAAAAGAAAGAAAATTGAAAAACTGTACACTGTTCTTGTAAATGTTCTTGTAAACTGTAAATGTTCTTCTTATAGTGTGACACTGTTCTTCTTATAGTGTGACTATAAGATGATTTATATAGAAAATCGCTGTATGCTCCTATCTTTTGGTCATTTTCCAATATAATTTAACATAAACTTATGAATAAAATGCTGACTTCATATATCAAACTGTAGTTTATTCCTTTAGAATGGACACCACGTATATCATGATGTCCATTCAATTTTGTCCAAACAAATATTTAAAGTTTTTCATATGGCAAAGAATCTTGCATACTAATTTATTAAATCTAGATTGAATTGATAGCATTGCAATTTTTAGGAAATAACATACAGAGGAATACTGATGGGAATGGAAAAAGGAATTTTAAAGCAGTTTTTATTCAATTTTTCCCTCAGTTATTTTAGTTGAGGTGTAATTGCTTTACAGTGTTGTGTTAGTTCCTGCTGTGCAATACAGTGAATCAGCTATCTGTGTACATGTGTCCCCTCCCTCAGGAGCCTCCCTCCCACCGGCCTCCCCATTCACCCTATTTAGCTCATTACAGAGCACCAAGCTGAGCTCCCTGTGTGATACAGCAGTTTCCCATCAGCTCTCTGTTTTACATATGGTAGTGTATATATGTCAGTCTCAATCTCCCAATTCATCCCACCCCTCCCCCTGTGTCCTGGTGTGCTGCAGTCTATGAGGTCACAAAGATTCGGGCACAAATGAGTGACTCACTGAACTGATGGGACCAGATGCCATGATCTTGGTTTTCTGAAAGTTTAGCTTTAAGTCACCTCTTTCACTCTCCTTTTTTACCTTCATCCAGAGGCTCCTTAGTTCTTCTTTGCTTTCTGCCCTAAGCGTGGTGTTATCTGTGTATATGAGATTATTCATATTTCTCCCAGCAGTCTTGATTCCAGCTTGTGCTTCATCAGCCCAGGGTATGTAACATATCTTCATTACCTTCACCATAGTCTGACCCCTGGTAAATAACAGGGAGGGAACACAGCCTCACCCATCAACAGAAAATTGGATTAACAATTTACTGAACATGGCCCTGCCCATTAGAACAAGACCCAATTTCCCCCTCAGTCAGTCTCTCCCATCAGGAAGCTTCCATAAACCTCTTACACCTCTCTGTCAGAGGGCAGACAGAATGAAAACCAGAATCACAGGAAACTAACTAATCTGATCATATGGACCACAGCCTTGTCTAACTCAATGAAACTATAAGCCATGCCGTGTGGGGCCACCCAAGATGGACAGGTCATGGTGGAGAGTTCTAACAAAATGTGGTCCACTGAAGAAGGGAATGGCAAACCAATTCAGTATTCTTGCCTTGAGAACCCCATGAACAGTATGAAAAGGCAAAAAGATAGGACACTGAAAGATGAACTCCCCAGGTTGGTAGGTTCCCAATATGCTACTGGAGATCAGTGGAGAAATAACTCCAGAAATAATGAAGAGATGGAGCCAAAGGAAAAACAACACCTAGTTGTGGATGTGACTGGTGATGGAAGTTAAAGTCCAATGCAAAGGAATAAAGGAATATAATGAGAAACTGCAGTTCTCGTCAAGAAAATTAGAGATACCAAGGGAACATTTCATGCAGAGATGGACTCAATAAAGGACAGAAATGCTATGGACCTAACAGAAGCAGAAGATATTAAGAAGAGGTGGCAAGAATACACAGAAGAGCTATACAAAAAACATATTAATGACCCAGATAACCACAATGGTGTGATCACTCACCTAGAGCCAGACATCTTGGAGTGGTGTAAAGTCAAGTGGGCCTTAAGAAGCATCACTACAAACAAAGCTAGTGGAGTTAATGAAATTCCAGTTGAGCTATTTCAAATCCCAAAAGATGATGCTGTTAAAAGTGCTGTGCTTAATATGCCAGCAAATATGGAAAACTCAGCAGTGGCCACTGAACTGGAAAAGATCAGTTTTCATTCCAATCCCAAAGAAGGGCAATGCCAAAAAATGTTCAAACTAGTGCACAATTGCACTCATTTCACATGCTAGCAAAGTAATGCTCAAAATTCTCCAAGCAAGGCTTCAACAGTATGTGAACTGAGAACTTCCAGATGTTCAAGCTGGATTTAGAAAAGGCAGAGGAACCAGAGATCAAATTGCCAGCATCCACTGGATCATCGAGAAAGCAAGAGAATTCCAGAAAAACATCTACTTTGCCTCATTTACTACACCAAAGCCTTTGACTGTGTGGATAACAACAAACTGTGGAAAATTCTTAAAGAGATGGGAATACCAGACCACCTGACCTGCCTCCTGAGAAACCTGTATGCAGATCAAGAAGCAACATTAGAACCAGATATGGAACAATGGACCGGTTCAAAATGGGAAAGGAGTACCTCAAGGCTGTATATTGTCACTGAGCTTATTTAACTTCTATGTAGAGTTCATTATGTGAAATGCTGTGCTGGATGAAGCATAAGTTGAAATCAAGATTGTTAGGAGAAATATCAATAACTTCGGATATGCATATGATACCATCCGTATGATAGAAAGTGAAGAGGAGCTAAAGAGCTTCTTAATGAAGGTGAAAGAGGAGAATGAAAAAGCTGGCTTAACCCTCAACAGTCAAAAAAAAAATGAAGATGATGGCATCTGGTCCCATCACTTCATGGCAAGTTGATGGGGAAACAATGGAAACAGTGACAGATTTTATTTTTTTGGACTCCAAAATCACTGGGGACGGTGATTGCAGCCACTAAATTAAAAGATGCCTGCTCCTTGGAAGAGCAGCTATGACAAACCTATACAGCATATTAAAAAGTAGAGCCATTACTTTTCCAACAAAAGTCCATATAGTCAAAGCTATGGTTTTTCCAGTAGTCATGTATGGATGTGAGAGTTGGACCATAAAGAAGGCTGTACGATGAAGAATTGATGCTTTTGAACTGTGGTGTTGGAGAAGACTCTTGAGAGTCTTTTGGACTGCAAGAAGATCAAACCAGTCAATCCTAAAGGAAATCAACCCTGAATACTCATTAGAAGGACTGATGGTGAAGCAGAGCCAACTCATTAGAAAAGATCCTGATGCTGGGAAAGATTGAAGGCAAGAGGAGTTAGGGGATGGCAGAGGATGAGATGGTTGGATGGTATCACTGACTCAAGGGACACGAGTTTGAGCAAGCTCTGGGAGATGGTGAAGGACAGGGAAGCCTGGTGTACTGCAATCCACGGGGTCACAAAGTGTCAGACATGACTGACCAGCTGAACCACAACGAAATGATCTGTCTCTTATTTTTCTTGTGAATAAAATCAGAGTTTATAACCTCCATGGAGTTGTCCTCAGAACACTTAAGTTAATTTATATGAAGAATTTTGAAAATGTTCTCCAATTTTTGCTCTTTTATCAGAGTCTAAATGCAGAAAACTGCACCTGATAATATCCAAAAAAGTGGGAGCAGGAGCAAGAAGTTGTTTTATTAATTTTTTTTAATGCTTTATTTATTCGGCTGCACAGGATCTTAGTTGCAGTAAGCGGGATCTTTAGTTGAGCCATGTGGGATCTAGTTCTCTGACAAAGGACTGAATGAGGATGAGATGGTTGGATGGTATCACTGACTCAAGGGACACGAGTTTGAGCAAGCTCTGGGAGATGGTGAAGGACAGGGAAGCCTGGTGTACTGCAATCCACGGGGTCACAAAGTGTCAGACATGACTGACCAGCTGAACCACAACGAAATGATCTGTCTCTTATTTTTCTTGTGAATAAAATCAGAGTTTATAACCTCCATGGAGTTGTCCTCAGAACACTTAAGTTAATTTATATGAAGAATTTTGAAAATGTTCTCCAATTTTTGCTCTTTTATCAGAGTCTAAATGCAGAAAACTGCACCCGATAATATCCAAAAAAGTGGGAGCAGGAGCAAGAAGTTGTTTTATTATTTTTTTTAATGCTTTATTTATTCGGCTGCACAGGATCTTAGTTGCAGCAAGCGGGATCTTTAGTTGAGCCATGTGGGATCTAGTTCTCTGACAAAGGACTGACAATAGGCCCCCTGCGTTGGGAGTTTGGAGTCTTGGCCTCTGGACCACCAAGGAAGTCCCAAGAAGCTGTTTTTTAATGAAACTCTTCTAGTGTATTGCTGGTATTGCAGTGAAAACAAGGAGGAAGACTTCCTTCCTCCATCCTTCCCGTGTACTTGTTGACCGCGGGAGGACCCTGCTGAGATCAAATGTCTTCAGTAAAGGACAGTGGGAGGCCTGTTTGTAGACCTCACTAACGTGCTGTTCTTCCCTGTCCTTCCTTGGCCTGGACCACCTCCAGATGCAGTTCCTCCTCCAGTTCTCTCACTCACCAAGAGGCCTTCTGCTTTTCCTTTGATTTGCCTGGGACATCTTAAAATATGGTTTGCTCTTTGTGGAGTCTTATACCAAGGTCACAGGTGTGGAGCCCTGTACTAAGGTCTCAGGGCAAAAATCTCTGAAACTGACCAAGCCCCATAGCAACTGTTGCCACGAGCCTCCTGCTCTAAACCAGCCTGTTCCCTGACCCCATGTTAGGTAAAATACCCACCCTATTATCCACCTTATAGCATCCTAACCAATCCCCTAATGCCACCGTTCCAGTTGGAATTTTCTCTGTCTTGAGGCTATAAAAATTGGCTACTCACCTGCAAAAGGAGCTGACTTTCCCTTGAGCTGGCCTGCTGTTCTAACAGCATTTCCCACTCTAATAAATTTTATTCTCCTTTCATTCTGCCTCATGTCTGGAAATTCTTTTCCAACCCACACACACATCATGACAGTCTTAGCTGAGGCTTAACTGCTATGATCGGTTTTATTAGGACTTTACATCTTTTGTTGAGTTTGTCACTGAGTTTACAGCCAGTGGGTGCCGAGAGACTGAACTCTGGAGCTCTGACAAGTGTTGCTGAATTTCTCATTTTCTTTTCCAACCTGGATGGTCTCAGCCCATGTCTGCCAGGTGTCTGCTTCCTCCTTGTCTCCTGTTCTCCTCACTAGGGTGTTCTGCCAGCACATCTGAGCCCAAACCCCCCACCTTGGTCTCTTCTCCACAGTCCATTAAAAGTATTGTTGAATTAAAATGTACAGTGTGAAAGTTGTGAGTTAAGTTTTATTTCAGGCAAAATGAAGACTGCAGCCTGGGAGAGTGTTTCAGATAGCTCTGAGAATCTGCTCTGAGGAGGCAAGAGGGGTGCTAGAATATATAGGAATTTTGCAACAAAAGGCAAGTATTTGGGAACATCAAAAATAACAGTTAATTAAGTGGTGCTGGGGAAACTGGTCAACCACTTGTAGAAGAATGAAACTAGATCACTTTCTAACACCACACACAAAAATAAACTCAAAATGGATTAAAGATCTAAACATAAGACTAGAAACTATAAAACTCCTAGAGGAGAACATAGGCAAAACACTCTCCGACATAAATCACAGCAGGATCCTCTATGATCCACCTCCCAGAATACTGGAAATAAAAGCAAAAATAAACAAATGGGATCTAATTAAAATTAAAAGCTTCTGCACAACAAAGGAAACTATAAGCAAGGTAAAAAGATAGCCTTCTGAATTGGAAAAAACAATAGCAAATGAAGCAACTGACAAACAACTAATCTCAGAAATATACAAGAAACTTATGCAGCTCAACTCCAGAAAAATAAACGACCCAATCAAAAAATGGGCCAAAGAACTAAACATTTCTCCAAAGAAGACATACGGATGGATAACAAACACATGAAAAGATGCTCAACAGCACTCATTATCAGAGAAATGCAAATCAAGACCACAATGAGGTACCATTTCACACCAGTCAGAATGGCTGCGATCCAAAAGTCTACAAGCAATGAATGCTGGAGAGGGTGTGGAGAAAAGGGAACCCTCTTACACTGTTGGTGGGAATGCAAACTAGTACAGCCACTATGGAGAACAATGTGGAGATTCCTTAAAAAATTGCAGGTAGAACTGCCTTATGACCCAGCAAACCCACTGCTGGGCATATACACCGAGGAAACCAGAATTAAAAGAGCCACATGTACCCCAATGTTCATCACAGCACTGTTTATAATAGGCAAGACATGGAAACAACCTAGATGTCCATCAGCAGATGGATGGATGAGAAAGCTGTGGTACAATATACACGATGGAGTATTACTCAGCCATTAAAAATAATTCATTCGAATCAGTTCTAATGAGATGGATGAAACTGGAATCTATTATACAGAGTTAAGTGAGCCAGAAAGAAAAACACCAATACAATATACTGACACATATATATGGAATTTAGAAAGATGGCAATGATGACCCTGTATGCAAGACAGCAAAAGAAACACAGATGTATAGAACGGGCTTTTGAACTCTGTGGAAGAGGGAGAGGGTGGGATGATTTGGGAGAATGGCATTGAAACATGTATACTATCATGTAAGAACGAAGCACCAGCCTATGTTCGATACAGGATACAGGATGCTTGGGGCTGGTGCACGGGGATAATCCATGGGGATGATCCAGAGAGAGGATATGGGGTGGGATGTTGGAGGGGGATTCAGGATTGGGAGCTCGTATACACCCGTGGTGGATTCATGTCAATGTATGGCAAAACCAATACAGTATTGTAAAGTAAAATAAAGTAAAAAAAAAATGACAGTTAATTAAAGAAATAGTTTATGTCAAGTTAAGGAATTTAGTGTTTTTCTGTGTTTGGGAAGATGCAAGAGTCTGGACTCACTGAAATTATTCCTTTGATATGTGCTTCAGCTTTCTGGGGCCGGAATCCCATATTTTCATATCCTTAGTTTCTTCAGGGCTCACCCTAGAGAATGGCTATATTCTGATTGCTTCTATTAATAGAGGGTAGGTATTCTGTCCTTCCTGAGTTCCTTCAGGGCTCACCAGCTCATCATCCACGGTGGCTGCAATCGTTGATGATAGTGACATCCTTTGTTTACTGATATGGAGGGAAATACTCCATGTGTCAGTGTGCGTGATGTTTCCTTGGGATGTGACTTCCTGATATGGAATAATAAAGAACCACCCCAGTAAATATCAATACAAAGTCCTTGGAGATTTGCCATATCTGACTGATGGGAAGTCCATATTTTTCTGGGGACTACTTGAATTTTGGAAGCCTCTGGCAGACTGATGGGGAACGGTGAGGGCTACAAATCCACATCCTTAGACTACCCTGATAGATGGTCTTCCCTCGTGGCTCAGTGGTAAATAACCCACCTGTAATGCAGGAGATGTGAGTTTGATCCCTGGGTTGCAAAGATCCCCTGGAGGAGTGCATGGCAACCCACTCCAGTATTCTTGCCTGGAGAATTCCATGGACAGAGGAGCCTGGTGGGCTACAGTCCACGGGGTCACAAAGAGCTGGACTCAGCTGAAGCGACGAGTACACTTAGCACACATGCACCCTCGTAGATCGTGGATTTCCCAGGGTTTGACACATGAAATTGTGGTAGCAATTTTCTTTTAGAGTCTTCTCTGAGTGTGAGTGGTCAGATGGTGACTGTATTGGAGATTTCTTCCACTCAGAAAGCCCCTGTATCTTCTTGAGGCCTGAGTGGCCTGACCTTGGCTGGTGTTACAGGCCCTGTTGTTTTTGATGTTGCCTCAGTCCTCTGTCACCTGTTTAACATGATTAATGTGATTATGTTCTGATTACCTGGAGCTGTATTTATAGACACTGGAAACAGCCCTCTGATTAATTCAGTCCCCAAACCTGACCGCTTCCATGAAAACATCTGTCAGCTGAATTCATCTAGTTCTTCCCAGGTTTCCACTCAGTAAAAATACTTCTCATTTATATGGGACTTTCAATTTAGAAATACATAATAAATATTTGAGTCAAATGTCATTCAAATCCCCCTATTTATTTTAGAGGTGAGGAAGCTTGAGACTTTGAGACATTGTGTGGTTTACCCAAGTTCATATATACGGTTTGGAGAAGGAAGTGGCAATTCATTCCAGTATTCTTGCCTGGCAAGTCTCATGGACAGAGGAGGCTGGCAGGCCACAGGAGGTCGCAAGAGTTGGACATGACTTAGCAACTAAACCACCACCGCCACCATATAGATGGTTAACAACAAGGCCAGAACAAAATTCACATTTCTTATCAAATAATAGCCAAAATACATTGAGCAGGGAAAACAGACTAAATATATTCTAGGCCTAAATAAGTTCTTACCATTGTGTATGTGTGTGTGTGTGTGTGAGCGTATTTAGCCATTCAGTTATGTCTGACTCTTTGCAACCCATGGGCTGTAGCCTACCAGGCTCCTCTGCCCATGGAATTCTTCAGGCAGAAATACTGGAATGGGTTGCCATTTCCTTCTCCAGGGGAATCTTCGTGACCCAGGTATCAAATGTGGGTGTTCTGCATTGCAGATGGATTCTTTACTATCTGAGCCACCAGGGAAACCCAGTTCTTACTATTAGATCTGTATTTTAGTGGAGATAACTAAGCCTTAGAGAGCTTGAGTAGTTTATACAGAGTTGAACAGTTAATGGCCTGGAACTGGGTTCAAGCCTTCAGTGATGGCTGCAGAACCCACCATTGTATTACCAGATTCTGTTGCCTCGGTTTATCTCCTGACACGTGGTACTTGCTCTTAGTTTTCCTCCAGTCCTCACCACACCTCTATAAAGGAAGCATAGAAGGGATATCTTATTGCTACTTTACAAGTGAGAAAATTCAGGGCTGGAAAACATGACCATCAGGGAAGAATCTGCAAGTCACCCCAAGTTTCCTGGAAACCAGCTTTTAGGATTCTTGTTGTTTCAAGCAAGAGGGATAAGACTCAACTCTCAAGAATAATAAAGAAATGAATTTTTATATCCAGTGCTAACTGGTCAGGCAACTTTCTGATAACTGGCGGCTCTATGTCCTGCCAGCAGTTAAAAGTTCTGGTAACCAAGTAATCAGCAGGAAGCACTTAAGCTTCTAGTTTCTTTCCCTTAACTGATCAATAAAGAATGTTCAAATTCACAAATGTCCTTTTTACTGCTTTCCAAGTGATGTTGATGAGCTAACCAGTGGGTAAAAAGTATATTTGTTTCCCTTTAATTTGCTATTTGCAATATTAGTTTTCACTTTGAACAACCATTGGCTGATGTACAAGATATTTGGAAATGTTATATTTGTCAGTTGGGTTGAACTTCACTTACACAGCTAGCTCAGATTCTGTATCAGAGTCTCCCTACTGTTTTATCAGCGTTAACTCTGCTCAGCTAAGTCAAGGTGCGTCCTTGAGAATGGTAGCTGTATGCTGCCATCTGCTGGAATTCCAGAGAAATGCCTTCCTTGAGAATTAGAAAATGCTGTAGAACAATTATTTAATAGAGAGCTAGAAAAATACAAAGAAAGAAACAAATAACAGATGTTTATGGACTGGAGAAATAAGCTTGAGATAATTTCAAAATCAAAATGACTGTAAGTAAAAGTAATGAAGTTATGCTATACTTTCATTTTCAACATTTGTTGTGGTTGCTGTTAGAAGCTTTGGATTAAAATCAAATACAGGCTGTAGTATTGAATCAGACTGAAGTTGAGCATTATCACCTGAAGATGTGCAATTTTATTCTTGGCTAAAATCAATTTAAAAATAAGAAAGGCAATAGGGAAAAAATTCTTCCAAGATTCAGCAGAGAAAGATCACAGTAAAAGGGAATTCCTGACATAAATGCAGTCATTAAGAATGGCTCAAAAAACACTGTACTTGCTATGAGTCATGGTTTTACTAGAGGTCTCACCTCCTGATTCTATAGGTACTGGAGAATGAGAGACTTAAATCTTTTTCAAGTTCGGGACACCAAGAATATCAAACACTTTGGGAGCCCTTTTGCTTTGAGGTTCAAACCTCAGAAAGCTGAAAACCAAGCTAACTGGAATTTAAATTTTTTAAGATTTCTGTTTAAGGTGGAATCAAATCATAAAAGTTAAGTGCAACTGAACTGTCGTTTAAAAATCATTGTAAGTACTCTTTCTTCCATTTGGTTTTTGGTTAAACATCAGTTCCCCAAGTAAGTGTTCCCCAGCTGCCAGCAGAGGGGACGTTTTGTTGTCCTTTGTCAGCTGTTCACTGCTTTTATAGCTTTGAACATAGTTGTCTGTAAAGATAAATATTTATTTGTGTAATATTTTGTTAATCCCTCCCCAAAGTCATACTTGTTTTCCATGCCTAGCAGAGGATAAATATTCAATAATTATTTTTAAATGAATTAATGGTCTTTTGGTATATGTACTGGGGTCATTATTACTCTGTTCTTCCTCATCCGTATCCATGGACAGTTTAAGTATCTGTGACAAATTCCCATCCACTAGTTCTGTTGCGTTTCATGAACACCTGAAGTAAGTATTAAGATGGGAAGTTGATTCATCCAATTTCAAAGAATTCCAGCCATACAGGTTGAAATATCAAAGGTTTTTGGAGAATCAAATGTCCAGTAAACCAAAGCGTCCTATCCCCTGGGATCTGGTTTGTAGGGTTGTTAAGCAGATCCTTTCCCCAGTGCTCAATAAAACAGTTATCTCACCCTCAGTTGACATCAGTGAGTCAGCTTCCAGTAAGAACGAATTGTGTCTGCACCTGTCTGTGGTGCTCCTCTCCTAGGTCCATCATCCATCATGGAGATTCTTTACCTTTTGAGGAAGATATGTCATCTGAAGCAGCATTCAGAGACCCTCTGAAAGTCCACAGTACCCTCCAAAAACACAATTTCATGTTAAAACCACTACAGTTAGTGGTCTTGATCAGGTGGATAAGCTGCCAAAAGCTTTATCTTTTCTCTGGAAGAAGAAAAAGTCAGGGCAGCAGGTCCTCCACTGGGGACATACCCAGGTCTCTGTATTAAGCTTGTTGATCAGACTTAGTTTGTGCCTTGCTTCTCATTCAGCTTCCAAGTGCACGGCCCTCACAGACCTGAAAGTACATTGATTCTTGCAGGGTGTTTATTTTTGCTTCTGAATAGCATGATGGACATTTGAAACTCTGTGTACAAAGAGGTCCAGAAAAGCCCGTAGCTTTGTTTGAAAGCACGTTCTGATATTTGTCTGACTTTCCATTTGATTTCAGGTCCTTACTGAAGTGAGCTTGGTTGGGTGGTTTTCTGATTCTCTGGCAGAAAAAATTAAATAGAGTTACTCACTAAATAAACCTGTGCATCTGAATAGCCATCACATTTTGACTGTTGACGTCCCCTACAGGTAACCTCCTTGACCCCATTGCAGCGGTGTTGTTNCTTTCCATTTGATTTCAGGTCCTTACTGAAGTGAGCTTGGTTGGGTGGTTTTCTGATTCTCTGGCAGAAAAAATTAAATAGAGTTACTCACTAAATAAACCTGTGCATCTGAATAGCCATCACATTTTGACTGTTGACGTCCCCTACAGGTAACCTCCTTGACCCCATTGCAGCGGTGTTGTTCTCTGAGTTTCCAGAGCTTAAAGGACACCAAAGAGGCTGGTTGCTTCAGAGGCTAAAGTCAAGAGGAGGTTAGGCTATGGTTTTATGAATTTGTACCTCAGAGAATAAAAAAATAAAAATGATGCAGGCAGAAGAGTGTTTCATAGTGTTTTTGTTTGCTCACTCTTTTTGATTTTTTTTTTAAAGAGAGGAAATAATCCCATTTATCCTGTTACAAGATGGTTGTCTATTGAGGCTTAGTCTACTAGATAGTTGCTTCTCCAGTGTGGTTTATTTAATTTATTTTTTAAAAATAAGTTAATTAATTTATTTCTCGTGGCTGTGCTGGGCCTTGGTTGCTGGGTGGACGTTTCTCTAGTTGCAGCGAGCAGTGGCCACTCTGTAGCTGTGGTGTGTAGCGCCTCATTGCTATGGCTTCTCTTGTGGCAGACCACTGACTCTAGTGGGCATGGGCTTCAGTAGATGCAGTGGGTAGGCTGAGTAGCTGTGGTTCCTGGGCTCTGGAGCATAATCTCAATAGTTGTGGTTGTTCAGTTGCCAAGTCATGTCTGACTCTTTGCAACCCCATGGACTGCACACCCCAGGCCTCCCTGCCCTTCACTATCTGCTGGAGTTTGCTCAAACTCATGTCCATTGAGTCGGTGATGCCACCCAACCATTTCATCCTCTGTCGTCCCCTTCTCCTCTTGCCCTCAAATTTTTTCCAGGATCAGAGTCTTTTCCAGTAAGTTGNTTCTGAATGTTGAGCTTTAAGCCAACTTTTTCACTCTCCTCTTTCACTCTCATCAAGAGGCTTTTTAGTTCCTCTTCACTTTCTGCCATAAAGGTGGTGTCATCTGCATATCTGAGGTTATTGATATTTCTTCTGGCAATCTTGATTCCAGCTTGTGCTTCTTCCAGTCCAGCGTTTCTCATGATGTACTCTGCATATAAGTTAAATAAGCAGGGTGACAATATACAATATACAATAGGTACTCCTTTTCCTATTTGGAACCAGTCTGTTGTTCCATGTCCAGTTCTAACTGTTGCTTCCTGACCTGCATATAGGTTTCTCAAGGAGCAAGAGTCTTTTAATTTCATGGCTGTAGTCACTGTCTGCAGTGATTTTGGAGCCCAAGAAAATGAAGTCTGTCACTGTTTCCATTTTTTCCTCATCTACTTGCCATAAAGTGATGGGACTGGAGGCCATGATCTTAGTTTTCTGAATGTTGAGCTTTAAGCCAGTTTTTTTCACTCTCTTTGTTCACCTTCATCAAGAGGCTTTTTTAGTTCCTCTTCTCTTTCTGCCATTGGAGTGGTATCATCTGCATATGTGAGGTTGTTTATATTTCTCCAAGAAATCTTGGTTCCAGCTTGTGATTCATCCTTGGGTTTAGTTGCTCCACAGAATGTGGGATCTTTCTGGGCCAGGGATTGAACCTGTATCTCCTGCATTGGCAGGCAGACTCTTTACCCCTAGTCACCAAGGAAGCTCTCCAGTGCAGTTTAGATGATGGGATTTGCTCTCATATTGATGCCTTGTATTTCTCCAGCTTAGCAAAAGGTGGCAGCTCCTTCATCAGGACCTTTGCTTTTAGCTTTTGTCTCTGAGCTGTTTCCTGTCCTGTGATGATTTTTTTTTTTTTTTTTTAATCAACTTGACTGGAACATGGGACAGCCATTATTCTGGGTGTATCTGGGAGAGTGTTTCTGGATGAGATTAGCCTTTGAATCTGTAGATTGAATAAAGCAGGTGGTCTTCCCCAGTGTAGGTGAGCCTCATTCAGTCCTTTGGAGGCCTGAATAGAACAAAAAACAAAAATAAGGGAGAATTCAGTCTCTGACAGTTTCTGAGTTGAAGTATTGGTCTCCTGTACTCAGACTGGAATTTGTACCATCAGTTCTGGTTCTCAGGCCTTTGAGCTTGGACTAAATACGCTCATCAGCTCTTTTGGATCTTCAACTTATAGACAGCAAATCATGGGACTAGTCAGCCTTCTCAGTTTGTGAGCCAATTCTTTATAATAAATCCCAGTCTCTCTCACTATACACACGCACACATATGTGTGTATGTGTATAGTGAGCTATACATATGTGTATAGCTCATGGGGCTGCCATGTCAGTCCTGGACCACCTACATGGACATTTACATGACTGAGAAATAAAATAACTTTGAAGACACACCATAATTTTGAGGCTTTCTGCTCTATGTTATGGTTTCTGATCTTACTGGAAATAGATACTAGACTGAGGAAGGTAGAGTTATATGAAGGTTAATGGTGCAAAGAAGACTTTAGTTCTGGCTCTGTTGCTTGCTGGATCTGTATACTTCAGTAAGGTACACTTCATTCAACATTAAATCTCTGTGACTCAGTTTGTCTGTGAAATGGAGATATGGTAGTACCTACTTTTCAGGGTTTATATTGGGTCATATGAGAATATATGAGAAAATTGCTCCACACATAGTAACCATTCAACTGATATCTGCTATAATTACTATTTTTCAATTCCTTTTTCTACTGACTATCAAGCATGCCTTCATATGTAATTTGCTCTCTTACGTATAGTGGTACCTTCTCTGTGTAGCCAATTTCCATTTTAAATGAAAAGATTGGTATTCTAATATTTAAATAAGTCATTTGTTGATTTGGATAGTATGAACAAATAAGCTTTAGTATCTTTTGCAGAGATGAAGATCAGGCCATGAGCTAGGTGATTTTCTAGTAAACCAATAATTTTGTGGTTAACAATGATACCAAAAAGATGATAATAATAAAAGTAATAATAATAAGTAAAATTGATTGAGGACTTTTGCATGCCACACTGAGTACTAACTTTTTAAATGTATTATCTCCTACAGTTGTATAACATTGATATTATTATACTCGTTTGAAGGATGAGAGAAACTGAGGACAAGTTAGTTACGTTCTTAGCGCCTTAGCACTTAACCATTGTGGATTAGGTGAGTAATCTCAATTCGGTTATCATTTTTAATATTTTAAATTCCAAGGCTTAATTATTTTCCATTAGGTCACTGTGGACTCCTTGAACTCCTGTGCTAGGAAGCATTCAGTCTGTCTGCAGGGTTTCCGTTTACCAGTTTCCCACTTTTATGTTTATTAGAGATTTTGAGATTGATTCTAGGCCTATTATTTTATCCTATATATTAAATACACTCTTTTTAAAAAGATAAGAATGAAATTGCTTTAAGCTGGGATTTGTGTAAGATGAAGAAAGTCTTCTTTTTTTTAAATCTAGTAGAAGACAGGTTGATTGCTTTTTAAGGTATCGTAACACATATTTCGGGCTTCCCTGGTGTCTCAAATGGTAAAGACTCTGCCTGCAATGCAGCAGACCTGAGTTCAATCCCTGGGTCAGGAAGATACCCTGCAGAAGGAAATGGCAATTCACTCCAGTATTCTTGCCTAGAGAATTCCATGGACAGAGAAGCCAGGTTGCAAAGAATCAGACATGACTGACTGAACTTCCCTTTCAACATATATTTAATAAGACAGCTGATGTCCTAATAGGAAATAGAAACATAAGAAGGTGCAAGCTACTTCTAAACTCTGGGTCTCAGTTTCCCCATGTGAAAAAATAAATTTGGTTGAACCAGATTATTACCAGCATTCTAATTATATTATTTAGGTAGAATCTCTCTCTCTCTCCTTCCTCTCAAATTTTTACCTTCCTTCCTTAAATTCATCATATTAAAATACTTTATTTAGCTTTAATCACCCTGAATGGCCCATCTGCTTCTGTATTTCATCAAAAAGCAGAATATGATCATGGCTGCTAGAGAATATTTGCATTATTTATTTCATAAGCAAATGAATCTGACATTTATACCACCATGGCCTAAATTCTCCTAAATCTTGTCTTATATGTGAAATGTGTATGATATGTAGAGTCTTAGAAAGCTCTTAAGAAGGTTTCCACAGATGGACAAATTTCTTTGATCTTCTTGGGACTTGAAAGCTTCAAGTACAGAATACATGAATATTTTTGAAGTTCTCCAAATTACAGGTAATTCAAATTGAGTCTCAGGATTGTAATATGATGAATGATTGATGTGCATATCAGGTGGTTGTCATTTAACTGTTACTGTAATGCACTGAATTTACCAAATTAATCCTGTGATTATTTAGTTATTATACAGGATTAGAAAAAGACTCTTCTTGTAGAGTCAACTGTAGAAAATATGATACAAGTAAATTTATGTTTAGACAATTCAGTGTCATTTGAAAAATGATTGTTTTTTTTAATGCAGTCACTTAAATAATTCACAAAACTTCACATGATGAGTTTAATTCTATTTAGCTTATTTAATACCCTTCCCTTAGAGAATAAGAATTTACTGAGAACTAATCCTGAACAGAATCTTTTGCGAGATTCTGTATATATTTGTTAAATGTGAAGCTGGTAGAAAAGGCAAGAGATTAGCAAAAAGGATTTGTTGACTCTGTCCTTCAAGTACTTAAAAGAGGTAGAGGGAACAGCCATGTGGCAAACAAATGGCAGAGAAATATTATAAAGGAATATATAAATGTGGGCAAAATAAATGTTTTTTACAGATGTAAATAAATTCACACTTACCTGTGATTTAAATTTTCAAAAAAAAAAAAAAAAAGGACAGGAGAAAGAAAGGAGGGAAGAGAGGAGAATGAGAAAGGAAGGAAAGGAGAAAGGCAGATAGGAAGGAAGGAAGGATCATTTAAAGTCATTCACACCCAAGTCACCTCTGTTAAGGGGAAACATTTCAGAAAGAGCTCCTTGCCTATGTGTTACCCGAAGATGAACTTGGGAAGTGAACAGCACTTACCTTTTGATGTATTTTCTTTATTCCTTCTTCACCTCCCATCTTCATCCTTAGAGTAGATTTTAAATTCATGCTGAAATTCATAAATCTCTTCCTTTGAAATACCCTTGGATCTTGTATAACTAAGGACTAAAAGCATTCCTGATGTACGGAAAAATATTTGGATACAAGGCCAGTGAAGAAGCTGACAGATCCTTAAAAATATGGTGAATAAATGAATATATTGGTAATTCATTTGGAAGTTAATTTCTTATAGCAAACTATACAGCGGCAGACCCAGAATTCTGAATGTACTTCTGTACATTGATGCTTTTGGTCTTTAGGCTAGTGAGAGAATAAGGGTACAGACATCACTTGCATGTGTGTATGTGTGTGTGCATAGAAGATCATTAATATGAAGAGGTCCACAGTATTGGTCATAGAGGAGAGGACTGGGCAATCTTGAACTGATAGCCAAATAGGAGCAAGAGGGCTCATTTTGAAAAGCTGGACATATTACCACCATATGTATTTTCTCCTTATCTGTAGCCATTGTTGTAGATCTTTCTTGACTTCCAAGTTTTCTGTTTCTGTGACCCTTAACCAGTCCAGTAACAGCATTTTTCACATGCTAGCAGGTTAGGACTAGAGAGTGAAAGCAGGTTGAAAAAGAATGAACCATAATTTTCTATATTAAACAGACTTCTGCAAAGAGTAAGGGGAGAGAACTGACACTTTTAAGTTATTTTTCCTTACTTGTTTTTTCTTCCATTTTTTGGGATGTACAGTTGTATCTTCCAGACAGTGGGGACCACAATGGTGGTCCTTAGATCCTATATTAGGGGACATTTCCTCTGACCTTTTTAGTATTAGTGTCTTGATAAAAACCCTCTTGATGAAAGTGAAAGAGGAGAGCGAAAAAGTTGGCTTAAAGCTCAACATTCAGAAAACGAAGATCATGGCATCTGGTCCCATCACT
>SJYT01077019.1:45032-94199 GCA_006410635.1 Cephalophus harveyi | reverse complement strand
GGAGAAGGGGACGACCGAGGATGAGATGGCTGGATGGCATCACTGACCCGATGGATGTGAGTCTGAGTGAACTCCGAGAGATGGTGATGAACAGGGAGGCCTGGCGTGCTGCGATTCATGGGGTCGCAAAGAGTCGGACACGACTGAGCGACTGAACTGAACTGAACTGATGTACAATCTGAGCACCAGGATGAGAGTCAGAAGAAATAGCAGCAGACTTTGCTCAGGTTTTTTTTTTCTTTTTTTTAAATCTCAAGTAAGTTTCAAGTGCATCATTCTAAGCGCTTGCTGGGTTGAAAGTATAAACATTCTAAGGTTCACAATAGTTATGTAATTCATGGATGGGGAGGGCAAGGCAATAGGGAGCTTTGATTTCCTCTTTGTATCTCCTGATTCTTGTATGACAGAATCGTATGACGGAACTTATGTTAGTCCAACAGGCTGGCCAGTCTTTCCATTTATTTATTCCCAGCATTTATGAAATAAGACCATCTCTGAAAGGACCCAAGAAGTTGATTTTTAATATAAAAAGTAAATATTTATTTACTGCTTATTTCTTGTCCTTTGAATTTTTGATTGGTTTGAATAGTTTTATGTATGGAGAAGCTCTGAAAATGAATTTCTACAACCAAATAAAAATAAAGAAAATGCAGTTAAATAAATGTTTGAATAATGCTTATGGTGATCAACTCTAATACAAACACTTAAATTGTTTTGATGATAGACTGATTTTTTTCACTGTTTATAAAGATGTTCAGTTTTCTGTATGTAGCCCTCATTGACTTTAATAGCAAGATGCCACTTAGGTCTTATTTGTAGGTTTGTGGACAGACTGCCTGGGAGAAGGGAAAATGGCAATGGGAAAAGAAGGCTGAAAAGTTTTGAAGGATAAATTTTGAACTTTATGTTTCAGTGGAGTTTATCACTATTGACTATGGAGGTATAATTCATATACCTCCAGTGTACTCACACACATTTAAAATGTGTGGTTTAAGAGTTTTGATAAAGGTATAAAACACCCATAAAAACACTACTGCAGTCAAAATATGTCCTGTTTTGACAACCACAAAAGATTCCTTTGCCCCTTCCTAGTCAAGTTCCTTCACACTGTGATTCCTAAGCAACCACTGACCTTACTTCTGTCATTATGGATTAGATTGTCTTTTCTAGAGTTTCAAGTAAATGTAACAGTACATGCTCTTTTGAGTCTGGTTTCTTTCACTCCACAGAGCAATTTTGAGATTTAGTCATATTGTGTGTATTTATTGTTTCATCTTTCTTGTTGCTGAGTACTATATCATTAAATATACATATATTACCATTTGTTAATCTGTTTACCTGCTGATAGACATTTGGGTTATATCCAGTTTGGAGTAAGGCTGCTATGAACAGCCAGTCTCTGTATGGACATATAGTTTGATGTCTCTTAAATACCCAGAAAGGGAAAGATTGGATCATATAGGAGGCATATGTGCAACTGTTAAAGAAACTGCCTAGCTGTTTTTCATAGTGATTCAACCATTTCACATTCATGCTAGCAAAGCTTAAGCATTCCATTTGCTTCACATCCTTGTCAACATTTGGTATGATCAATCTTTTTAATTTTTGCTATTCTTATAGGTATAAAGTTAGAAGTTACTACAGTTAAATCTTGCATTTTCCGGATGAATGGCAAGCCTCTTTTAATGTTCTTATTGGCTACTCAAATTTATTACTTTGTGAAGTATCAGTTGGAATTTTTTTTGTGCTTTTAAATAAGTCCTCTGCAAATAGAGAAGGAAGGTTTCTTCATATATCTTAGACATGAATTCTTTCTCATATATGTGCTATAAATATTTTCTCACAGTCAATGATTTCTTTTTATGGTGTCTTTTGAAGAGCAAATGTTTCTAATTTTGACCAAACAATGATTTTTCTAATATGCTCTGAGTTTTTTTATGCCTACCTCAAGATAACAGTATTTCCATCCAAAAATTTTATAATCTTGTTACCTGTAGAGCTATGGTTAATTATTGTGTAGAGTTAATACTGTGTAGAATGAAGTGAATATTGAGGTTATTTTTTTCTAGTTGTTCCAAATTATTTGTGGAGAAGATATTCCTTTTTCATTGGTAATTCGTGAAAAATGAATGTTTAGATATATTTCTGGATCCTAGATTCTGTTCCATTTGTCTATTTTTATATCAGTGCAACATTTTCTTGGTTAGCATAGCCTTAAGTAGGACTTGAAATTAGAAACATAAGCATATAAACTTGGTAGTTTAAAGTGCAAAGGGCACTAAAGTGCATGGAACATGTTTTTGATTCCTGCTCCTGGAAGAGTTCACATGCTGTGCGACAATAAGCCCACGTGCCACAACTACTGAAGGCCCATGTGCCTAGAGCCTTTGCATTTCTGGAGCCTGTGCAACAAGAGAAGCCACCATAATGAGAAGCCCAAGCACCACAACTGGAGATTAGCAACTACTCGCTGTAACTTGAGTAAACCCATGCACAGCAACAAAGACCCACTACTGCCAAAAATAAATAAATAAAAATTTAAAAAGCAAGCAAATTCAGGGTGTTACCTCTCATCTGAGCTTTATTCTAGTAGGGGGAGGCCTTTTCAAAACTGTGCTAACTCAATTCTTTCAGATGGTAAAAATCAGGCCCACTTTATACTATTTTTTTTTGGTTATTTGCATTAGCGCAGAAGTATTAAGGTTTCATTTGCAAATAGGCACCACTGTTGTAGCCACGCATTCCGGGAAACCAACTCACTCAGAAGCACCAGGCAGACAGTGGAGTGCAGTTTATTACACCGGCAGGCCCAAGGCAGAGTCTCCTCTTAGCCAAGGACCCTGACCAGCATTTGTGAAAATCTTTTATACTCCATGTGTACGTGTCTGAACCCACCACTCCAAATTCCTTGAGACTTACATAAACTAAGGAAAATACAATCCCAATAACCCATCACTCACGTGCTATGTGCTCATGTGCTCAGTCAAACAATTAGCCAATAATCAATAAACCTGAGGTTACACTCCAATAGATACAGAAAAATTTATGGCCTGTATGGAGGAAGGGGTGATTAGTGTATGTTTTCTCTCAGGCGATGAGTAACATAGATACAATCTTCAAGGTTCCCCTGTCTGAAGGGGGTCTTATCCTTCTGTTGTTGTTTTCATAGGCACTAACACAGAGTTCAGAGTCCATTGGAAAGGTGGCCGAGCATGATCAGCATGAACAGGCCTAAGACGGAGTCCAGGCCCTATGAATTCCTTCTTCACCACCAGTGTAAGTTTGAGAAAATAAGAAATATTTGGTAGCAACTGAAATATTAATGTGTATATAAGTTATCCCAGTAAGGAAAGACTTCTTTGGTTATAAAAAGCTCGATTAAAAATCTATGAAACAGTGACTCAGACCAACTTTGGTAAATCAATTTGTAGAACATTCCCAGCCAGCACTGGCTCCTGTTTGGCCAGGAGTGTTTTTAGCTGACTTATTTGAAGTTGAAGCCAGCAGTACTCAGGATTTCAAAGGCCCCTAATGTTTCTCCACACTGGAGCAAAGCCTGGAGCTGTCCACAGATGGGCCAGGTTCTGCAATAACAAAATAGTCTGCTAAGATAAGTTTGCTTTATTTTTTCATGGACTGCTAGGCAAGTCTTTCCTTTCCTCACACTGTCACTTCATACAGGGTTCCTACCTTTTAAGCTTATTGTCTCTCCAAAGCTATTCCTCAGAGACTATTGATTTACATGAACTCCCTATGAATAATAGTAATTTTAATAAGGAATAGCATTTTTTGAGTCATAAACTCTTTAAATGAGTTGCTTTGTTTCATCCGTACAGCAATCCTTTGAATTGCATATTTTACTATTTCTTCTTCTAGGAAACTGGGACTTAGAGAGAGTAAGTAACTTTCCTATAGACATCCAGCAAGTGACAGATTCAGAATTCAAATCCAGGGTTCTGGAGCACCAGAGCCTGTGCTCCTAAGTACTACCCACACTATGTGTGTGGAACCAATGGGTCCTGGAGTTTCCAGTTCATCTAGAATCAGGATGGTCATATTTCCAAAGTAGTAGAGTAATTTATTGGAATTATGATACATAGATATATAGATACACACATCAATACACATATATTTACAAACATACACATATATACACTATATATATATATGTATACACACACACACACACACACACACACACACACACACATGTCCATGAAAGTGAAGTCGCTCAGTCGTGTCTGACTCTTTGTGACCTGTGGACTGTAGCCCACCAAGCTCCTCTGTCCATGGGATTCTCCAGGCAAGAATCCTGGAGTGGGTTGCCATTTCCTTCTCCAGGGGATCTTCCTGACCCAGGGAGCGAACCTAGGTCTCCTACATTGCAGGCCGACGCTTTAACCTCTGTACCACCAGGGAAGCCCACAGATGTCCACAGAACTACCCATGAAGTGATACTTCCATGGTAGCCCCCTGCCTCTGTCACTTCCTGTAGCCTTCCAATGTCTTTGCATGAATCAGTGCTTATATTAGGACTTTCTTTTGTTCTTTCTATGTTCAGGTAGTTCACCTCTCTACAGATTTTGGGTTCAGGTAGAGCCCTCCATAAACTTTGGTATAGGAAAGCTTGCTTTCCTTTCTCTAAGATATAGCATGTTTAAAATAAGGGTTTTTGGCCCCTATGTCCTGTCATAACAGGGCTCAGCCAAGTTGACATTCAGAGTCAACCATCGCAACTTCTAAGGCAGATGAGTACACTTGTCGTCTGACAGTTCTCTGAATGTTGGCCAAACATACAACAGCCACAAAACAATGTGTTCATACGTTTTCCAAAAGGAATTTCTATAGCTAGCTCTACTTACTCTCTTTTTCTTGGGCTCGTATGATGTCCACCCTGCCCTGTGAAGGATGGTCAATCAGATTATGATCGGTCGCTCTACTCTGGGCTTTGCCTCTGCTGCTGCTGCTAAGTCGCTTCAGTCGTGTCCGACTCTGTGCGACCCCACAGATGGCAGCCCATTGGGCTCCGCCATCCCTGGGATTCTCCAGGCAAGAACACTGGAGTGGGCTGCCATTTCCTTCTCCAATGCATGAAAGTGAAAAGTGAAAGTGAAGTCGCTCAGTCGTGTCTGACTCAGCGACCCCATGGACTGCAGCCTACCAGGCTCCTCTGTCCATGGGAGTTTCCAGGCAAGAGTACTGGAGTGGGATGCCATTGCCTTCTCCGGGCTTTGCCTCTAATGCCTGTTAATGACGTCAATCCTTTCTTTCACTTTGTTGTTCTATATCCCTGAGCCCCAGAGCAGGAGCTGACATTCCAATTCCTATATCAGGGAAGGGATACAGACTGGGGAGACAGATAGCTGTTAGTGGAGATGGATTTATAGTCCACTTATCAAATAGCTCCTCAGACTGCAGATGTCCTCTCATGAGGTGATAAGCAGAAGAAGGTTTGGATCTAGCTTCCTGGGACCCCTCGCCTTCTCACCACTTCCTCTCCTGCTCTTACTCAGCCAGTGTTATACAGCTGACTGGAGAATGGTTACACAATCGAGGTGAAGTTGAAAATAGAAACAGTTGTTCTTGTTTCCAAATTATGTACATTCATGGGTGTCATTCCACCTTGGTTCCTAACTCATCTCTCTGTGCAGTCCATGGCTTTCTAGGGTCCCATACTGTGGTACCCCCACAGGCCGTGAAGTTCACAGGCTCCAAACATGCTCCTGACTCTGTCCCGGTTAGCCTGTATCTGTGCTGTGTGTCTGTCATTCCTCTAGGGTGGTATTCCCACCTGGGCCATGGATAATCGGGTTCAAAAGGAGGTGTTAATAGCCTATAACAGCTCTGATGGTCTTCCTAGATAACACATATAAGGGCTGTCTTCAACCTGGCTTTACCTATTTGTTTTTTTTTTTTTTTTAATATTAGAAAGTATATTGCTTCTGATTTTGGATGAAATCTTTACCAATTTCCTTTTCATTCAGCATAATTTAGCACAAATCTTCTGAGTGCTGAAAGTATATCAATCATCACCATACTTGAGCTTTGACAGTGACAACACAAAACCACACCATCAAGAAGCTTTTACTCAAAAGGGAAGTGTAGATGTGGATACACAAATCTGTGTAATCAGAGGGAAGGTTTAGTGCCATATTAGAATTACAAATGGCTTTGAGATCTCTGAGTAAGGAATCATTAATTCCAGCTGGGGTGAAATCTTGTTTTACAGGTTCAACTGAGTAGAATCTGAAGTATGAGAAAATATCTACCAGATAAAGATATTCCTATTTCAGAGCTGCTTCTGTACAATACACTTAATATGCAACTTTTGTGCTGCATGTTGTTGAGAAGACACATCCTTCAGTCTTCAATGAGTGGAAATGGTCCACACTACTTCTTGGGTAATTCAAGCTAGGTTATTCAGGGCAAACTTCCTGTTTAAACAATAAAAACAAAATGCGGGGTTAAAGCCACACCACTATCAACAAAAACAAAATCCATTTCTTAAAACAACATTGACAAGTTAAAAACATAGTGGCTAGCTGCCAAGCTAGTTTTGGAAAGATAAGTTGAATCAGATATTTAAGTAGGATATCCAAGTACCAAAGTCATTTGTTTGGGAACATCTGTCCCTGCTGCACATGTAGGTTTCATCAGCAGCCTTGACGTTGAAGGGATCATCAGGACAAGTATGGATAAGAACTAAACCTATTATTAGAATTGCAAGATAAGATACAATGCATTCAGTTAAACTAATTTCAGCTAAATAATTAAATTATTTATTAATTATGCTCCTTGTAATATTTGGGATATATTTGTATTTTTTAAATGGTTCATTGTTGATGTGGAATTCAAATGTAACTGTGTGCTTTACCTATGAATGCTAAATCTGTACAATGTCACCGGTACCCAACCTCGAACCTTGAACTTCAAATAAAGCTACCCTACTTTGAGTAGGGCAGAAGAAGAACAAAAGAAAAATCATCTTTAGGATTTTGTGGCCACAGGTACATGGCTGGAGTTGGTCAAGGAACTTCTACCCATGAACTTAGTTGAGAAGGCAACTTCTGTTAGGGGTCCAGGGTCCCTTCGCAGAAGCAGGTACACTATCTCACTGGCAGAAGACAAAGTAAATTCTGGTCCCAGAAGACCCTCACAAATAATTGTCCAGGAGAAATAATTAGCAAGCTATGAAAGAGAGCCAAGAATACAAGAAAACAGGCAACCTGAACAAGAACCAGCAGAAACAGGAGTGATGTCACCAGGATGGTAAAGTAGGAGACCCCAGCCTCCATCCCTCCACAAAGATCAACAATTAGTCAGCTCTGTGAGAAACTTCAGCAACATAATGGAACAAAAATGAGATAACTGTATAAAAAGGGAAGGAAGAACAGCTTCATTTTGTTTGCATCATCTCATACCCCAGACTGGCAAAGGAACTCTCCAACTATAAGGAGTTCTCTTTGCCCAGAAAAGGAGAAGAGAATGTGACCAGCTTCCCCTGATTTTGGGGCCCTACATGAAAGACCCGTTTTATTCCTACCCAGAAACCTGCAAAGCTGAGAGGTGTAGAGACAGCTGGGAATGAGAAAAAAGAGCAGGGTCACCAATATTAGCCACATGGCAGAAGCAACCACAGTTCTTTGACTTGCTCTACAGAGTCCTGGCAAATTTTACTACTGAAGAAAACAACGCCTAACATGACCACTGTGAACTCCTTTCAGATTTCACCAATTTTACTCTACAGGTGTTTGTATTCACAGACATCAGCCACCTGAGTCCCTCCCACCTCTACCTCTTCACCTCCACCCCTGCTGCGATCTATACTGGCCACCAGCCCAGGCCTCTGCCACTGCATGAGTGCAAGAAGCCAGCTTAGATCTCCACTGTGTGTGGATCTGGGGCTGTGTACCTGCATGCTGCTGGCCTGACTCCTGTCACTGGCCTCTACTGCTGTGTACCTGCCAGTGTTGAGATCATGATGCCATGGGAATTTACAATGACAGCCAATACCCCCACAAATGCCTGTGGGTCTAGATTTGGCCCCATCTCTAGTCATTGACCTGTACCATTGGGTTGATCTATAGCTAGCCCCTTCTGCTGCACATCCCTGGCCTGATTCCCTGCACTGCCTCCACTGCCATGCATGCACCAGTGAGGAGACCCTGCAGATACAGGAGTGCACACCTATAGCAGGACCTCCCAGCTTCCAGTGTGCCAGAATTAGACCCTGGTCCTACCTCCTTGATCTCCTGCTGACTCACACCGCTGTGTGAATTGAAGTGAAGTCACTCAGTCGTGTCCAACTCTTTGCGACCCCATGGACTGTAGCCTACCAGGCTCTTCCCTCCATGGGATTCTCCAGGCAAGAGTACTGGAGTGGGTTGCCATTTCCTTCTCCAGGGGATCTTCCCGACCCAGGGATTGAACCCAGGTCTCCCGCATTCCAGGCAGACACTTTAACCTCTGAGCCACCAGGGAAGAGGTGTCTGAAATTGGCCTCTGCCACTACACAGCCACTTGCAACTAGCCACAACAGCAGGTGTGTGTAAACCACCAGCTCCAGACAACACTGATGCCTGCCCAGATCCCTCACCACTGGACTTGAGCTTGCTGTTGAGGACCCCAACAGCCCCTGCAGCCACTGTGGATCCCCTACAGTGTTACCAAGAACCACCCAGTTGTTGGTGCTGTGGATCCCAGCAGCCTGCACCAATGAGACATCACAACCCCCAAGACCTGGAGCCATCATACCCCTCTGCTCTTGGTGTCCTCAATAGACCCTGCGTTACAGCATATTCCAATATGCCTTACCTTCAAGTGAAGGTTTTTTCTTACTAAAGTCAGTCTATAAAGTTGAGAGAAGCTGACAGCTTCTTCAAATATGCAGACACCCATGCAAGGGCTATAGGGATCACAAAACAATCAGGGAAAGGTGGTACCACTATAGGAGCATGGTAAATCTGTAGTAACTGAACCCAAAGAAATAGGGATCTGAGAATTTCCAACAAAGAATTCAAAATAATTATTTAGAAGATGCTCAGAGAGCTACAAGAGACACAGATAAACAATTTAATGAAATCAAGGAAACTAAGTAAGAACAAAATGAAAAGTTCAACAAAGTAATATAAAACATAAAAAAGACCAAACCAAAATTTGGAGCTGAATAAAATGGACTGAACTGAAGAATTTAATAAAGAGTTTCAACAGCAGACTGGATCAAACAGAAGAAAGAATCAGTGAACTTGAAAACAGGTTATTTGAAATTATCCAGTCAGAAGAGCAAAAAGTAAAAAGAATGAAAGGAAAAAAGTGTTTAGGATTTATGAGACACCATCAACAAAGCAATCTAGGCATCACTGGAGTCCCAGTAGAAGAGACAGAACTTTTCTAAAGATAAAATTTCTAAGAACTTCCTAAATCTGGGGAGATCCCAATTTCCTAAATCCAAGTTCATGAAGCTAATAGGTCATGCCATAATTTCAATCCAGAATGAAGTTCTCCAATATGTATTATAATAAGACTGTTTAAAACTGAAGATAAGGAAAGAATTTTAAAAGCAGCAAGAAGAATTCTCTCATACAAGGGAAAACCACCATAAGGCTTTCAGTGGATTTCTAGCATAAACCTTGCAGGCCAAGGTATGAGTAGGATTATATATTCAGAGAAAAAAAGAAAAACAACCCACCAAGAATACTTTAGCCAGCAAAGTTGTTCTTCAGAAATATAGGTGGCATAAAGACTTTTCCACATGTGTATCCAAAAGAAATGAAATCACTATGTTGAAGAGGTGTCTGTACTCCCGTGTTGTGCATTACAACATTATTCACAATAGTCAGGACATGAAGACAGTCTAAGTGTCCATTGATGGATGAATAGATAAAGAAAATTTTCTTTATTTACATACTGTATATATACACAATAGAATATTGTTAAGTCATAAAAAGAAAGAAATTCTGCTATTTGTGACAATACTGATGGACAATGAGGGCATTATGCTAAGTGAAATACGTCAAAGAGAGAAAGACAGACCTTATATAATCTCACTTATAGGTGGAATCTAAAAGCATCCAACTCAGAAATTGAGAATAAAAATGGTGTTTGCTAAGGACTAAAAAGTGGGACAAATGGAGAGATGTTGGTCAAAGGGTACAAAGTTTCAGTTAAAAGATTGATTAGTTTCAGGGATCTAATATATTCCATGGTGACTATAGTCAACAATATTGTATTGTATACTTGAAAGTTGCTATGAGAATAGAGCTCAAATGTTCTCACCATAACAACAAAAACAGATGGTAATTATGTGAAGGGAAAGATGTGTTAACTAACCTTATTCTGGTAATGTGTCCGACTCTGTGCGACCCCATAGATGGCAGCCCACCAGGCTCCCCCGTCCCTGGGATTCTCCAGGCAGGAACACTGGAGTGGGTTGCCATTTCCTTCTCCGTATATTTGTATAGATGCATATATATAGAGAACACTGCTGAAGGAATATATGAAAGTTAGTATGTGACAAAAGAGTCCATTCAAATCAGTGGAGAAAGATTGAAAATGTCATTAGATGAAGTTGGTTATGCTGACAAACCATTTGTTTTTAGAGAGAAAAAATCATTTCTCTCTCTTGTACTTTTTAAACAAAAATACTTATTTATTTGGCTGCACTGGGTCTTAGTTGCTGCATGCGGGATCTAGTTTCCTAACCAGGGATTGAACCCTTGCTTTGGGAGCATGGAGTCTTAGCCACTGGACCACCAGGGAAGTTCCCCTCTTTCTTGCACTCTTACATAAATGTACCAAAATATTAAACTAAAAAGAAAAAAGCCATTGATTTTTATTATTATTGTTTGCCATTACATTTTTTATACAATTTTTTTATAACCTTGGTGTTTAGGAGAACTTTCTAAGCCTGACACAAATATTAGAACAGGGAGAAACTTTTATAGATGTTACTAAATAATAAATCAAAAAATCAGAAATAAAAGATGAAAAATGGAAACTTTCATATGTATAACCAAGAAAGGGTTATATCAGTTACATCATGCAAAAATGCCAAGCTGGATAAATCACAAGCTGGAATCCAGATTGTCAGGAGAAATATCAACAACCTCAGATATGCAGATGATACCACTCTAAAGGCAGAAAGTGAACAGGAACTAAAGAGTCTCTTGATGAGGGTGAAAGAGGAGAGTGAAAAAGTTGGCTTAAAGCTCAACATTCCAAAAACTAAGATCATGCTATCTGGTCCCATCACTTCATTGCAAATAGAAGGGGAAAAAGTAGAAGCAGTGACAGATTTTATTTTCTTGTGCTTCAAAATCACTGTGGACTGTGACTGCAGCTATGAAATTAAAAGATGCGTGGAAGGAAAGCTATGACAATCCTAGGCGGCATATTAAAAAGCAGAGACATTAATTTGCCAACAAAGGTCCATCTAGTCAAAGCTATGGTTTTTCCAGTTGTCATGTATAGATGTGAGAGTTGGTCCATAGAGTACACTGAGCCCCGAAGAATTGATGCTTTTAAATTGTGGTGCTGGAAAAGACTCTTGAGATCATTTTGATGGCAAGGAGATCAAAGCAGTCAATCCTAAAGGAAATCAACCTTGGATATTCATTGGAAGGACTGATGTTGAAACTAAAGCTCCAGTACTTTGGCCACCTAATGTGAAGAGCTGACTCACTGGAAATGATCCTGATGTTGGGAAAGATTGAAGGCAAAAGGAGAAGAGGGTGGCAGAGTATGAGATGATTAGATAGTATCTATCACACACTCAATGGACATGAATTTGAGCAACCTCCAGGGGATAGTGATGAAGAACAGGGAAGCCTGGTGTGGGGCAGTCCATGGGGTCACAGAGTCAGACATGACTTAGTGACTAAACAACAACAACAAAATAAAGTCTTCTTCTAATTATTGAAAAAAAAGATATACATATCAACAGGAATATTTTAAAGATGGAACAGAAGTACTTGTAAGCATAAAACTAATATTCAAGTTTACCTGTAATCAAATAAAAACTTTTACAGTTTGGCAAAATAGAAAACTATTTTAATAGTTTTAAATATAAACTATTTTATAGATTGGCAGTGTTGGGAAATGGTCATTCTCATTCTCATTAGTGTGGTGACAGAAACCATCTAGGAGTTGCTTTAATGATATGTATCAAGTTGTTAAATATACACACATTTTGCTCAAGATACCCTACTTCTAAAGCAGAGACATTACTTTGCCGACTAAGGTCTGTCTAGTCAAGGCTATGGCTTTTCCTGTGGTCATGTATGGATGTGAGAGTTGGACTGTGAAGAAGGCTGAGCGCCGAAGAATTGATGCTTTTGAACTGTGGTGTTGGAGAAGACTCTTGAGAGTTCCTTGGTCTGCAAGGAGATCCAACCAGTCCATTCTGAAGAAGATCAACCCTGGGATTTCTTTGGAAGGAATGATGCTGAAGCTGAAACTCCAGTACTTTGGCCACCTCATGAGAAGAGTTGACTCATTGGAAAAGACTCTGATGCTGGGAGGGATTGGGGGCAGGAGGAGAAGGGGACGACAGAGGATGAGATGGCTGGATGGTATCACGGACTGGATGGACATGAGTCTGAGTGAACTCCGGGAGTGGGTGATGGACAGGGAGGCCTGGCGTGCTGCGATTCATGGGGTCGCAAAGAGTCGGACACGACTGAGCGACTGAACTGAACTGAACTGAACCCTACTTCTAAGAATCTGCATCCTATGGGAATACCTGTGTGCAAAAGGCATGTGCGGAAAACCTCTGTGGACACACTTGATAGCCAGATCATTTAGGAAAAACTAAAAACTAACCTAGAATCAATATTCTGGTTTAAATAAATTAGGAAAACATTCAAAATCTCTCTTTTTCAATGTCTATTATGTAATGTTTCACATATCAAGTTTGTTGATGATGATCAACAAACATCATCAATATTAAATAGTACTTTAAAAATTATATTATTCTGTGTATTAATATCCATGCATGTAAAAATGCCTGGATGATATATCTAAAGTGTTAGCAATGTACTTAGGTAATAAGATTTTACCTATTCTTTTATCGTGCTATATGATTTATTTATTCTCCCACAGTGAGCATGTCTTGCTTTTATATAGAAGAAAATTATATAGAAGAAAATTTTAAGTTAAATAATAAAGCAGAAAATGAGAATTAGGGCTTTAGAAGGTAGACCACAGTTATCTGGAAAATTCATATCCCAGAACTCTTGTTTGCTGAGAATGGTTAAATTAACAAAGCTTTATTGTGTTTTGTGTGGATTGAACCAGCTACTGAAATAAAAAAATAATATGCCTGCAAGAAATATTTTCAAGTAAATATCAGGTTAACAGCTTTCCAAATATTTCTTGACTTTTTTTATTTTAGGAGAATCACTTTAATTAAAGGCCTCCCAGAACCCTTTGCATATTCATCTTCTCAAGTATATGTAATTGTCTGCCTTGCATCAAGGTTTGTTGTGTTTGTATCTTTCTATCCTATTGAAATGTCACCTCTTCACCGAGTAAATGAATAAATAATACAAGTATAATAAATTTCCCCACTGTATTCTATGTTAGGGGCTTCCCCTGTGGCACTAGTGGAAAGAACCTGCCTGCCATTTCAGGAGATATGAGACACAGGTTCTATCCCTGGGTTGGGAAGATACCCTGGAGGTATCTGGCAACTCACTCCAGCTTGACTGGAGAATCCCATGGTCAGAGGAGCCTGGCAGACTACAGTCCATAGGGTTGCAAAGAATCAGAAATAACTGAAGCGACTTAGCATGCACATTTTATGTTAAGGCATTTGCCTTGAAGCTCAAATATATTGTCCAGGGAAGTGGAAGGTAGATTCTATCCAGAACAGAACAGTCTCGTTAGTCTTTGAGTTCAAGTAGAGTTTTTATGCTTTTGATTTTCAGTAGCCAAGTTTCACTGGGAGCTGTGGTTTCTATTCTAAAAGCCAAGCCATAGGGAACGGAACTTAGATATTTCTAGACATAGTGTAGGCAGAGAAATATTAGCTATAAATTTTTTCTTACTTCTTAATAAGGACTAAAGCAATTTCTGGGTGTGAGAGAAAAAGGAAAACTAATTATACCCCAATGTCTTGGCTTCTTTTTTTTCTTCTTCTTCTTTCAGAGTTACAAATACCTGTCATGGTATTTCCTCCTCTTCCTTGAATGGGTTCTAGTTAAGCCAAGGTCCTGATTTCCTCAGCCTTTGGGAGGCTGGTTGGAGATTACAATGTCAGGAACCCTCAGATCTTTTTTCATTGGTTGTGAATATCTCATCCATATACTTCATAAATAAGACTTTTTATATTTGTGTTTTATAAATACAACTATTTTCAATGAGTGTGAAATGAACATGACCCAAGAAAGATGGGGAAACACTGCCCTGTAGTAAAATAAATGTGAACCAGTTTAATTATGTGGCTTAATGTTTTGATAGGTTATTCTGTCAGTCTAGTGTGCACTGACTAACATCTAAGGGTATAGGGAATTTACTAAAAATTTAAAATTCTTGGTTCTATTTAGTTATGAAAGGAGCAAGGTGAGCTGAGAATTCCTTTGCTTCAAAAAATTCTGATGCAATTGGATTCCCTGTCAAGTATGCTTGACTTCATCTACCTGGAAATGAATTTCCACCTGATCCCACCCAAGAACGACATCATTCCTATGTTTAATCTGAAAGGAACCATGTTGATGTTCAGTTGCTCAGTCGTGTCTGACTCTTTGCAACCCCATGATCTGTAGCACACCAGGCATCCCTGTCCCCCTCTATCTCCTGGAGTTTTCTCATATTCGTGTCCATTGAGTCAGTGATGCCTTCCAACCATCCACCCTCTGTCGTCCCCTTCTCCTCTTGCCCTCAACCTTTCCCAGCATCAGGGTCTTTCCCAGTGAGTTAACTCTTTGTATCAGATGGCCAAAGTATTGGAGCTTCAGTTTCAGCATTAGTTCTTCAATGAATATTCAGGGTTGATTTCCTTTAGGACTGATTGGTTAGATCTCCTTGCTGTCAAAGGGACTCTCAATAGAGTTTTCTCCAGCACTACACTTCAAAAGCATCAATTGTTCAGCACTCAGCCTTCTTTATGGTCAAACTCTCACATCCATACATGACTACTGGAAAAACCACGGTTTTGACTAGATGGACCTTTGTTAGCAAAGTGATGTCTCTGCTTTTATATATTCAGATGTCTATTTTCCAGAGCCCTCGAATGAACATTCTACTTGGAAAATGTCATTAAATCAAGTTCTTCTGCTATGTTATAGTCTTGATCAGGAGGTGGATAAAAGGTATATTCTTTTTTTTCCCCCAAATAAAACCCCTGGCTTGGAGGTCTCAGCCAGGAGTGTTGCAGATTCACTGTGGCACTACTGATATTCACAGCTGCATATGGAGTATCACAGGTGAGTAATCACTACTCTACTTCCCCTGCATATTTTCATTTCCCTGCAGATGTGTGCTTCTCAAAACCATGAAAGCTCTTCTGAAATTTGGTTTACTGTTACTCTGTGAGTGAGTTCTTTTGTGTCATGGGAGATTAGGCATCTGTGGAACAGCAAGATTAAAATGCTCTTTACCTTTGCAGACTTTGTAGGGATGCAGGAATCCAGGTTAGATGTATCCTTCAGGGTTTTCTGTGGGTAGATACTCTTTCTTGAAATGATGAAAACGTAATCCAAAATCTGTAAAACACAAAGTTTGAGTTGTCCTCTAATTGCCTAATGAACATATTGAGGGCTTAGTTCAGAACCGTTCCCATGTGTGACATCTCTGATTTCCTTAGTCTGTGATGATTTTTTAATTATTCCAGGTTGGATGGATCCCTGTATAGGTTACCTGGATACCTCTAGGGGTTCTTATTACATTACATGTTTTGTATGTGTGTGTGTTGATTGCTTAGTCATGTCCAACCCTTTGCGGCCCTGTGGACTGTAGCCTGCCAGGCTCCTCTGTCCATGGAATTCTCCAGGTAAGAATACTGGAGTGAATTGTCATTCTCTTCTCCAGGAGATCTTCCTGACCCAGAGACTGAACCCAGGTCTCCTGCATTGCAGGCAGATTCTTTACCATCTGAGCCACCAGGGAAACCTGTACTTTGTATATGATTCTTGTAATCTTGGGCTTCCCTGGTGGCTCAGTTGGTGAAGAATCTGCCTGCAGTACAGGAGACCACCTGTAATGTAGGAGACCTGGGATTGATCCTTGGGTCAGAAATATCTCCTTAGAGAAAGAAATGGCTGCCCACTCCAGTATGCTTTCCTGGGAAATCCCATGGACAGAGGAGCCTGGCAGGACACAGTCCATGAGGTTGCAAAAGAGTCAGACATGACTTAGGGACTAAGCCACCACTGTCACACTCTTCTACTTGTGTTTTTATGTAATATATGTCAGACAGCAGTAAGATGGTCCCTGTAAGAGGCACAATTTTGAAATTTACACAAAAGCAAAATATGGACTGCTTTGTTCTGACTTTTTATAGTACTTGGAATGTGGATAACAGGATGCTACAATGCATTTTTTCATTTTAAATCAGGATATTTGTAAGTTTCTTTCTCCATTGAAAGTAGAAGTTTCTTATATTAGAAGGTTACATTACACATATATTCTCTTTTCAGGCACAAATAAAAAGCAGGAATGTAGTATGTTCTCAATAAAAGATCAGTAAGCTGAGTCAGAGGCGCATAGAGGATTCATGGTAGAAGAGACATCTGTAATGCCCAGAATTTAGACTTTCTGAGATCAAGCAAAGTGAAGAATTCTGAGGATAACGTTTTTACTTTACTGTCTTTGATTTATACTTAAAAAACAATTTAGATTTAATTTGTGAACTTTGAGTTTTTCTCTGGGAATTTATTAATGAAGATAATATTTTTCACATTTTGGACATTTACTAGCCTGATAATATATTTGTTAGGCATTGTTTTTAGCTCTATATAGCAGAAACCTTTGGCAGTAGCTTAAGAAAATAAGGATCCATTTTTCTTGTATCATAAAGACTGTGGGTAGGCACTTAATGGCTGCTCAGCTGGTTAATGAAAAGTCTTCTTTCCTGTTCCTGCTCTGTTATCTTTAGCATGTGGGTTTTGTTCCCATAATTGCAATATGGTAGTTACAACAAGAAGTATCATTATCATGCTGCAATCCATACAGGAAAACTAGGAAGAAAAAAAAGAAATGAGTTGGTCGGTTTTAAAAGGATATTGCCAGAATCCCCTTTCAAAATCTTTCACTTAAATTTTGTTGACAAGGACTAGGTCATATGACTAACCCTCTTGTGAGAGTCTGGAATGGTGAGGATTTTAAATTATGCATATTAGAATTCTGTTGGAAAGGAAGAGAGAAAAAAATGGATATGCAGGAAGTATGTTCTGCCCTGCCTGATATTACAGCTTTTATTTTTTAAAAATATTTATGTATTTATTTTGGTGGCTTAGACAGTAAAGAATATGCCTGCAATGCAGGAGACCAAGGTTCAGTCCCTGGGTTGGGAAGATCCCCTGGAGAAGGGAATGGCAATCCACTCCAGTATTCTTGCCTGGAGAATTCCATGGACAGAAGAGCCTGGTGGGCTACAATCAATGAGGTCGCAGGGTCAGACATGACTGAGCAAATAACACACACACATACTTCTTAATTTTTTTTTTAATGATCTTTTTGTTTATTTAATTATTTATGGCTGTGCTGGATCTTCCTTGCTTTGTGCTGGCTTTCGCTAGTTGTGGAGAACAGAGATACTCTTTGTTGCGGTTCATGAGCTTCCCATTGTGGTGTTTTCTTTCATTGTTGCTCCCCGGGCTCTAGAGTTAGGCTCGATAGTTGTGGTGCATGGGATTAGCTGCCTCTGCTGCATGTGGAATCTTCCTGGGTCAGGGATTGAACCCAAGTTCCCTACACTGGCAAGTGAACTCTTATCCACCAGTTAAGTCCCTGGCTGGGTCTTAATTGCAGCATGTGGAATCTCTAGTTGCAGTATGGGATCTCTTAGTTGTGGCATCTGAGATCTAGTTCCCTGACCAGGGATGGAACCTGGGCCCCTTGCATTGGGAGTGACAAGTTTTAGCCACTGGACCACTAGGGAAGTCTTTGATATTACAGTTTTTAAATATATTTTTATGATGTAGTTTGAGCGTATCTTCTTCCCAGCCACATTTAGATACGTGTTGCATTAGACAGCTGTCTAGAGGGAATTTGAATGACAGGGGAGTAAAGCTTGGACAAGAGAAAAAGTGAGCCAAGTCATAGAATGAGTTTGGTGATACTACTGTATTGGGTTGGCGAGAAAAACCCAAACAAACTTTTTGGCCAACCCAATAGGTAGTAGGGCCCTTTGACAGGCCCAGTCAGAGAACTCTCAGGAAACATTGTGTGTCTATCTATAGCATGCCTTCAGCTACTTATTTGATGGCAATTTCCCATATCCCAACTACATTTACATGTCAAAGACTTGAAGCTGATGCACAGCTGGCCAATGGAATCAAGACAGTACAACTGGTTGCACTGTTTACAAGACAGGCAAAACCTTCTACTACATACGAATTTCTGTCAGTAATGCCTAACGCAGCTCCTGACGGCAATTACTGACAAATTTCAATCATTTTATTTTTACATTTTATTTTATTTATACTTCATTTTCTTTGTAACTTTCTGTTATGGGAAATTTCAAGTAAGCAGAAAAGTAAAAGGATATAGTAGCACAGTAAACCCTCATGTGCTCATTACTCAGTATCAACAATTGTTAACTTATGGACAATCTTGATTCATGTATAGCAACACCCATTATGTTCCTCAAATTATTTTGAAACAAGTTTAGAAATCTTATTATTTTCATGAATATTTTAGTATGCATCTCTAAAAATTAAGGATCTTTATATAATCTGTGGGCTTCCCAGGTGGTGCTAGTGGTAAAGAACCCCCCTGCCAGTGCAGGAGACATAAGAGATGCAGGTTCAATCCCTGGGTCAGGAAGATCCCCTGGAGGAGGGCATGGCAACCCACCCCAGTATGCTTGCCTGGAGAATCCCATGAACAGAGGAGCCTGGTGGGCTATAGTCCATAGGGTCTCGTGGAGTCAGACATGACTGAAGTGACTTAGCACGCATGCACACACGCTTAAAATTTGTATTCAGGTTTCTCCACTGTCTAAATTTTGTCCAGGTGTTTGGAATGAGGATCCAAAAGGAAATGTACATTTTAATTCGTAGCCATGTTTCTTAAATTTCTTTATAGAGTATCTCTGCTCTTTTCCCTTGCAGTTTATTTGCTGAAAGATTCAAACTCAGCAGTTTTCCCCATAGTTTGCATTTTGCTCCGGCATCTCCATGCACATGTTTCTTTTCTGGCTTGTTTATCTTGAAGCTGGTTGTTAGAACTGAAAGCATGATGAGATTTAGCTTCAAATTTAATAATTTTTGTTTTTAAGGAATTAAAATCATTCTATAAGAATAAGTTTAACTATTAGTTTTTCCACATAAAATGTTCTTCACAGCTTATGCCAGCTTATACATTAAAGAAAAATACTTTGAGGGAAAGGGTAACCATTTCAGTTCTCAAGCAGTTTGAAAATTTAAGTCCATATACTGTAACTTTGTTGTTGGGTTTAATTTTACTCTTGGTCATACCCAACAGATATTTTCCAAATAAAACAAACATTCAGTTTAGTTCAGTTCAGTTCACTTCAGTTGCTCAGTCATGTCCGACTCTTTGCGACCCCCTGAATTGCAGCACGCCAGGCCTCCCTGTCCATCACCAGCTCCCGGAGTTCACCCAAACTCATGTCCATCGAGTTGGTGATGCCATCCAGCCATCTCATCCTCTGTCATGATGAGAAAATATTCTTTTTTCTTTTATTTTTTTTAATAGAAAAAAATTAGAACAGTGTTTCTTCCTAATTTCTTATTTATTTATTTATGGCTGCACTGAGTCTTTGTTGTGGTTCATGGGCTTTTCATTGTGGTGGCTTCTCTTGTGGCCTAGCGTGGGCTCTAGAGCATGGGCTCAGTAGTTGTAGTGGCTTAGTTGCTCTGAGGCATGTGGGATCTTCCTGGACAAGGGATCAAACCTGTGTCCCCTGCAGTGGCAGGAGGATTCTTAATTACTGGACCACTAGAGAAGTCCTAAAATATTGTTTTTTCCATCTCTCCATTTAGGGCTTCTTAACATACTGTGGCCACTCATATCAGATGAAGGTGAAAGTGAAAATTGCTCACTCATGTCTGACTCTTTGTGACCCCATGTACTACACAGTCCATGGAATTCTTCAGGCCAGAATATTGGAGTGGGTAGCCTTTTCTTTCTCCAGGGGATCTTCCCAACCCAGAGATTGAACCCAGGTCTCCTGCACTGCAGGCAGATTCTTTACCAGCTGAGAAACAAGGGTTGATTTTGTCTGTATAATTATATTATTGTTGTTTTCAGTCGCTAAATCGTGTCCAACTCTTTGCGACCCCATGAATTGCGTCATGCCAGGCTCCTCTGTCCATCACTATCTCCCCAAGTTTGCACACACTCATGTCCATTGAGTCAGTGATGCCATCCAACCATCTCATCCTTTGTCATCCCCTTCTCCTCTTGCTGGAGAAGGACATGGCAATCCGCTCCAGCACTCTTGCCTGGAAAATCCCATGGACAGAGGAGCCTGATAGGCTACAGTCCATGGGGTCGCAAAGAGTTGGACACGACTGAGCAACTTCACTTTCACTTTCAGTTTCTCCTCTTGCCCCCAGTTTTTCCCAGCATCACAGCTACATATTTTTTCTAGTATCTAATTTATTCCATGCTTAGGTATAACTAATTCAGATTGAAGTGATAGAAGTTTACTCTCAGTAATTTAAAAGACTATCCTGCATTAGACATATTGAAATGTCTTTTAATTTTATAAAAAACTAACTATACATATACAATTGTCTATTAACAATAAAAAAAGGGCTCATCTCACTTTCTTTAATCAAAATTACTTGTATGCAAAGGTAACCTGAATCTGAGTCACTCTTAAATCTTCCCTCTTGACTACTCAGTTTTTTTCCTTGCTGAACTATTTTATTTTCCCCACACATAGTGAAAAGGTCAATGTGATCATGATTTAAGTCTCAATTACCATAAATTATCAGTGTATGTGTTCTCTATTCATCCAACTAATATTTAGGTGTCTTTAAGTGACATTTGTACTTTTTTTCTAGTTATAATTTGGGTCATTTTATGTAGTAGTCTGCAAAGTTTTTTGAAATCATGGAATCTGTTTTAGGTAAATATTTTACAAATATAAAAAATATAATGTAATACAAAAATATACTGTATAATATGATATAACATAAATATAAAAATTAAATATAAATATAAAATGTATTTATATATAAATATAAAAATATAATACAATATAAAAATAAATATAGGGAGAGTGGGTCTACCTGAAGTAGGGGCTAGGGGCTTGGTGCCCAGTTCCTTTGGTAGCTCCTGCTCCCCTGTAACTACACAGAACATTTCATATACTTCCTGATGCTTGCTGGTGCATCTTTTGCAAATACTGTCTTGAGGTATCCTGGGTACCATGTTTCTCTGTTAGTTTGGATGTGAGAATGAATGGAGAGTGTGGTTGGAGGAGACAGGATCAGCCAATGAGACAGCAAAGGGTCTAAGCTTTTTGTGCTGGGCTCATCTCAGGTCTGAACTTTCTACATATTTATTTCATAGAAATAAGGCCTCCTAGTGATATCTGCTTTCTAACCTCTGCTCTAGAGTTAATTATGAAATGTAAATTTGAGCTTGCCAATCTTCTGAGATATTTTATGTAAATTCTAAAATTAATTGTGATTCAGAAAGTCTTGTTTAATGACATGTTTTGAATGCTCTCAAGTGAATTCATCCTGTAATACCCTGGAGAAAATCTCCATAACCTGGTTGTCACTGCGCATTGTGAGCTTAAATACCCATTAGGGCTCTTTTGGTCAGCAGGCCCAAATTAAATTAAGCAGCCTTTCTAATTAAGACAGAAAGGCAGAGCACTTCATGTAATTGGTGACTTGTAACTGAAAAAAGATAATTAAATTTGAAGTCCATCTCTAAAATTGAGCTGGCAAACTTCGATTCCCCACATTTGAACTTAACACATTTTGAATTTAGGCCTTCTTGATTTCCAGAGCTACTCAGCTCTCTCCTTATTTTATATTTCTTATTTGTGTTTAAGATTTTCTTCTCTAATTTATTCAGAATACCAATTTCAATGAAACTTTACTTTTAGTTAACAGTATTTTTACATTGGATTCCTTTTAGCTCCCTATAGGTAATCATACCAAATTTAAGCTTTCTTAAGACTGTGTCAGCTGGCCTTATATTCAGATCTTAGCTTCCTTTATCGTGGGCCTACCCTTCCACTTGCCTGATATTTTTTTTTTTTGGTTGTGCCACACAGCTTGTGGGATTTTAGTTCCCCAGCCAGGGATCAAACCACGGCGCTGGCAGTGAAAGCACCAAGTCCTAACCACTGGACCACCAGGGAATGCCCTTGGCTGATAATCATATTGGTCCAGAAGTGATATTTAAAATGTTTAATAATAAGCATAGCATGGGCACTGAGCAATCAGAACAGACACTACTCATAAAATTAGATCATTTGTGGAAGGCCAAAGAGGCTAGGGTTGCCCAGGCAGCAGAACTGTGGCTGATTATATCAGATACAGTAAGAATCTTTCAGTATTTTAACAACTGGTATGGTGGATGCATCTGTGAACCTTCTGGGGATTATCTCAGTTGAAAAGAACCATGCGTTTCTGGGATTGTTGTTACTATTGAGTCACTGAACTGTCCGACTCTTTGTGATCCCAAGGACTGCAACATGCCAGGCTTCACTGTCCTTCACTATCTCCTGGAGTTGGCTCAGATGGTAAAGAATCTGCCTGGAATGTGGGAGACCCAGTTTTGATTCCTGGGTTGGGAAGATCCCCTGGAGAAGGAAATGGCAACCCACTCCAGTATTCTTGCCTGGAGAATCCCATGGACAGAAGAGCCTGGCAGGCTATAGTCTTGGGGGTTGCAAAGACTTGGACACAATTGAGCAACTAACACTTTCACTTTCCATGTCCATTGAGTTGGTGATCCCATCTAACCATCTAACCCTCTGTCGCCCCTTTCTCCTCTTGCCCTCAAACTTTACCAGCTTTAGTCTTTTCCAGTGAGTTGACTCTTCGAATCAGGTGGCCAAAGTACTGGAGCTTCAGCTTCAGCATCAGTCCTTCCAATGAATATTCAGATTTGATTTCCTTTAGGATTGACTGGTTCAATCTCCTTGCTATTCAAGGGACTCTTAAGTCTTCTCCAGCACCACAATTCAAAACCATCAGTTCTTTGGTTCTCAGCCTTCTTTATGGTCCAACTCTCACAGCTGTACATGACTACTGAAAAAACCATAGCTTTGACTAGATGGACCTTTGTTGGCAAAGTGATGTCTCTACTTTTTAATATACTGTCTAGGTTTGTCATAGCTTTTCTTCCAAGGAGCAAGCCTCTTTTAATTTCATGACTGTAGTCACCATCCACAGTGATTTGGGAGCCCAAGAAAATAAAATCTGCCACTGTTTCTGAGATTGCCCATACTCAATGACTGAAGGGTGCTGCAATTCACATGCCCAGCCTTTTTCTGCTCCTACTAGGGATAACTCTGAGTGTGGGTTCTGATTCAAGAGACCTCAATGGTACAATTGCCAAAGTATCATTTGATCTGTATTGTTAGTTTTATTTTTCCTTCTGCCCAATCTTGCTTCTTTTCCCTTAGTTTCACAAGTATGATCTCAAGGGCCTTCTCTAGGGAGTGACTTGCCTGTTAAACCCCATTTCTGAGTCTGCTTCTCAAGGAACCTGACCTGAGATAACTGGTATGGCAAACCATGTCGACATAGTATTTGGACTGAATATAATCTTGTAGTGAGTAGTGAAAAACAGGGGTCCTCAATAAATATTTGTCAATCATTTACACAATTAAGTTCCTTGGAATAAATCATCTTTCCAACAAAGTATTTCACTATTTTGTGACTTGGTGACAATTAAATTATTTCTCTGCTGAGTACCCTGTTTGTGCTTATAGTGGAAGATCGTTTAAGATAAAAAACTGCAGCGGCATGATTAGATATGGTTATTCATGGGGCAGTATAGACCGGAGACACACTCAAACTCTTTATTCCTAAGAATCCTTCCCATTGACCTTTGGGAGAACTGGCAGTTCTGTCATCTTGGTCTACTCACATTAAGTTTTGTATATTCTATGATCTTGGGTAAGTGCATATATCTTGGGAGATATCTTCATTGGCATTGTCAATTTTTTTCCTTATGTGAAAAAATGGAGTTCAATCTAGCCAAGTTCTAAAGAAAAAAGTTTATACTGTTGAAATAGGGATCTTGTTTGGAGAGTCTGGCCTGTGTGGGATGTCATGAAGGAAGATTCTATCACGTGATAGCAAAGAATAGCCAGCTTCTGGAGTCAAAGAAATGAGGGCCAGAGAAGACAGATGGAAACAGAGGGCAGTAGTTATAAATGGGCTGAGAACCAGCTGAGAGTGTGGTCATATAGATTGAGAGTCTTATTGGAAGATTAAGAGGAGAAGGGTTATGGGATACAAGGCTGGAAGGATAGGTATCACCAAAGCCAACTTCATGGACACGTGATCTGTGCAGTCACATGGGAACCTTGATTAGAAGGAGCCTCACCTTGAGAAGGGTTCCATGATCAGAAGTGCCCCATGCTTGATTTAATGCTCTTCTTACCATCTTGAAGTTCTTAATATTTTTTAAAACAAGGAGCCCCACATTTGTATTTCATTCTGGACCCACAAATTTTATAGCATCTTGAGTGTAATAGGTATGGCATTAGTTCTGCTCCATGAGAATGAATGAGACATTCCCTATGGACAAAGGCCACCGGAGCCATACTCACCCCCAAAACACACTCCAGCATTGAGAGTCATAGCAATTAAATGCCTAATTTACAACCAGGAATATCTCCTGCCAAGAGGCTCTGTATCACAATTTGTTCATAATTTTTCATCAGAAAAATGAGATGGCAAATTGCAAAGAGCCCAACTTCATTTAAAAGTGCCTAAGAAAGCAAACAAAGCTTTAATTCTTGTTGTCAAAACATGGGACTTCTTTAAGCAGAAAATATCACCTTTTGGGATATGGCCAAATGCATTGCTTTTTATAGCTAAAGGCACAGTGTGTTAAGCTTACATTATTTTCAACCCCCCTTTCTCAGAGAGGGGAAAAACTCCACTGTGATCTCTCAGATGCACTGAGGTATGGGGGCAGGTTGCTTTTAAGAGAGGTTTCTCTCTCTTGATGATCCCTGTCTGCCTGGGTTGTTGCACCCACCAATGGGTTTATCACATATTTGTCACCTCTCTCTAACATGTCAGGTTTACAAAATATTTTCATGCTATCTAATAAATGCTCCTTGAATTGAATTGGAACATGTTCATAAACATTTTAGAGTCTGAACTTTCAGGAGAAACTCATCTAAGTTCTGCTCAAATTACAGCCAAGGTCTATAAAGCAGCAAAGATTTCAGACTCCAGAATCACTTATGATTTGCTATCAGCCTAGTGTTTTGATGATTTAAAGCCCATCTGTCTCCTACTCCTCAGGGCCTTTGAACTTTTTACAAATGCCTGGAGTTTCTGAAGTATGAAGAATGACTTCAGACTTCAGTATTAAACGGCCACTTTTCAGTTTAGACCAAGTAGAGAGGGAGAGACCCTACTTCTCATTGGGTTAGGTGCCCCGACATCTTCATTTGGGTTTCTTCCCCACTCTGGTGAAGTGATGGGAGAAAATAATCTTTTTTCCATTTGCCAAAAGGATGTCTTCTTGGAGACTGCTTGATTTGTAATAATCAAGCAGGTAAGGTGAGAAATGTCATGCTCATTCTTTAAAGAACATGTGTCCTTTGTCATTATAGAAATTTGCAAATAAAGAAAAGTCAGAAAAAGAAAATGACTTACACCTAGATCGATCATCTAATGATTTAAACATTGTTGATCTTTTGGTGATTTTTTCCTGACCCTTTTTTCCCTAGCATAATTTTCTATATGTATTGTATACTCATGATTATGTTTTTTCTCTGTGATTTTATATTTGTTTTATTTGTCATTGAACCAAATATATTTCATATTATGAATTATTTATAAATATATTTTATATGATTATATAAAATCCTTTAGATTGGTGTTAATAAGGTTATTATGCATATTCCACTGTTTGACAATTCAGTTATTCCAAAATTTTGCCATTATAAACAGCTATGCAATAATATACTTTTTTAGAAATATTTTTTTCTTTCCCATGCATGTCAAGTAACTAAGGATAGATATCCCAAAATGGGAGCTGTTATGACAAAGAATATTGTCACTTTCACTTATATTCTTTATAGTCATTACACTGCTATTTTGCTGATATTATATTTTCAACTATAGAATATGAAAATATAGCCTTAGTATCACACTTTTAATTCTGAATATACTTTTTAATTTTTGCTAATTTGGTAGGTAAAAAATCAATAAGCAAAGAAAAACCAAAAGTTTCATCAAAGTTGCATTATTTAAACACTTTTGGTCAATGGGTCTTTTTTCAGCACTGGCAACTCATGCTTTTGGTTTTGAAAACTTACATTAATCTCTGAAGTAGAGAGAAAGGGAAAGTGAGCATCAAAGAAGCAAAAAGTGAACCCTTGGAGGTCATTTGTATGTTTAGTGTGGGTACAAAGTTTCTTCTTGCTGTTTCCAGAAAATCTCCAAGCGCATGGGACTGCCAATCATAATAGATCACAGGAATGGATACATGATCTAGGCTTGATGGATTACCGAATCTTTTCTCCCAGGAAAGATGGTTGACTTAAGTGGTAGGTGTATAACCTACGCATATGAATCAGTCCTTTCCTGAAATTCATACATGAGCACAGGAACAAAAAAGCTCTTTTTCCCTCCTCTTACTAGAATTGCCAAAATAAAATCAGAAAAGCCTAAATTATCTAACTGTCATCAATCTTAGCTGCATGGAAGAAGCATATCTATTTTACAAAAGAAAATGTCCAACACCAATATTGGCATTGATAGATAAAGAGTCATGATGATGTACTTTGTACACTAGATCCATCTATACCTGAAGGTATCACCCTTTGATATCCATTCTTCATGAGTTACTATATCTTTTTTCTCCCTTTTAGTTTCAATGCTGCTGCTAAGCGGCTAAGTCGCTTCAGTCATGACCAACTCTGTGCGACCCCATAGATGCAGCCCACCAGGCTCCACCATCCCTGGGATTCTCCAGGCAAGAACACTGGAGTGGGTTGCCTTTTCTTTCTCCAATGCATGAAAGTGAAAAGAGAAAGTGAAGTCGCTCAGTCGTGTCCGACCTTCGCGATGCCATGGACTGCAGCCCGCCAGGCTCCTCTGTCCATGGGATTTTCCAGGCAAGAGTACTGGAGTGGGTTGCCATTGAACTATTGAAACAGTTTCAGTAGTTTCTGTCATTTGCAATAAAGTTTTTACTTATACACTGATGCATCTAATTATATCTAGGGGACTTACATTAAAAAAACTGATAAAGCACACACACAATGGATGATTTTTTTGCATTAGTCATGTCATAGGTAACAATATTAATTAGATAAGGTTTGAGCTAATTTTCTGCTATTACTACAATAATTGCACACACTTTTCTGCCACCCAAGGAAATAAGATAAAAAAAAAAAAAGACTTTGAGAAAACTTGTGTTGTAGAAATAAACTTCCATCTGTTCTAATTTAGAAAAAAAATCATTCACAAATTAATGTATTTTATTAACAAATTCTCTAGGACACACAGATTAATTGAGCTGTCCATACTTGTGTTGTGACCTAGAGGCTGGGATACTCTGCCTGTGTTAGAATGTAGCCCAGGGTCTGGAGCTCGCAGCAATTTTTTTTGAGGGCCTGGGCAGACAGGCATGTGGGGATTTTTCAATTTCAGACTGATGTGGCCTTGATATAATATGGTAGGGGCAAGCTGCTCTAATGTGGGGAACTTAATCCAGTTTGCTCTAAAATTCAGAGCTCTGCATTCTTCTGTGTGTGTGTGCTCATGTGTATATGGTAATTGAATTTTTTAAACTTAATTTTGATTTTTATCCAAGTTATACATGAACGTGATTTATTCTACAGAACATTTTTGATGGCTAACTCCCAAAACATCCTTTATATTTCTCACTCTTTAAACATTTATAGAATTTTAATCTATATCTCTAACAATCTATATCTCAAATAATCAGCCTCTTAATTTTTCTATTGTATTACCTGTTGACTCCCATTGCCAAAGGGAATTTAACACATTTTCTCACACTTGTGACATAGCCACACACATTCACACACACACACACACACACACACACACACAGATACACCTCTGTTTTCAATTATGTCCAATAAATTCCCATTATAATTATAATTACACTAATAGGCAGGACTGACATTATTCTGACTATGTAAATACGATTACTAACTGAGCTCTGGTAGACTATGATGACTATTCTAGTCTTCATCAACTTTTATGTCTCCAGAGTAGTAGTTTTCTTGTTTTATTTGTTTATTTTTATTTAGTTTTTATTTATGAAGAGTAATTTATTCCCCTATTCTCTTTAGGAGGTATAAGAGCAACCCAGTACATTCAATCATAATAAATACGCTGTCATTTTCACTTTCTCATGATTTGCTTCCTGAACTTCTTACCTCTCCAATCTACTCTGATCTTTTCTAGTGCTCTGCATGCTAAGTCGCTTCAGTCATATCCAACTTTTTGAGACTCTATGGACTGTAGCCCACCAGGCTCCTCTATCCATGGGGATTCTCCAGGCAAGAATATTGGAGAGAATTGCAGCCCTCCTCAAGGGGATCTTCCCCACCCAGCGATGGGACTCGCGTGTCTTATGTGTCTTGCATTGGCAGGCGGGTTCTTTACCACTAGCGCCGCCTCCCCGGCTTTTCCCTCAGGTTATCCTGAAGTCTCCTCTCTCCTTACTGGATGTCCTGTTGCTTGAATCCGATGTGTTCCCCTTTCTTGGGTTTTTCCTGAGGTAGTGTCCTGAAGAAGAATGCCTGGTAGGTAAATTTTGAGCGTTTGCACATCCAAAACCATCTTTTAAAAATCAGTCGCACATTTAATTGTTTTGCTGACAGTAAATTCCAAGTTAGAAATTATTTCCTCTCAGAATTTTGCAGACATTGCTCCTCCATTGTATTCTGGTTTCTAGTGTGTCTCAGTTTTTTGTATAAAATACATATATTTTTCTCTAGAAACTTTGAAGATCTTTTCTTCCAAGTTCTGACATTTTTTAATGATGAACTGGTGTGTGTGTGTCTATTTTCACTTATTGAGCCGAGTGCATCATATGGGAGCATCTTACGGTGGTTTCTTCCTTTCTGTAAGCACATGTCCTTCAGTTCCTGGAAACTGACTTCATTATTTTTTGGATAAAATTTATTCAGTTTCTTAATTTGTTGCTTCTGAAATTCCTATGACTCAGATGTTAGGCCTTGAGGACTGATAATCTATTTTCCTTTTGTCTCCTACTCTCCCTTCCTCCTACTTCTTTCCTTCCTTTCTCTCACCCTCCCTGCCCCTCTTCCTTTCTCCCTCCGGTCCTCTCTCCCCACTCTCACTGCTCTTTTCTTTCCTTTGGGCTTTTTGGAACCGTTACTCAAATATATCTCCTAAACATTCTCCTGAGTTTTTAATTACTTCACTTTATTTATTTATTTCACTTGATTTATATCTTTTTAAATTCTTAAATCTCAATTCTGTTCTCTGAATATGGGTTAATCTGGTATTCTCTTCTCTTACGACTGCAAAGTTTTCTTATCTCTGAGGACAATAATAAGAATTGTTTTATGTGAATCTTCTGTTTTCATTCTAAATATCTTCTTCAGGTTTTCCCCTCTTTGTTTAGGCTCTGTCTCTAATATTTGCCTCCTCCTAAAATTCTCAGCCAATGTGTAGTCATACTTAAGAGTGAATCATAAAAAATGCAAAGTTTTGTGTCTATGCATTGGGTGGGCTTCCCAGGTGGCTCTAGTGCTAAAGAACTTGCCTGCCAATGCAGGAGGTGTAAGAGACACAGGTCCTGGTCTGGAAGATCCCCTGGAAGAGGGCATGGTAACCCACTCCAGTATTCTTGCCTGAAGAGTCCCCTGGACACGGGAGCCTGGCAGGCTGCGGTCCATGGAGTCTCAAAGAGTAGGACACGATTGAAGTGACTTAGCATGAACACATACACACATGGGATATTTTAACTGTGGTCTTTCCTGTCGATTGATGTAACCAACATCTTTCATTGTTGAATCTTCAAATCAGAATCTTTATACTTTTTATTTTTCTCATGAACTGACCCCTGGTGTTTCCCATCATAATGTTTCAGATTTCAGTAACATTAATTAATTATCTGGCTTCAATATAGGCTTGACTTTATTATCTATTTGACCCACTCCAGATAATAAACTTCTAGTATTCTGCTAGGGTTACAAACAATAATCTCTTAAAATATATGTATTTTTTAAAGTAGATAGATAGTAGAAGAAACACCTTATTGTGATCTGAACACTCACATAATGGATTTACACAGTTAACACTGAAATGAATTTACTTCTGGCCAAGGCTAGGATTAGAAAGGCTTTAATGTACAATTTTAACCATTTTGAATGCTAGGTTGGAAGAAAGTCAAGAAAAGGACATCAGAGGAAGGTATGAGACCATAGAAAAACCATAGAAACAGTCAAAATCCTTGTGCTTTGGGTAGACTATGAGGACAACACTTAAATTACAGTAGAAGAGTTAAAATATGACTCATTTGAGAATAAGTCCAAATAAGCAAAAGAAAAAATGAAGGTGTTATTCATTCAGTTGTGTCTGACTCTTTGTGGCCCCATGGACTGTAGCCTGCCAGGCTCCTCTGTCCTTGGAAATCTCCAGGCAAGAATACTGGAGTGGGTAGCCATTCCCTTCTCCAGGGGATCTTCCAGACCAAAAGGTTGAACCCAGATTTCCTGCATGTCAGGTGGATTCTCTACTGTCTGAGCCTTTACTGAGGGAAGCTGTTAAGTCTAGATAGGTAGTTGTTTTCTAATGCCAGGTTAAAGATGCCACGGAATGGTTTTCAGTAGGAAATCTCATGATACAATATGTCCTTTAGGGAGATTCGTTTGGTAATAATAAGCAGTACAGATGGAACTGAGGAGGCAGGTAATTAAACCAATATGTATGGTATTTCCTCACCTAGACTTAAGGTGATAAGGTTCTCCAGCCATTTGATAACAGTGGGAAAGGCAAGTTGTGAATGGAAGGATTATAGCAAAGGCAGAATTGACAGGATTTGTTGAGTGATTTCTTAGCGGGAGACTTAACCCCTACTGCCTCCTTGCAGAGGGAGGCAGTCATTCCAGGGAGCTGCCACACTTGAGTTATTGTGTGCTGGAAGCTGGGCAAATTCCACCTAGAGGTTAGTTTGTCCTCCACTGGTCTGAGGCAGATTACCACAAATTAAATTTCATGCTAACCTGCTCTAAGCCAGGGACACATCATTAACTTTCAGGGTTATCTAGTTGATCACACTAAAGAAAATCTATTTCCACTGTTCCCTTGATGACAGTTGTGAAAATATTTCAATCGCGGTATGAAATCATTTGCAATATTTCACCAAGGCAATTATGCACACTCTGAAATGCAATACTGAAAGAGGCATATGGGATGAAGCCATTACTTCTTGGTTAGCAGAATGCTCCAATTTCTAGGAATGGCCTTGACAGGGCTGCTCAAATCCAAGTTCACCCTTTAAGTCAGGTCTATACCAGTGAGGTGGAGAATTGAATTACCTTGGTAGAAAATTAATACTCTCCTCCCTCTCCATCCTCCTGTGTCTATCTTGATTTTTCTACTTCCAATAAAATTTGTACTGCTCTGCAGTGTCAGTAATATTGGGGCCAATATGAGTTCAAATGGTGACATGAGGGAGACAGAGAAGAATCGAAGCAAACATGTGTATATGTTTACCTGGAGATAACTGAAGAATGCAACTGGCAAGCAATACTCTTGACATTTAGTCAGGGATTTAAAAGTTTACCAAGTGTTTGTCTTGATGTCCAGAATTCATTGTTAAGACTTTGCCCAAAACCTATCTGAAAGAATGCACTGGAGAAAAATTGTATGATGTTCTTGTAAAACTGTGAAGAAAAATGCAAATGATTACTAATTTGAAGATCAAGAAATCAAAGCCAGATATTTTTTAAAAACAGTATTTATTTATCTATTTATTTATTTGGCTGAAGCAGGTCTTCCTTACAGCATGCAGATCTTTAGTTGTGGCATGAGGATGTAGTTCCCTGACTAGGGATTGAAACCAGGATCCCTGCATTTGGAGTGTGGAGTCTTAAGTCACTGGGATACCAGGTAAGTTCCAAAGCCAGGTATTAGAAAAAAAAAGAAAAAGAAATCAAAACCAGGTGCATCAAAAGGAAAAAAGAAAATACAAATTATCTGATGAGGAAGACACCTTGAGAGGATGAAGCTTCTGTGTTTGTGTGCCCTCCTTTAGTAAGTCATAGATGGGGGTGGCCCTCCTGGATAGATAGGCAAGCACATATCACCAAGTAGTTGGCAAGTGAAGAGCTATGGAAACATAAGAATTCATTTAGCCTCTAAATGACTGAATAGCGATTAGAGTCAATATACCCAGATTGTATTAGACTTCTAGGAATGCCAAAATGAAATTCCACAGCCTGATGGCTTAAGCAATAAGAATTTATTTTCTCACAGTTCTAAAGACTGGAAGTTCAAGATCAAGGTATTGGCAGGTTTGTCTCAGGACTCTCTTCTTGGCCAGGTAGCCATCTCCTTCACCTGGCCTCTTCTCTGTGCATGCTTGTCTCTCGTGTCTCTAACTCGTATTTTGAGGACACTGGTCTGTTTGGATTAAGGCCTCACCATTATGATCTAATTAACCTTAATTGCCTTTCAGTTCAGTTCAGTCGCTCAGTCGTGTCCGACTCTTTGCGACCCGATGAATTGCAGCACGCCAGGCCTCCCTGTTCATCACCATCTCTCGGAGATCATTCAGACTCACATCCATCGAGTCAGTGATGCCATCCAGCCATCTCATCCTCGGTCGTCCCCTTCTCCTCCCGCCCCCAATCACTCCCAGCATCAGAGTCTTTTCCAATGAGTCAACTCTTCGCATGAGGTGGCCAAAGTACTGGAGTTTCAGCTTTAGCATCATTCCTTCCAAAGAAATCCCAGGGTTGATCTCCTTCAGAATGGACTGGTTGGATCNAACCTTCCTGCCAACCATGGAGAGGGGGAAAAATAAAGTTTAAAGCCTTGGAAGAGGAAGGCACAGCTGATGTGGCCATACCTCTGACATTAGGTGATGTCTACCCAGCATAAGTAAACTGGAAACCAGGAAAGGTGGGATCTTGAGCTAGATCTATGAAAGAAAGTGGGCAAAAAGCTCTCCCTGCCTGTGGTGCAGGTGAGGAAACTGAGGAACACAGAGGCAAAAAAAGCCTCCTCAAAATCCCATAGGTAATGAGTGTCGAGACTAAGTCAATTTTGAAAGCACACACCATGCATTTGGGACATTGTTATAATGTAGTCTGAAAGCCATATTCTGAAATATTGTGCAGCCATCAAGTATGATTTCGTGGAGGCATACAGCACAAGCAACACACACACACACCCCCTTAGCACAATAAGTGCCCCCCTCTCTTCATTCCATTAACCCTAAAGGAAATCAGTCCTGAATGGTCACTGGAAGGACTAAGGCTGAAGCTCCAGGAATTTGGCCTCCTGATGCGAAGAGCTGACTCACTGGAAAAGATCCTAATACTGAGAAAGATGGAAGACAAAAGAAGAGGGCCACAGAGGGTGAGAGGGATAAATTGGAAGCTTGGGATTAACATACACAGGACTATATATAAAACAGATCATTGTTGACTAAAAAGAGGCACAATGTGAGAGTTGCGAGTTAAGTTTTATTTGGGGTGAAAAGGACTGCAGCCCGGGAGACAGCCCCTCAAATAGCTCTGAGAGACTGCTCCCAACAGGCAGTGAGGGGAGGTCAATATATAAGACTTTGGTGAAGGAAAAGTTCAATACAATTAAGCATTCATTTTACAAAAGGTTTTCTACTCGTCTTGAGGAACTGATGTCATCATGAGGAGATCTAGTGTTTTTCTAGATATGAGGAGATGCAAGGATTGGGATCATAAAATCTGTTCCTGAAAATATCCAATGGTATAAAGACCTGTCCCACCAGATTCCCTGGAGCACAGAGTGCCTCACTCCACCCTGGAATCCCTCAGGGGGTGTTGAAGGTCAGCAGCTGCAGATGTACATCTGAAACTAACTCAACATGGTAAATCAACTCTACTCCAATAAAATATTTTTTAAAAGACATCTTGAGATTAAGGTCTAGCAAAGCACATTGGTGTTTAGCTGTCCCAGTATCACTGCCCTCCCTCAGTTCTAACACTCTGGACTGTTTAAATACGACCTAAACACCTCAGGCTCCATACTTTTCCACTTGGAGAGGGAAAGAGAGAGTTCAGTTCAGTCACTCAGACCCCGTGGACTACAGCACACCAGGCTTCCCTGTCCTCCTTCATTGTCTCCTCAAGTTTGCTCAAACTCTCATCCATCAGCTTAGTGATGCCATCCCACCATCTCATCCTCGGTCATCCCCTTTTCCTCCTGCTTCAGCCTTTCCCAGCATCAGGGTCTTTTCCAGTGAGTCAGTTCTTCGCATCAGATGGCCAAAGTATTGGAGCTTCAGCTTCAGCATCCGTCCTTCTAGTGAATATTCAGGACTGATTTCCTCTCTAATTGACTGGTTTGATCTCCCAGCATCAGGGTATTTTCTAACGCATCAGCTCTTCACACCAGGCAGCCAAACAATCTATGCAAACAGAGGGTTAGCACTCAAAGACATTTAAGGATTTTCTACTCCTTAAAATCTTCCAAGGCCTAGAATTTAAGGACTGAAATGTCCAAACAAAAATTTTTTCTGGTCTCTAAGCAACCTTTGTTCCCAAACCACTTGCCTTGATGACCTAGACTGCAAATACCAAGTCCTGTTTGGCCCAGATGAGAACCATTCAACAGTTGTACATTTCTCAGCATCGCAGTCACAGAAATACCTGCACTAAACGACTCAGTGCTGATCCACAGTGAAAATTTGTGGAGTGTTCAATTACCCTTAGAATTGTTCATCTCTTCCCCGTGGAGCCCCAGCGTCTAATCATGGAACAAGAGGCTGCAGTTGGGAAGTTGTTCGCTGCACACAAAGGCAGTTCAGTGAGAAGCCACAGGCTCTGGGCCTCCCCAGTGCAAAACAAGTTGTCCATTTTCAAACCTGCATCATCCTTCTCTTGGCATTTTGCTCCTAACATCTTCCTGAGAGGACAGAATAACAGTGAATCTGATGGAAAGAACTCTAGCGATTGAAGTTCCAGGGGCTACCATTTGTGGGTCTTCACTGGATGGAGTCTGTTTCAGACACGAGCCATGTTCCTAGAAGCAGGTCTATCTAGCAAAGCTTCATGCCCCTGACTCCAAGGATCCCTATGTGGAAAGGCCCCAGTGACACTTAACCTTCTTTTACTGAGTTAGAGATTTATTCACCCATTTCCCTATTTAAATTTAGTTTGTTTTATTGAAGAATAGTTGATTTACAATGCTGTGTTAGTTTCAGGTGTACAGCAAAGTAATTCAGTTATACGTGTGTGTGTGTGTGTGTGTGTGTGTGTGTGTGTGTGAACATGTACACATATTCTTTTTCAGATTCGTTTCCCTCCTATTATTGTTGTTTAGTTCCTAAGTCATGTCCAACTCTTTTGAGGCCCCATGGACTACAGCCTGCCAGGCTCCTCTGTCCATAGGATTTCTCAGGCAAGAATACTGAAGTGGGTTACCATTTCCTTCTCCAGGGGATCTTCCCAACCCAGGGATTGAACCCACGTCTCTTGCATTGGCAGGTGGATTCTTCACCCCTGAGCTGCCAGGAAAGCCCTCTTTTCCCTTATAGGTTACTACAAATGTTGAATAAGCTCCCCGTGCCATACTGTAGGTCCTTGTTGGTTATCTATTTTGTATATGGTAGTGTTATATTATCCATCCATTTCTTATTTCACAAATGTTTAATGAATATCAGTTATCTACCAGTAACCAGATAGGAATTAGAAACCAAATGAGATCCAGTCTCTGCTCTGAAGAATCTCCCTAACTCAGATACACTGCTACTCTTCTGCTCTTTCCAGAAAGATGTTTATACTCTCTCTCAAAGGACAGACAGACAAGGAAGTTAGTGCTTATAATCTGATATGCAAAACATGATGAGGAAACAAACACAGACCATGTGCCGCCACTGGCCTCGGATGCGGGGTGGCTCCACCCAGCTGCCGCCCTGACCTCAGACGCCCCTGACCTCGGACGCGGGGTGTCTCCTCCCGGCCGCCCCTGACCTCGGACGCGGGGTGTCTCCCCCCGGCCGCCACTGGCCTCGGATGCGGGGTGGCTCCACCCAGCTGCCGCCCTGACCTCGGATGCCGGGTGTCTCCTCCCGGGCCGCCACTGACCTCAGTACAGGTAGCTCCTCTCGGCCGTTCCTGCGCCGTCGCAGCCTGGCACTCTAGACTGCTGTCCCCGACCTTGGACGTGGGGCAGCTCCTCCCGGCCGGAAAGTCCCAATTTCTAAATAGTTAATTCTAAGGTACCGGGGATTAGGGCTTCAACATATGAATTGAGAGGGGGCACAATTCAGTCCATAACACCAGAATTCTTATTTATTTGTTCATTTACCTACCTGCTTACTTACTGAAGTATAATTGACTCAAAACACTATGTTAGTTTCAGCAATAAAATGTAGTGATTTGATATTTCTTTCCATTATAAAATGATCATCAGGAGAAGTCTAGTTACCATTTGCCACCAGTCAAATTTATTATAATACTATTGACTGTGTGCCCCATGCTGTGCATTTCATTCCCATGACTCATTTATTTTGTAACTGGAAGTTCTTACCTCTTCATTTCTCTCTCCTATATCACTTTTTCTCCACACCCCTCTCTGGCAGTGACATACATATTTGTTCTCTGAATCTATGAGTCTGTTTCTGTTTTATTTATTCACTTGTTTAGTTTTTTAGATTCTGTATGTGAGTGAAATCATATGGTATTTGTCTTTCCCTGTCTGACTTCTTTCACTTGGCATAATAACTTCTGGGTTTATCCATGTCATCAGAAACAGTAAGATATCTTTTTTTTTTTTTTCTGGCTGAGTAATATTCAGTTGTATATATTAAAACATACATACATAAAATGTTTATTCATTTGTCTATCAATGGACACTTAAGTTGCTTTAATATCTTAGCTATTATAAATAATGTTTCAAAGAACACAGTGCTGCCTTTTTTTTTTTTTTGATTAGCATTTTTTTTTTTTTTTTGGACAAGTACCTGGATGTGCAATTGCTAAATTGTATGGTAGTTCTATTTTTAAATTTTTGAACAACTTCTACTGTTTTCCATAGTGACTGTACCAGTTTACATTCCTACCAACAGTGTATGAGATTTTCACTTCTTCTCTTTCTTATAAAACTTGTTATTTGTTTTCTTTTTGATAATAGCCATTCTAATAGGTGTGAGGTGGTATTTCATTGTGATTTTCATTTGTGTTTCCCTGATGGTTAATGATGTTGAGCATCTTTTCAGGTATTTTTATCTGTATGTCTTCTTTGGAAAAATGTCTATTTTTTTTTTTAAATTGGTATTGAGTTATATGAGTTCTTCGTATATTTTGGATATTAACCCCTTATAAGATATATCACTTACAACTATATTTTCCCATTGAATAGGCTGTCTTTTTACTTTGTTCATAGTTTCCTTTGCTGGGCAAAAGCTTTTTAGTTTGATGTAGTTCATTTTGTTTGGGGCTCTCTGTGCTTCCTGAATATCTGTTTTCTTTCCCAGGTTAGTTAAGTTTTCAGTTGTGTTCCTCAATTGAGTTATTTTGTCCCTTTCTCTGTCTTCTTCTGGAACCCCTGTAAGGAGGATGTTAGTATGTTTGATATGGTCCTAGAGGTCTCTTAAACTGTCTTCATTAAAAAAAAAAATTTTTTTTGTTTGTTCTGCTTGCATGATTTCCACTGTTCTGTCTTCCAGTTCACTAATCCACTTCTCTATATCATCTAACTTCCTGTTCATTCCTTCTAGGGTATTTTTTATTTTCAGCTATTGTATTCCCCAGCTCCGTTGAGTCTTCTTATTTTCCAACTTTATGTTCAAATTCTTTCTGTGTTCACCCACTCTTCTTCCAAGATTATTGAGCATCTTTATGATTGTTACCTTGAGCACTTTATCAGATAGATTGCCTATCTCCATTTTGCTTAGTTCTACTTTGCAGTTTTATCTTGTTCCTTCATCTGTAGTATATTCCTCTGTTGCCTTACTGTGCCGAATTCTCTGCTTTTGTTTTATGTGTTAGGTAGGATGGTTATGTTTCCCAGTCCTGAAGAAGGGGCCTTATGTAGGAGTTGTCCTATGGGACTCAGCAGCACACTTCTCTCTGGTCCCCAGAGCTCTGGGGTACCTCCGTGTGGGCTTCATGGGCCCTCTGTTGTAGTGAGGCCAACTCCTCCTCCAGCTGCCTGGCAGAGCTGACTTCATCCTAGCTGTCTGCCAGGTCATATGTTGTGCAGAGGCTTCTGGACTGCTGGTGGGTAGGGCCCTTGGTATTGCTGTTTTTGGAGTCCAGAGGGCCCAGGGCGGGTACCAGCCTGTTGTAGGTAGATAAGCCCTTAGTCCAAACAGGCTACAGAGAGAATTCCATAATGGTACTTATTAGCTCCAGTGACCTTGTAAGCTCCCCAAAATTGCTGCCACCAAGGTCTGTGCTTACATCAGGAGTCCTTAACCTCTTGCCCCTTCGAGGGCTTCAAGATCAGCACGTGGATGTGGCCCCGGCTCCTTTCAATAACTGCCTCAGTGCTGGGACACGGACTATGTGATTTTGCATGCATGCTTTAAGAGGTGAGTCTTTGTTCTCTGCAGCCCTCCAGATGTCCTGTACAGAAACTTTGCTGTCATCAAACCAGTCATTCTGGGGGCTCATTTTCCCAGTGCATGACTCCTGGATGGGGAAGCCAGTGTGGAGCTTGGGCCTTTCACTCTTTGGGAGAGCCTCTGCAATTGTGATTATCCTCTTGTTTGTGGGCTGCCCACCCAGAGGTGTGGGTCTTGACTGTACTGTGTTTCTGCTCTCCTACTCATCTTCTGTGGTTCCTTCCTTATATCTTTGGCTATGGGAAATCTTTTGTGCTCATCTTCAGGTCATTCTTGTTGATAGTTGCTCTGTAAACAGTTGTAATTTTGCTGTGATCATCAGTTCAGTTCAGTTCAGTTCAGTCACTCAGTCATGTCCAACTCTTTGCGACCCCATGAATTGTAGCATGCCAGGCCTCCCTGTCCATCACCAACTCCCAGAGTTCACTCAGACTCGTGATCATCGAGTCAGTGATGCCATCCAGCCATCTCATCCTCTGTCGTCCCCTTCTCCTCCTGCCCCCAGTCCCTCCCAGCATCAAAGTCTTTTCCAATGAGTCAACTCTTCGCATGAGGTGGCCAAAGTACTGGAGTTTCAGCTTTAGCATCATTCCTTCCAAAGAAATCCCAGGGCTGATCTCCTTCAGAATGGACTGGTTGGATCTTCTTGCAGTCCAAGGGACTCTCAAGAGTCTTCTCCAACACCACAGTTCAAAGGCATCAATTCTTCGGCGCTCAGCCTTCTTCACAGTCCAACTCTCACATCCATACATGACTACTGGAAAAACCATAGCCTTGACTAGATGGACCTTAGTTGGCAAAGTAATGTCTCTGCTTTTGAATGTGTTATCTAGGTAGTGAAGTGAAGTCACTCAGTCGTGTCCGACTCTTTGTGACCCCATGGACTGTAGCCTACCAGGCTCCTCCCTCCATGGGATTCTCCAGTCAAGAGTACTGGAGTGGGTCGCCATTTCCTTCTCCAGGGGATCTTCCCGACCCAGGGATCGAACCCAGGTCTCCCGCATTGCAGGCAGATGCTCTAACCTCTGCACCACCAGGGAAGCCCTAGGTAGGAGGAGGTGAATTCAGAGTCTCCCTTCTCCACCATCTTAGCCACACCTTCTTAACACCAGAATTTTTTGTTTTTCTTCCCCCCAAAGAGCTCCTTTCCTTAGCTTCACTATCTGAATAAATGGAATTTCATCCTTCTAGTTGCTTAGGCCAAAAACCCTAGCTTCAACCCTGACTTCTTTTTTATTCTCAGTTCCCACATCCAATAAGCAAATCCTGTTGAATTTATCTTCAGGATACATGCAAAATATGATCCCTTTTTACCACCTCCAATGTTCTAGACTGACCTATCTCATTGGATGATGGCCTCCTGAAGCGATAACCTTTTTTTTTAAAATACGTTTTTCAATCTATTTGTAATTCATGGTTTTTAAAAAATGTTTATTTATTTGGCTGTGCTGGGTCTTAGTTGTGGCATGTGGGATCTTTAGTTGTGGTATATGGGATCTAGTTTCCTGGCCAGGGATCCAACCTGGGCCACCTGCGCTAAGAGCGCAGAGTCTTAGCCACTGGACCGCCAGGGAGGCCTGGTAGCCTCTTAAATAGTCTTCTGTCTCCTTCTCTTGCCCGTTTCCGTCTCATCTCCGTGTTCCCTATATAAAAACCAGACATTGATAGTGTTTTATTTCACTATCAATCACTTCCTAGTACTTATCAGCACTTGAAACCTATGTGTGTCTGTCTTGTTTGAGTGTGTACATAAATATGTATGTAATTTTTATAGTCTCTCTCTCTCCACCGAAATGTGAACTCACAAGAACAAGACTTTGTTGTTTTGTTCCTTGACATGTTTCTACTGCCTTGAGCAATGGCACACTAAAAGAAAAATCATGGTCAATAAATATCACTTGGATGAGTAAAATGAACCTGTGACTGTATCTACATACTGTGTTAGCTACATTAAGCTTCGCCTCTCCCACTTCTTTTTAAGTTGGTGCTTCCTGGAATAGAAGGACCATTAAGAAACACATCAAGTACCTACTATGTGCCAGAGACTACAAGAAATTAATATAAGATGCTAGTCTAGTAAGGGAAAGAAAGAAATGAAAGTAGAGGTACAAAAATACATAAATGTCAAGGAAATAGAAGAAAGATTAAATATGTGGTCTTTCAGTGAAGGCTATTATTATGGGTCAAAGAACACTTCTCAGAATAGAACCTGGACTGAAGAAGGAAGTCAGATGGGTGAAGGAAATTAAAAGTAGTTTAAAAAATGTCATGTTTTTGTGTCCTTTCCTAGGCTTCTAGACATGAGTATTTAGAGAGAATTCCCAGGCTCAAGACTGATTTCCCAAGTTGCAAGAGACAAACACCACCAAGCCTATATTGTTTGTAAAAATATCTTTGAAAACATACAATTTAGCAGGAGTAGTCACACTGTTGTGTAGAGCATTACATTTCATACTGAAATATTGATTGATTTCAAAGTAAATGCAAGGAAAGGAATATTCCTTCCCACGATCTATTTTAAGGAAAACAAAACTTAAGTAATTGGAAATAAACTTTCACTGTAGTTAACTCAAACTTAAAAAAATTAAGTTTATGGAATACATCATTCACACATACCTAAACAGTGAGAAATTGATGGACCTTGAGTTTTGTCAGAAGAAAAAAGTATGCACAACTAGTTTTGATATGCAGATATCCTTTATTTTAAAGCTACAGATGTAAAAATACCTGAATTGTTACAACTGTACAAAATTAAAAGTTTTAAATCAATGACAACGGCTTTCCGTGTAGCTCAGTCAGTAAAGAATCTGCCTGCAGTGCAGGAGACCTGGGTTCAATTCTTGGGTGGGGACGATCCCCCTGGAAAAGGAAATGGCAACCCACTCCAGTATTCTTGCCTGGAAAATCTTATGGACACGGTAGCCTGGTGGGCTGCAGTCTATGGGGTCACAAAGAGTTGGGCATGACTGAGCGACTAACACTTACTTACTATAGTTTATAAGTGCATATTTGTATATATCTATAAATCTGCATATTGAGTTTCTCTACAAAATTTGAAGACATTGAAAGATTAATAGAGTGAAAGAACTAGTAAAATTTTTTACTCAGAGATTAAATTATGTTGAAGATGGTATTTTGTCTTCTTCAACTTTGTATTTCTATCAGTTAACACTGTGTTGGCCTGAAGGAGGTCCTCAATTAAATGTTGCTGCTGCTGCTGCTAAGTCACATCAGTCCTGTCCAACTCTGTGCAACCCCATAGATGGCAGCCCACCAGGCTCCACCGTCCCTGGGATTCTCCAGGCAAGAACACTGGAGTGGGTTGCCATTGCCTTCTCCAATGCATGAAAGTGAAAAGTGAAAGTGAAGTGTCCGGCTCCTAGCAACCCCATGGACTGCAGCCTACCAGGCTCCTCTGTCCTTGGGATTTTCCAGGCAAGAGTACTGGAGTGGGGTGCCATTGCCTTTTCTCAATTAAATGTTAGTGCAATTGAAATTGAGTGACAGTAGATGTGCTTCTTCAAGTCACATTTGAAAGGGGCATTTTAGTAGTACTTATCTAGCAGGCAGCACACTGGACATATTATATAAAGAGGGTGCAAATACTATGAAGAGAGTGATATTATTGCTTCTGATTTATAAATAAGAGAAATGAAGCATAATGAAACAGAAAAATTCATATAGCTCAGCAGTAAATCAACAACAATAATAACAAAATTTGGAGGGACCTTTTTCAGAATATCTAGTAATGCCTCCTCTTGATCCTATGTGATAATAACTTTACCCCATTTTACAGGTCAGAAGAATGAGATCAAAGACAATATTCACTGCCTGAGGATAAATTGATAATTAGTAGAATGAAGCAGGGCTGTGTGGAAGTAACATAGTTTTTCTGATATGAATTTTACTCCTCTTTCTATTGGAGCACATCATGTCTTTTGTAAATGACATTTCTCCCAGTATTCTATTTTTCATACATCCTAGGAATTAATATTCTATATTTGTGAGGATGTGGGTTGCAGCCAGAGATATATGTACTTTCTTCTTGTTAGACATAAAGTTAGCAAAAGCATTGTTGTTGTTGTTGTGAGATTCCATGGACAGAGGAGCCTAGTGGGCTACAGTCCATGGGGTTGCAAAGAGTTGGACACTACTTAGCGACTCAACAACACGACAAAGCAAAAGTATTATTGTAGCTCTTCTAATACTTTCCTAAGATTAGGAGTCTTTAAAGGTATATGCCATCATAGATTTTCAACAAGAGTTCCAAGGCCATTCAATGAGAAAAGGAGCCTTTTCAACTAGTGGCATTAGGCAAACTGAGTATCCACATACAGAATAATAAAATTATAGTACACAATCATTAATTCCAAATGTATCAAAGACCTAAGTGTAAGAGTTAAAACTATGTAATTCATAGAAGAAAACCTAGGGGTTAGCTTTATGATTTTAGATTTGGCAGTGATTTCTTTGTGACACTAAAGCATAAGCAACAAAGAAAAATTAGTGAAATTGGACTTCATCAAAATTACAAACTTTTTTTGTCAAAGGAGGCTACCAACTGAGTGAAAAGTCATGGGTGAAAATATTTGTAGCTGATGAGGGATCGATATTCAGAATATTTAAAAAACTCCTAAACTTAACAACAACCAAAAAACCCAAATAATTGGATTAAAAAATGGACAGAGTACCTGAATAGACATTTCTCCAAAGAAGATACATAGATGGTCAAAAAACACGCCAAATGATACAGAACATCACTAATCTTTGAGTGAGTGAGTGAAGTCGCTCAGTCGTGTCTGACTCTTTGCGACCCCATGGACTGTAGCCCACTAGGCTCCTCCGTCCATGGGATTCTCCAGGCTAGAATACTGGAGTGGGTTGCCATTTCCTTCTCCAGGGATCTTGCTGACCCAGGGATCGAAATTAGGTCTCCTGCATTGCAGGCAGATGCTTTAACCTCTGAGCCACCAGGGAAGCAAGGAAATGCAAATCAAAACCACAATGAGATAACACTTCACCCCCATCAGGAAGGCTACTTAAAAAAATAGCAAATGACAACTGTTGATGAAGTTGTGGGGAAATTAGAACCTTTGTATATTGCTGGTGGGAATATAAAGTGATGCAACTATTGTGGAAAAGAGTTAGGTGATTCCTCAAAACAAACATGAACATAGAATTGCCATATAATTGAGAAATTTCATCTCAGTGAATTAGAAAGCATTGAAGAATAGAAATCAGAAACTTGAATAGTTATTCATACCAATATTCATAGCATTGCTACAATAGCCAAAAGATATAAACAATCTAATTATCTAGTGAATGAGTAACCAATGTGGCCACAATGGGGCCATGCATAATGGAAAGGTTTTTTAGTCTTAAAAAAGAATAGAATTCTAATATGGGCTATAACATGGATGCATCCTGAAGTCATGCTAAGTGAAATAAGCTAGACACAAAAGGACAAGTATTGCATGATTCAATTTATACAAGATACCTAGAGAAGCCAAATTCATAGAGGCAGAAAAGAGAAGGGTGGTTTCAGGGCTGCGAGAAAGGGAGAATGGAAAGTTGATGCTTAATCAGTACAGAGTTTCAGTTTGGGAAGATGAAAACTTTGGGGAGATTCAGAGTGGTAATGACTGACAATGTGAGTGTACCTAATGCCAATGAATTATATTTCTAAAAATGGTTAAAGTGGTAACTTTTACATTATGTATATTTTGCTGCAATAAAAAGTTTATGCCATTATAAGGAGGACATAATTTTATATTCTAAACTCTATGTTATAGAGACCGAAGGCTACATTTCAAATGCAGACAAAGTTTACTTTATAGTCAACCAGAAGACTATATCTGCCATAATGGAGACTTAAAATATTATGTAGATAATGGCCAATGTCTTTTAGCTATTAGTTTAAAGGCCTAGTTCCACTCTTCAGTGATCAGTGGGACGAATTAAAATAGCCTTTCTTCTTCTGTGCACGCTCTGGAGGAAGAATGAGCTTTAGCTGCTGTTGAGCAACTGTTCATGAAGGAGAGGGGTGTTTACAGGTTACTCCTTTCTTAACTGGTTGCTTCTTGTTCTCTTTATTTCTGAATATCAGTTCTAAGAATCAACATGCATCAGGTCCCCTTGCCTCCCTCTTCTCAAATCAGGTCTTTGACCAGCACTGCAGTCATGAAACCACCAGGCCATCCTTCATAGTGGAGAGCCCAGAAAGGATCTGGGCTCCTTTTAGGGGTAAAATCAATAGTAACCAGTAGACTTCATCCACTCCTATATCCATAATATTTTATTGAGATAGAGCCAAGTGATATAGAATGTTCCTTCCATAGTCATTCTATGGCCAGAAGAACAGTTTCTTTCGGTTTTATAACACAGCATAAATTAAAGTCACACCTTGAGCCTTCAATCTTGCAATCTGTTTTCCATATCTTCCCTCCACATTCTTTTTAAACTGCATCTTGGATTATGTAATCTTTCCCTTTTGGTAGATAGAGTCTAAATTCTTGAGCACATGCTCTAAACCTTTCTTGATTAGGGCTCTTCCTGCCTAGCCTAATCTCTCATGGTCCATGATGGTGTTCCCATTCTCCAATGATGCTCAATGCAGCACAGCTCTCTAAATGTGCCTTAATTACTGTAGCTCCCATTTTGCCTCTGGAAATGCCATTCTCTCTATGCAGACTACTCAGCCTCCTCCAACACCATGTCACCTCCTCTGTGAAGCCCACCTGCTCATATCAAAAAGAATCAGCTGCACTTAACCTTAGTGCTTTCTCAGCATCTTGTATATCTTTATCATAGTACTGATGACATTACTTCATTTGATGATATACCTTTGTTCCCTAGTGGAAAATAGAGACTTTTCTACCTGTCTCATCAGATACATAAACTGGCACACTTTAAGAATTTTTATTTTTAGGAATATTTTTGAATAGATGAATGAATAAATGAATCTATTTCCCATTGTCTGATTCTTTAACCATAGCAAAATTGGAGTTTATGGGCATCTCATAGCCAAACAATAAGAGAAATAATTTTAATAATGGTAGCAAAAATTCTATAGGGGTGGCATTAGTCAAGCCATCAGCAGCTATTAACAGAGTGTCGGCTATTTGTTTATTGGTTTGACAGGTCATCACTCCTGTACCAGCTATGTTTTGTATATCTACACCAAGTGGACAACTGAGAGAATACAGGATTCCACTTAAGAATGTTTCAAGATTCTTAAGAATGTAATAGAAAGTCAGGTGATTGTTACTAAAATAATTTTCTGATTTCTGAGACAGACGCTTTGAGCAAAAGTGCTTTCCTTTCTCAGTTATATGGTTTCAGTATTAAATTGGCTACTTGTGCTCCCCAGACCATTGCTCAATTATACTGACCTATTCAGTAGGCTGAAATTGACTTGCACTGGACTGGGACAAATTTCATTACCTTCTCAAACTCTCTGGTATCATTTCAGCAATTCTAGGAATATTAGCAATAGGTACTGCCCTGGTTTTGCCTTGATCCCATTGAATTTCATTCAGGGAAAGACTTTTGGATAATTTGCAGATTCATATAGCATTAGCACTAGAAAGAGTCCTTTGTGATTATCTTTGCTCAGTGCTCTCATTTGAAAGATGGGGACCCTGAGTCCAAGGTGAGTCAAGTGATTGCTGAGAGTCCCAAAGCCAGTTGGCAGCAGGCATGCTTTAGAATTCTGCTTTCCTGTCTGTGAGGCCAGTGTTCTGTTCACCACCCTGTGCTGCCCCTCACAAATGAGTCAAGACTTTATGTATTCAATCCAGAGCAGTGCAAGCATATGCAGCCATGTGTACACTGAAGGCTTTCAAATTATATCTTCAAAATTGAAGTTAGTTTAAGCCCAGGCTTTGAATTTATTCACAATTTAGGAGAATAGATGAATGTGATATTCTCAACTCACTGAACCGTACTCCTTCTACAAAATACTAATGAAATACACAGTGTGATCCAGCTTCTCATTTCTCTCCTTACCCTGTGCACCTTCCTTCTATCTGCAGCCCTTTATCTGAAGGCAGTGGCATGCATGTAGTCCCTTCCAGATAATCATTAGAAAACGGGCAAGACAAAGACCCCTTGGCCCTGGAAGCATCAATCAAAGAACTGCAAAAAAAAAGATCTATCACATAGAAGAGCTAAAACAAGATAAAAATGGAAATGCATGGCAGTTTAGAAATACCCATCTAGAAAGAGAGCTGAAAGAAAATAAACCCAAGAAAACGTACAATTTTAGTTGACACATGACATATAAAGCCCACAATGTCTCAGTACAAAGGAGAACATGGTAACTGAGTGTCTGAAAGACTATGTTTGATACAGGATACAGGATGCTTGGGGCTGGTGCATGGGGATGATCCAGAGAGATGATATGGGGTGGGATGTGGGAGGGGGGTTCAGGATTGGGAGCTTGTATACACCCGTGGCAGATTCATGTCAATGTATGGCAAAACCAATATAGTATTGTAAAGTAAAATAAAATAAAAATAAACTTAAAAAAAAAAAAAAAAGACCAGGGCTCATTGGATTTTGGAGCAGTTTGAGTTAAGGAGGTGGGAAGAGCAAACAACGGTGGATGGAGAGAGTAGATGGCTAGGAATCCCATGCTGGAACTCAGAGCTGCTATGGCTCCTTGTGTGCTGAGCAATCGAAGCCATTCGGAAGGTCGTGAGCCTTGAGTCAGGAGACTAGTGGTTAAGACAACACTTTTGGTTTGGCTGTGGATACTGACCTGGGAAATACTGGGGCAGGATCAAAGAACTGTATAGTGGTTGCGTTCTGGGTTTGTGGAGATTGTACTTCCTCTGAGTTCACATAAGGAACATGACAAATGGAAATATGCTGGAAACGTTGCTTTGATTAATTCCTGGTCTTGTATTGTTTATTCTATTTAAATGGGGAGTGGGAATCACAGAGGAGGAGACTAGAGTAGTTCTTCCTCTATCTACAGGATGGCCTAATATAGTCCTTCTTCCAATATGCCTTTAAGCTTACTTCATACTTGCCTTGCCTGAAATATTGATACTCAGCAACTATGGACCTTGGACAAGAACTTTTTGGATCTTTAGAAGCAACTAATTCATAATTCTAAAGACTTCTGCTTTCACAGGTGACATAGTAAGGGCTACCAACATTTCCTCTTAATTTAGAACTACTTTATTGCTAGTATTTACTGAGATCTAGAATTCAGGACCCTGCTCATAGCCTTGTTGCAAAGTTTCTGGGCACAGATTACCATGCAGAAAGTGGAATGGCCTTTTAGGTATTAATGGGGCAGCATCAGTATCATCTTGTCTCAGTGGCGGTTTTCAGTGCTGCTTCTGCTTTGTAATTATAAATTACCATTATAGCATCATCATTTAGTTCATGCTAGGTTAACCCTTCTGCACATGATGTGTGTCTGTACTTTTGCTAAATGAAATTCTAAACTGTATTTGCACTTCTGTTCTGCCCACATCCAAATTTCTAAAGCAGACATACTCATGATGCTCCTATACTTGGCTTCTATTTTGACAGTTCATTGGCAGTTGGCTGACTGTGAATACTTTGCCGCATACTATCAAGGCAAGCCTTCTGAAATTAACAGCTAACCTTAAGTTCATAGAGTTATTATTCATTAATATCAGTGTATATACCACTATGTTTGTTTTAAATCAAGGATAGGCACACTTTTTTTTTTTTTTTCTGTAAAGGACTTGATGTGAATATTTTAAACTTTGCAGGCCATATGTGTTAGATCACCACTACTCAGCTTTGAAGTTGTTGCACAAAAACCACCCCAGAAATATATAAACAAATAAATATGGCTCTTGAGAAATCTGTATGCAGGTCAGGAAGCAGCAGTTAGAACTGGACATGGAACAACAGACTGGTTCCAAATAGGAAAAGGAGTACAACGTCAAGGCTGTATATTGTCACCCTGCTTATTTAACTTCTATGCAGAGTACACCATGAGAAACGCTGGACTGGAAGAAACACAAGCTGGAATGAAGATTGCCGGGAGAA
>SJYT01077019.1:9580-44972 GCA_006410635.1 Cephalophus harveyi | reverse complement strand
AGTACGTCAAGGCTGTATATTGTCACCCTGCTTATTTAACTTCTATGCAGAGTACATCATGAGAAACGCTGGACTGGAAGAAACACAAGCTGGAATGAAGATTGCCGGGAGAAATATCAATAACCTCAGATATGCAGATGACACCACCCTTATGGCAGAAAGTGAAGAGGAGCTAAAAAGCCTCTTGATGAAAGTGAAAGAGGAGAGTGAAAATGTTGGCCTAATGCTCAACATTCAGAAAACGAAGATCATGGCATCTGGTCCCATCACTTCATGGGAAATAGATGGGGAAACAGTGGAAACAGTGCCAGATTTTATTTTTGGGGGCTCCAAAATCACTGAAGATGGTGACTGCAGCCATGAAGTTAAAAGATGCTTACTCCTTGGAAGAAAAGTTATGACCAACCTAGACAGCATATTCAAAAGCAGAGATGTTACTTTACCGACTAAGGTCCGTCTAGTCAAGGCTATGGTTTTCCCAGTGGTCATGTATGGATGTGAGAGTCGGACTGTGAAGAAGGCTGAGCTCCAAAGAATTGATGCTTTTGAACTGTGGTATTGGAGAAGACTCTTGAGAGTCCCTTGGACTGCAAGGAGATCCGACCAGTCCATTCTGAAGGACAGCCCTGGGATTTCTTTGGAAGGAATGATGCTAAAGCTGAAACTCCAGTACTTTGGCCACCTCACGTGAAGAGTTGACTCATTGGAAAAGACTCTGATGCTGGGAGGGATTGGGGGCAGGAGGAGAAGGGGACGACAGAGGATGAGATGGCTGGATGGCATCACTGACTTGATGGACGCGACTCTGGGTGAACTCTGGGAGTTGGTGATGGACAGGGAGGCCTGGCGTGCTGCGATTCATGGGGTCACAAAGAGTCGAACACAACTGAGGGACTGAACTGAACTGAACCGACACTTCCTAGTCATGGCTGTGATGGGCAACTCATCCCACTCTGTGGCTGGACTGGGGGTCACAGAGACCTCCCATGGGGCTGTGGTGTCTAGCAGACACTGTCTAGTGCCACTGATACTTCTGCTGGGTCAGTTAATTTAAATCTTTTCTTACAAACAAAACCCAGTTAGCTTGCTAATTTTTAACCTCACTTAGTGCTGAGTGTGGTTAATGAAATTAGAGCAAAGGCTTTCCTGGTGGTGAGTAGAGTGAGAGTTGATTTTCTTTTCCCTTTATAGATAAATTGTTTCTTTCACTTGTTTGTTCAAATAAAATGTTTATTTTCATCCAGATTAATTGATGTTTCCTATTGCATTATGGTATGATACCTGAACCAAAGCACGAATGAGAGATTCTTCAGATTTAGGTCTTGTTTATAATTTCAAAAAATTTACTTTTTTCATATATTTTACCATTTAAAAATTGAGTTCTCTAATTTACCATAAAAAATTATGTGCATTCTCTAGTATCTTTCTACTACATTGATGGTCTCATAATTTTCACTTGTTTGTCCTCTTTCTCTGAATTCTGAGCAATTTTTAAGCATTTTATCTCACTAAAAGGCAGTATCCTTGTTTGGTTTTCTTTCTTATCCCAGTTTCCTGTGTGTGTTGACCTTCCTCCCTAAAGCTTTATGAACTTATAAAATTTATAAATGAGGATGGAAGTCTCATTCTCTATAGGGGGAGGATCCTCTGACTGTGTAAAATCTTCTCCCATTTCAGAGTGTACCAGATAAGAATAATTTCCTCAGCAGGGTTGACTTCACTGATCTTATTCTGAGGAGCTAAAAGTTGACTTACATAATGTGGTTTGAGTTTTAATCATTATCTCCCCTCTGACAAATGTCTGTTATCCAGATAAGAAGATCCCTGCCATGTTATAGTGATCTAGATCATGAAAAACATGTAGGGTCAGAATAAATAGATGATAGTAGTTATATGAGTTTTTTCTTCCAGTCCCACCGTTAAATTCTCAGACGTAGACTGATTTCAAATGCAGTGACTACCATTTTTCTCAGTGTCTACACTTGCTTTTGGGATTCCCAGGTGGCTCAACTGCAATGCAGGAGATGAAGGAGACACGTTTCTTTCAGGACAAATATAGCAATTAAATCTCTTTGGTTTTGTTTGACACTCTGTTTCTGCATCACTTTTGAAGGTGATTTCTTGGACATAGAATGCATTCTTTCTTCCCTTCCTTCCAGCACTTAGAGTCTTTCACTTCACTGAATTTGTAATGCATGGGTTCTTATGACAAGGATGCTTATATTTTATCCTTGTCCCTCTATTGGTAATTTGTCTTTTTGCCCCATTGGCTTCTTTCAGGATTTTTCTCTTGATCTTCTGTTTTCTACACTTTGAACATAATATGTCTAAATGTTGATATTTTTATTAATATATGTATACTTTTGATAATAACTATGCTTCCTTTGCCAGGTATTTGCCATTAATATAGTGGTTTGACTAGATATACTCATCAAACTTTATCAATGTATTGGTTGTATCTGACATTAATTTAAGAAGATTCTTAGCCATTATTACCTAGAATGTTTCTTCTCCATATTATCTTTTCTCTGCCTCTGATATTCCATTTATGTGTATACAAATCTTTTTGGAATTGTCTCAGACTTCTCAGAAGTTCTGCTCTGTTATTTTTTATCTATTTTTTTTCTGTTTCGGTCTGTAAATTTTCTATTGACCAGTCATCAAGCTTGTTATTCCTTGTCCATATGCAGTATACAGTTGACCCCAGCGGATGCACCATTCATTTCTGTTGTAGTGCTTTTAATTTCTAGCACTTTATTTTGATCCTTTCTTAGAGTATCCATCTCTTAGTTTGCATTGTCTCTTTGTTCTAGCATGCTCTCGACTTTCCATGAAAGCCCTTAACGCATCCATCATACTTATTTTAATTTCCCCTTCTAATCTCTGTTACATCTCTGTTATGTCTGAATCTGGTTCTGACATCTGCCTTTCCTCTTCAGACTGTGCTTTCTCACCTTTTATTAGGCCTTGTAATTTTCTGTCGAAAGCTGAACAAGGTGTATTGAGTGGCAGAAACTGAATAGGCTTTCTGGGTGAGGTTTCTGTTAATCTCCTTATGAGTTGGGCTGTTTGTACTGTTTGCTGTAGTTCTCGGTGCCAGATTTCAAATCTTCTTGTGTCTGATTTTTGTTCTTCTGCTTGACCTTGGATTTCCTAAATTCACCTTCTTAGAGTCTGTGCCTCATAGTCCTCTTGGCTGCAAACCACGGGAGCCCTGTTGATATGACCGTAGCTGTGAGGGAAGGAAAGAGTTCTGCAATCCTATAATTGAATTTCAGTATCTTACTGTGCCTCTGTTCTTGGGCTATGACCTTCACAAACATTCCTTACCTTCCCTCTTCCTTCAGGTCATTCAGGGAAGTAGAGAGGTCTGGAGTGGGAGAAATACTGCTCTCCAGGTGGGGGAGGTGTGTGTGAAATCCTTTCTACTTGCGGGGGGAGGGTGGGTGTAGGATTTGTCATGGAAGTGCTCTGAGTGTATTTGAAGGTGGTTGATTTTCTTGGGATCCCTGCCAAGGCCAGTGGGGGTCATTCTAGGCTGGGATTCCTGGTGGGGAACCTAGTGGGGTTCCTGCAGGTAAAAGCCCTGAAAGTGTGAAAGTGAAAAGTGAAAGTGAAGTTATGCAGTTGTGTCTGACTCTCTGCGACCCCATGGGTTGGAGCCTACCAGTCTCCTCTGTCCATGGAATTTTCCAGACAAGAGTACTGGAGTGGGTTACCATTTCCTTCTCCAAGGGATCTTCCTGACCCAGGGATTGAACCTGGGTCTCCTGCATTGCAGGCAGACACTTTACCATCTGAGCCACCTGGGAAGCCCAAAGTGAAAGTGAATGTTGCTCAGTTGTGTCCAACTCTTTTGCAACCCCGTGAACTATACAGTCCATGGAATTCTCCAGGCCGGAATACTGGAGTGGGTAGCCTTTCCCTTCTCCAGGGGATCTTCCAAACCCAGGGATTGAACCCAGGCCTCCCACATTGCAGATGGATTCTTTACTAGCTGAGCTGCCAGGGAAGCCCAAGAATACTGGAGTGGGTTGCCTATCCCTACTCCAGGGTATCTTCCCAACCCAGGAATTGAACTGGGATCTCCTTCATTGCAGGCAAATTCTTCACCAAATGTGAGGTCACCCTAAAACTAAGTCCCCCCCGAATAATTCTCCATAGAGTCCAGATAAATGGCCAGCAGTTCATCAAATGGCCCCTTCAGGGTCCCCAGCCCCCACAAGGGTCTCGGAGCTTCTGTTCCAGGGAAGCAGATCCTAACTGTGACTCTGGATTTATCTGTCTCTAGTGGTGAGGAACCTACCGCAATGCAGGAAATTCAGGAGATGCTGGCTCCATCCCTGGGTCAAGAAGATCACCTGAAGGAGAGCGTGGCAACCCACTCCAGTATTCTTGTCCATTCTCCAATCCCATGGACAGAGGAGCCTGGAGGGCTACAGTCCATAGGGTCACAGAGAGTCGGACACAACTGAAGTGACTTAGCACACACACATGTAGATTTTGGTGGCTGTTTTCACTATGACCTCACTTCACTGATGAATCCAAGGAATGGTATTGGTTTTTTTAGTCTCCCTCCTTTTCTTTTCTTTCTTTCTTTTTTTTTGAGGAACAGAGATAGGAGGATGTCGTCCAAGCTTGTTATGTGTTGGAGCTGATAGCAGAGGTGTGGGCAGGAGACGCAGTCCTCCGTCCATCTGGACATGAGGCAGGTCCTGCCTGAGGAGTATTGCTCCTGCTCTGGAGTCTTGCACATGTTTCTCTCGTGTTTCCCCATTTTGTGTGCTTCAGGAGCCCCGTCTTACCCTTTATATGTAAGAGTGGGTGATCCCTGGGTGTCCTTATGGGTTTCACCACTTATGTCTTTCCTCTGATGAGCGTAAATTCAGTTCAGTTCAGTTGTTCAGTCGTGTCCAACTCTTTGCAACCCCATGGACTGCAGCACGGCAGGCTTCCCTCTCCATCACCAACACCTGTAGCTTGCTCAAACTCATGTCCATCAAGTCGATGATGCCGTCCAACCATCTCAAACTCTGTTGTCCCCTTCTCCTATTGCCTTCAATTTTTCCCAGAATTGGGGTCTTTTGCAATGAGTCACTTCTTCTCATCAGGTGGCTAAAGTGCTGGAGTTTCAGCTTCAGTCCTTCCAATGAATATTCAGGATTAGTTTCCTTTAGGATGGACTGATTTGATCTCCTTGCAGTCCAAGGGACTCTCAAGAGTATTCTGGAACACCACAGTTCAAAAGCATCAATTCTTTGGCACTCAGCTTTCTTTATAGTCCAACTCTCACATCCATATATGACTACTGGAAAAAACTATAGCTTTGACCGGATGGACTTTTGTCAGCAAAGTAATGTCTCTGCTTTTAATATACTGTCTAGGTTGGTCATAGCTTTTTTCCAAGGAGCAAGTGTCTTTTAATTTCATGGCTGCAGTCACCATCTACAGTGATTTTGGAGCCCAAGAAAATAAAATCCATCACTGTTTCCATTGTTTTCCCATCTATTTGCCATGAAGTGATGGGACCTGATGCCATGATCTTAGTCTTTTGAATGTTGAGTTTTAAGTCAGCTTTTTCACCCTATCCTCTTTCACTTGCACCAAGAGGCTCTTTAGCTTCTCTTCACTTTCTGCCATAAGGGTGGTGTCATCTGCATATCTGAGGTTATTGATATTGATATTTCTTCTGACAATCTTGATTCCAGCTTGTGCTTCATCCAGCCCAGTGTTTTGCTTGATTTACTCTGCATAGAAGTTAAATAAGCTGGGTGACAATATGCAGCCTTTCCCAATTTGGAACCAGTCTATTGGTCAGTCTGGTTCTAACTGTTGCTTCTTGACCTGCATATGAGTTTCTCAGGAGGCAGGTCCGGTGGTCTGGAATTCTCATCTCTTGAAGAATTTTCCAAAATTTGTTGTTATCTACATAGTCAAAGGCTTTGGCATAATCAATAACAGAATTAGATGTTTTTCTGGAATTCTCTTGCTTTTTCTATGATCCAACACATAAATTAGGTATATAATAGAATTCTTTGAAGCATCACTTCACATTCAGAAATATAGATACTTTTAAAAACTGTATTTTTCCTCCTTCACATAGTTTTCAGTGATCATTTTACTCTTGCTTTGTCTTGTTTAGCTTAACTGGAACTTACTGAAGTAAATCAGGAAAGTCTTTTCCAGAATATATGATCTATGTTCAAGTCCAAATATACTATAGACTGTGTAATATCCTTTGAAACTTAATGCACACATAATAATTCATTGTGTTAGAAATGATATTGTATTAGCACTGTCTCTTATACACATCTTCAAATTATATTTAAATAATGTCTGTTGCTTATTTAGATGAGATATTTTAAAATTATGATGCGCTTATATTTGCCTTTAAATATTTCTTAATTCACACTTCTGATGTCATCAAACCAAACATTACTTACTTGTTTAAATTCACAAACATAGTGAGATTTTTTTCCTACTTCAAATACACTGATGCCACTAGAATAATATTTACATACTCTATATTCTACATGTAGTATATATGCTGTCTCTTATACACATCTAGATGTGTATAAGAGACAGCCTTATGAGTTGGGCTGTTTGTACTGTTTGCTGTAGTTCTCGGTGCCAGATTTCAAATCTTCTTGTGTCTGATTTTTGTTCTTCTGCTTGACCTTGGATTTCCTAAATTCACCTTCTTAGAGTCTGTGCCTCATAGTCCTCTTGGCTGCAAACCACGGGAGCCCTGTTGATATGACCGTAGCTGTGAGGGAAGGAAAGAGTTCTGCAATCCTATAATTGAATTTCAGTATCTTACTGTGCCTCTGTTCTTGGGCTATGACCTTCACAAACATTCCTTACCTTCCCTCTTCCTTCAGGTCATTCAGGGAAGTAGAGAGGTCTGGAGTGGGAGAAATACTGCTCTCCAGGTGGGGGAGGTGTGTGTGAAATCCTTTCTACTTGCGGGGGGAGGGTGGGTGTAGGATTTGTCATGGAAGTGCTCTGAGTGTATTTGAAGGTGGTTGATTTTCTTGGGATCCCTGCCAAGGCCAGTGGGGGTCATTCTAGGCTGGGATTCCTGGTGGGGAACCTAGTGGGGTTCCTGCAGGTAAAAGCCCTGAAAGTGTGAAAGTGAAAAGTGAAAGTGAAGTTATGCAGTTGTGTCTGACTCTCTGCGACCCCATGGGTTGGAGCCTACCAGTCTCCTCTGTCCATGGAATTTTCCAGACAAGAGTACTGGAGTGGGTTACCATTTCCTTCTCCAAGGGATCTTCCTGACCCAGGGATTGAACCTGGGTCTCCTGCATTGCAGGCAGACACTTTACCATCTGAGCCACCTGGGAAGCCCAAAGTGAAAGTGAATGTTGCTCAGTTGTGTCCAACTCTTTTGCAACCCCGTGAACTATACAGTCCATGGAATTCTCCAGGCCGGAATACTGGAGTGGGTAGCCTTTCCCTTCTCCAGGGGATCTTCCAAACCCAGGGATTGAACCCAGGCCTCCCACATTGCAGATGGATTCTTTACTAGCTGAGCTGCCAGGGAAGCCCAAGAATACTGGAGTGGGTTGCCTATCCCTACTCCAGGGTATCTTCCCAACCCAGGAATTGAACTGGGATCTCCTTCATTGCAGGCAAATTCTTCACCAAATGTGAGGTCACCCTAAAACTAAGTCCCCCCCGAATAATTCTCCATAGAGTCCAGATAAATGGCCAGCAGTTCATCAAATGGCCCCTTCAGGGTCCCCAGCCCCCACAAGGGTCTCGGAGCTTCTGTTCCAGGGAAGCAGATCCTAACTGTGACTCTGGATTTATCTGTCTCTAGTGGTGAGGAACCTACCGCAATGCAGGAAATTCAGGAGATGCTGGCTCCATCCCTGGGTCAAGAAGATCACCTGAAGGAGAGCGTGGCAACCCACTCCAGTATTCTTGTCCATTCTCCAATCCCATGGACAGAGGAGCCTGGAGGGCTACAGTCCATAGGGTCACAGAGAGTCGGTAACTGGAAATAGAACTGCCTTATGACCCAGCAATCCCACTGCTGGGCATACACACCGAGGAAACCAGAATTGAAAGAGACACGTGTACCCCAATGTTCATCACAACAGTGTTTATAATAGCCAGGAAATGGAAACAACCTAGATGTCCATATATATATACACAATGGAGTATTACTCAGCCATTAAAAATAATACATTTGAATCAGTCCTAATGAGGTGGATGAAACTGGAGCCTATTATACAGAGTGAAGTAAGCCAGAAAGAAAAACACCAATATAGTATGTTGCTGCTGCTGCTAAGTCGCTTCAGTCATGTCCGCCTCTGTGCGACCCCATAGACGGCAGCCCACCAGGCTCCCCCATCCCTGGGATTCTCTAGGCAAGAATACTGGAGTGAGTTGCCATTTCCTTCTCCAATGCATGAAAGTGAAAAGTGAATGTGAAGTCACACAGTCGTGTCTGACTCTTAGCGACCCCATGGACTGCAGCCTACCAGGCTCCTCCATCCATGGGATTTTCCTGGCAAGAGTACTGGAGTGGGGTGCCATTGCCTTCTCCAACCCAATACAGTATACTAACACATATATATGGAATTTAGAAAGATGGTAACGATAACCCTGTATGCGAGACAGCAAAAGAGACACAGACGTATAGAACAGTCTTTTGGACTCTGTGGGAAAGGGTAAGGGTGGGATGATTTGGGAGAATGGCATTGAAACATGTATAATATCATATGTGAAATGAATCACCAGTCCAGGTTTGATGCATGATACAGGATCCTTGGGGCTGGTGCACTGGGATGACCCAGAGGTATGGTATGGGGAGGGAGGTGGGAGGGTGGTTCAGGATGGGGAACACGTGTACACCCTTGGCAGATTCATGTTGATGTATGGCAAAACCAATACAATATTGTAAAGTAATTAGCCTCCAATTAAAATAAATAAATTTATATTAAAAAAGTAAATGATAAGCATTTGTGTATTGTTATTGTTCAGTGGCTAAGTAGTGTTCGACTCTTTGTGACCTCATGTACTGTAGTATGCCAGGCACTTCTGTCCTCCACTATCTCCTGGAGTTTGCTTAAATTCATGTCCATTCAGTTGGTAATGCTATCTAATTTGTGTATTGAGTGTCCTCTCAAATTCCTTTTCATGCTGTTCTTTTGCCCCTAGAATGTAAGGATGAATTCAGTATTGGATGAGTTGATCCTTGCCCAGTATAAATCTGCTATGTTACAAGTACTCAGAACCACTAATATGCACAAGGCAGGGTCCAGCTGTTAGTATTATGCAAAAAGCTACTTTCATTTTTAACCTGAGTATTGGGGGCTGGCATTTGTAAAACCCCCCAAAACACATTTCTTTCTTTTTTTTTAACTTTTTATTTTGTATTCAGGTACAACCAATTCCTTTGAAGGAAAGTTATGACCAACCTAGATAGCATATTAAAAAGCAGAGACATTACTTTGCCAACAAAGGTCCATCTAGTCAAGGCTGTGGTTTTTCCAGTGGTCATGTATGGATGTGAGAGTTGGACTGTGAAGAAAGCTGAGTGCTGAAGAATTGATGCTTTTGAACTGGGGTGTTGGAGAAGACTCTTGAGAGTCCCTTGGACTGCAAGGAGATCCAACCAGTCCATTCTGAAGGAGATCAGTCCTGGGTGTTCATTGGAAGGACTGATGTTGAAGCTGAAACTCCAATACTCTGGCCACCTGATGCAGAGAGCTGACTAATTTGAAAAGACCCTGATGCTGGGAAAGATTGAGGGCAGGAGGAGAAGGGGACGACCGAGGATGAGATGGCTGGATGGCATCACCAACTCAATGGACGTGAGTCTGAGTGAACTCTAGGAATTGATGATGGACGGGGATGCCTGGTGTGCTGCGATTCATGGGGTCGCAAAGAGTCGGACACGACTGAGTGACTGAACTGAATTGAACAGCCAATTAACATTGTTGTGATAGTTCAGGTTTACAGCAAAGGGACTCAGCCATACATATATTAATACATGTATCTATTCTCCCCCAAACTCCCCTCCCACCCAGGCTGCCACATAACATTGAGCAGAGTTCCCTGTCCTATATTGGAGGTCCTTGTTGGTTATTTGTTTAAAACATAGTAGTATGTGCATGTCCATCCCAAACTCCCTAACTAACTATACCTTCTCCTCATCCTTTACCTCTGGAAACCATGAGTTGTTCTCTAAGTCTGTGCATCTGCTTTTGTTTTAAAAGACACATTTCTTTAAAAAAAATATTTATTTTAATTGGAGGATAATTGCTTTACAATATTGTGAATTTTTGCTATGTATCGATACGAATCAGCCATAGGCATACATGTGTCCCCTCTATCCCTAACCCCCCTCCACCTCCTTCCCCACTCCATCCCTCCAGGTTGTCACAAAGCACTGGCTTTGGGTGCCCTGCGTTATACATCAAACTCCCACTGGCTATATATTTTACATATGGTAATGTATATGTTTCAGTGTTATTCTCTCAAATCATCCCACCCTTTCCTCCCACTGAGTCCAAAAGTCCATTCTTTATGTCTGGGTCTCCTTTGCTGCCCTGGATGTAGGATTGTCAGTGCCATCTTTCTAAATTCAATATATATGCATTGATAGACAATATTTGTCTTTCTCTTTCTGACCTACTTCACTCTGTATAGTAGGTTCTAGGTTCATTCACCTCCTTATAACTGACTCAAACACATTCCTTTTTATAGCTAAGTAATATTCCATTGTGTATACGTACCACAACTTCTTATCCATTCATCTGTCGATGGACATCTAGGTTGCCTCCATGTCCTAATTATTGTACATAGTGCTGCAGTGAACTCTGGGGTACATGTGTCTTTTTAAATTATGGTTTTCTAGAGGTATATGTCCAGTAGTGGGATCGCTGAGTTGTTTGGTAATTTTATTCCTAGTTTTTTAAGGAATCTCCATACTGTTCTCCATAGTGGTTGTATCAGTTTGCATTCCCACCAGTAGTGTAAGAGGGTTCCTTTTTCTCCACACTCTCTCCAGTATTCATTGTTTGTAGACTTTGGTGATGGCCATTCTGACCAGTGTGAGATGATACCTCATTGTGGTTTTGATTTGCATTTCTCTAATAATGAGTGATCTTGAGCATAAAAGGCACATTTCTTGAGATATATTTGGAAAGGAGTTATGAACAGAAGGATTGGGAAGGCAGCCGACTGGCCTAAATAATACTCAAAATTTAAATATCTGTTTATCAGACTATAACAGAACACTCAAAAATAATGATAGAATTTCTTTAAGAAACTACTTATTAAATAAAAAGTAAACTACATCAATTCTGTGGGTAAGAGATTGAATTATAAATGAATGTGCATCTTTAATCTAAGAATAAGACAGAACTATTTATTTTATTAATATAATATGATTTTCAACAGAGAACATTTATAGTTTATAGCCCACACTTAAGCCTTAAGTATATAAAATTGTAGGGTTTCTACTATACATATGAAAACATAAATCATATGATATTACTAGTCATTTAGTGTTGCCTTAAATAGAAATAAATGCAAGCTGTTATACTGTATAATGTTAGGATCTATATTAAACAATGCATAGTATCAAATTTCTGTCAGCATAAAATTGTTTTAACCTTGAGCAACATTTATTTATAATTAATACAATAAATTAGAAAAAGACTTTGCAAAAGTTCCAACCAAGGTTAAAATGAAAAGAACACTAAGAATCATATTTTTGACTAAAATGTGACCAATAAGGTTAGAATAAATGCATCTGAAAATGTCTCATAAAAATTATTTTACAGATGAGTTTATTAAAACTCTGATATAGTGATAAGCACCTTCTAAGAGTCCTTATTATCTTCAGCAACCAGGTAGAAATCTAGTTCAGGGGAAAATGTAGCCCTTATGGTGATTTTGCACAGTTGCTGTTTTTAAAGCAGTGTTGCAGTTTTGCTTAGTTAGCAAACTACTTTACAAGCCTTGTACATTATCTATATACCATTGAGATTTCCAGGCTACCAATCAGTGGAAAGAACACTAGCTTAGCAAACAGATCAGTAACAGTTTGGACCAGACCAGAGAAAAATACCCTGGTCTGGGAGCAGCCCTAACAAACCCATCCTCCAGCCAATTAATGAGCTGACATAATGAAACACCCACCAAATTCTAACCGGTGTGATAAATTCTTACAGAAAGACATTGCCTTATTTTCTATGCTCTAGTGTATGCCAATTGTCCAATCTTTGCTTAGGTCAGGTATTTCAAAGAACTGGATTTTTTTGTCTTCAGGTGAAAATTAGTGATTTGACTGTGAGGCTAAACTTTTTTGATGTCTACAAAATTTCTACAATTTGCTTGTGGTTTTTTCAGTCCTTGAATCTTTGTTTATTTATTTAGTTTATTATTATTATTTTTTTTTACTGTACTGTAAATCAGTATAGCTGATTTACAATGTTGTGTTTCTGCTGTAGAGTGAGAAAAGTCAGTTATACATACACATATATTTATTATTTTTTGGATTCTATTCACTATAGGCCATTTTAGAGTACTGAATAGAGTTCCCTGTGCTGTACAATAGTTTCTTACTAGTGATCTATTTTATGTATAGTTGCCGACTAAGGTCCGTCTAGTCAAGGCTATGGTTTTTCCTGTGGTCATGTATGGATGTGAGAGTTGGACTGTGAAGAAGGCTGAGCACCGAAGAATTGATGCTTTTGAACTGTGGTGTTGGAGAAGACTCTTGAGAGTCCCTTGAACTGCAAGGAGATCCAACCAGTCCATTCTGAAGGAGATCAACCCTGGGATTTCTTTGGAAGGAATGATGCTAAAGCTGAAACTCCAGTACTTTGGCCACCTCATGAGAAGAGTTGACTCATTGGAAAAGACTCTGATGCTGGGGGGATTGGAGGCAGGAGGAGAAGGGGATGACCAAGGATGAGATGGCTGGATGGCATCACAGACTCGATGGACGTGAGTCTGAGTGAACTCCGAGAGATGGTGATGGACAGGGAGGCCTGGCATGCTGCGATTCATGGGGTCGCAAAGAGTCGGACACGACTGAGCGACTGAACTGAACTGAACTGTGTGTATATGTCAGTTCCAATCTCCCAGTTTATCCCCACTCCCCTTACCTCTTGGTATCCACGTTTGTTTTCTACATGTATGACTCAATTTCTGTTTTGTAAATAGATTCATTTTTTAAGATTCCACATATAAGCATATGATAAGGGATTTGATTTAGGTCATACATGAATGATCTAGCGGTTTTCCCTACTTCCTTCAATTTAAGTCTGAATTTGGCAATAAGGAGATCATGACTTGATCCACAGTCAGCTCCCAGCCCTGTTTTTGCCGATTATATAGAGCTTCTCCATCTTTGGCTGCAAAGAATATAATCAATCTGATTTTGGTGTTGACCATCTGGTGATGTCCATGTGTAGACTCTCCTCTTGTGTTGTTGGAAGAGGTTGTTTGCTATGACCAGTGCATTCTCTTGACAAAACCCTTGCTAGCCTTTGCCCTGCTTCATTTTGTACTCCACAGCAAAATTTGCCTGTTACTACAGGTATCTCTTGACTTTCTACTTTTGCATTCCAGTCCCCTATAATGAAAAGGACATCTTTTTTGGGTATTAGCTCTAGAAGGTCTTGTAGGTCTTCATAGAACTGTTCAACTTCAGCTTCTTCAGCATTACTGATTGGAGCATATGACTTGGATTACTGTGATATTGAATGGCTTACCTTGGAAACAGAGACCATTCTGTTGTTTTGAGATTGCACCCAAGAACTGCATTTTGGGTTCCTTTGGTGACTATGATGGCTACTCCATTTCTTCTAAGGGATTCTTGCCCACAGTACTAGATATAAAGGTCATCTAAGTTAAATTCACCCATTCCAGTCCATTTTAGTTCACTGATTCCTAAAATGTTAATGTTCACTCTTGCTGTCTCCTGTTTGTCCACTTCCAATTTACCTTGATTCATGGATCTCACATTCCAGGTTCCTATGCAATTTTGTTCTTCACCTCATTGAACTTTACTTCTATTACCAGTCACCTCAACAACTGGGCATTGTTTTTTGCTTTGCCTCTGTCTTGTCATTCTTTCTGGAATTATTTCTCCACTCTTCTCCAATAGCTTTTTGGGCATTTACCAACCTGGGGAGTTCATCTTTCAGTGTCCTATCTTTTTGCCTTTTCATACTGTTCATGGGGTTCTCAAGGCAAGAATACTGAAGCGGTTTGCCATTCCCTTCTCCAGTGGACCAAGTTTTGTCAGAACTCTCCATCATGACCTGTCCATCTTGGGTGGCCCTACATGGCATGGCTCATAGTTTCATTGAGTTAGACAAGGCTGTGGTCCATGTGACCAGTTTGGTTAGTTTTTTGTGATTGTGCTTTTCATTCTTTCTGCCCTCTGATGGAGAGGGGTAAGAGGCTTATGGTGGCTTCCTAATGGGAGAGACTGACTGTGGGGGAAACTAGGTCTTGTTCTGATGGACAGTAAATCCTTCACTCTACTAATGCTCAGTAAATCTTTAATCCAATTTTCTTTTGATGGGTGGGGCTGGGTTCCTTCTGTGTTGTTTGTCCCGAGACCAAACTATGGTGGAGGTAATGAAGATAACGGCAACCTCCTTCAAAAAGTCCTGTGCGTAAACTGCCTCACTCAGTGCCCTCCACCCTGCAGCAGGCCACTGCTGACCCATGCCTCTGCCAGAGACTTTTGGACACTCACATGCATGTCTGGGTCAGTCTCTTGTGAGGTCACTGCTCTTTTCTCTTGGGTCCTGGTGTGCACAAGGTTTTGTTTGTGCCCTCCAAGAGTCTGTTTCCCTGCTCCTGTGTAAGTTCTGGCAGCTCTACGTTGGGGTTAATGGCGACCTCCTCCAAGAGGGCTTCTGCCACACCCATGTCTGGTGCACCCTGAGCCCCTTCCCATGCGGCAGGCCATTGCTGACCTGTACCTCTGCAGGAGACACTCAAACACAGGTCTGGCTCAGTCTGACCTCAAGGGTCTGTGGGGTCTCCTGGTATGCACAAGGTTTTGTTTGAGCCCTCTGAGCATCTCTGGTGGGTATGGGGTTTGATTCTTAATGCAATTTCACCCCTCCTACCTTCTTGCTGGGGCTTCTCCTTTGCCCTTGGACGTGGGGTATCTTTTTTGGGGGGAGCCAACATTCTCCTATTATTGGTTGTTAAGCAGCAAGTTGTAATTTTGGAGTTCTCATAGGAGAACATGAGTGCACGTCCTTCTACTCCACCATCTTGTTGCTTAAGAAAGAAAGTAGGGAAAATTATTGAAGAAAGTAGGGAAAACCATTAGACCATTCAGGTAGGACCTAAATCAAATCCTTCATGACTGTACAGTGGAAGTCACAAATAGATTCAAGGGATTAGATCTGATAGACAGAACACCTGAAGAACTATGGACACAGGTTTGTGACACTGTATAGGAGGCAGTGATCAAGACCATCCCCAAGAAAAAGAAATGCAAAAAGGCAAAATGGTTGTCGCAGGAGGCCTTCCGAATAGCTGAAAAAAGAAAAGAAGCTAAAGGCAAAGGAGAAAAGGAAAGACATACCAAATTGAATACAGAGTTCCAAAGAACAGCAAGGAGAGACAGGAAAACCTTCCTCAGTGATCAGTGCAAAGAAATAGAGGAAAATAATAGAACGGGAAAGACTAAAGATCTCTTCAAGAAAATTAGAGATACCAAGGGAACATTTCATGCAAAGATGGGCTTGAAAAAGGACAGAAATTGTGTGGGCTTAATAAAAACAGAAGATATTAAGAAGAGGTGGCAAGAATACACAGGAGAACTATACAAAAAAGATCTTCATGACCCAGATAACTATGATGGTGTGATCACTCACCTAGAGCCAGACATCCTGGAATGTGAAGTCAAGTGGGCCTTAGGAAGCATCACTATGAACAAAACTAGAGGAGGTGATGGAATTCCATTGAGCTATTTCAAATCCTAAAAGATGGTGCTGTGAAAGTGTTGCACTCAATATGGCAGCAAATCTGGAAAACTCAGCAGTGACCCCAGGACTGGAAAGGTCAGTTTTCATTCCAATCCCCAAAAAAGGCAATGCCAAAGAATACTGAAACTACCACACAATTGCACTCATCTCACACACTAGAAAAGCAATGCTCAAAATTCTCCAAGCAAGGCTTCAACAGTACCTGAACCATGACTTTCCAGATTTTCAAGCTGGTTTTAGAAAAGGCAGAGAAACCAGAGATGAAATTGCCAACATCTGCTGGATCATCAAAAAAGCAAGAGAGTTCCAGAAAAACATCTACTTCTACTTTATTGACCACACCAAAGCCTTTGACTGTGTGGATCACAACAAATTGTGGAAAATTCTTCAAGAAATGGGAATACCAGACTGCCTTACCTGCCTCTGAGAAATCTATATGCAGGTCAGGAAGCAACGGTTAGAACTGGACATGGAACAACAGACTGGCTCCAAATCAGGGAAGGAGTACTTCAAGGCTGTATATTGTCACCCTGCTTATTTAACTTATAAGCAGAGTACATCATACAAAATGCCAGGCTGAATGAAGCACAAGCTGGAATCAAGATTGCTGGGAGAAATATCAATAACCTCAGATATGTAGATGACACCTCCCTTATGGCAGAAAGCAAAAAAAAGCCTCTTGATGAAAGTGAAAGAGAAGAGTGAAAAACCTGGCTTAAAACTCAACATTCAGAAAACTAAGATCATGGCATCTGGTCCCATCACTTCATGGCAAATAGATGGGGAAATAATGGAAACAGTGTCAGACTTTATTTTTTGGGGCTCCCAAATCACTGCAGATGGTGGCTGCAGCCATGAAATTAAAAGATGCTTGCTCCTTGGAAGAAAGTTTCTGACAAACCTTGACAGCATATTAAAAAGCAGAGACATTACCTTTCCAGCAAAGGTCTATATAGTCAAACTGTGGTTTTTCCAGTAGTCATGCATGGATGTGATAGTTGGACTATAAAGAAAGCTGAGCACCAAAGAATTGATGTTTTTGAACTGTGGTGTTGGAGAACACTCTTGAGAATCCCTTGGACTGCATAGAGATCAAACCAATCAATCCTAAAGGAAATCAACCCTGAATATTCATTGGAAGGACAGATGCTGAAGCTGAAACTCCAATACTTTGGCCACCTGATGCGAAGAGTTGACTCATTGGAAAAGACCCCAATGCTGGGGAAGATTGAAGGCAGGAGGAAAAGGGGGCAATAGAGGATGAGCTGGTTCGATGGCATCACCAACTCAATGGACATGAGTTTGAGCAAACTCTGGGAGTTGGTGATAGACAGGAAAGCCTGGGATGCTGCAGTCCATGGGATCGCAACGTGTCAGACAGAACTGAGCAACTGAACTGAATGAACATATAAGTAATATCATGTGATATTTATCTTTCTCTAACTTACTTCATTCAGTTGAACAATCTATAGGGCCATCCATGTTGTTGCAAGTAGCATTATTTCATGATTCTTTGTTTCTTTGAACATCACTTTATCTTCATTAATGTTATTTAGAAAGGTTCAAGTCTCTTGGGAGAAGTAGTGTAAACAAGGAGAATGCTTCAGAAGTGTTTGGTTGTGCATGTCTCACAAACAGTTATAAAGTACTAAATTATATGAAGTGAGAATCTTGTAATTTAGCCTTTCTTGTTTATTTAGTCTGCATATACAGTATGTGCAGGAAGTAGTGGCTCTTTATTTCTCACGTTATAAATACCCTGCTTTTTTCTGTCCTGTGTTTCCATAGACTTGAGTCTGCAGCAGACACAGTTATCCATTTGGTTTGCCAGTGCTTAGTATTGTCCAGTTTTGTTTCATGAGTTTTATTTCTGTGATTTAATGGTGAGCTCCTTAAAGTGAACAGTCACATCTGAGACATTTTTAGCATCTCTCGGAGCATCTAGCATAGTACCAGCCCCACAGCCAACATTAAGGACCTGTTTGTTGATTAACAGTAATCTAAGCCTTGTCAGCATCCCCAATCTGTGACTGCTGATGTTTTACTGGACGAAGATAGATCATCAGTTCAGCAAAATATTCACCATAGATCAGATTGAGTGACACAACTAGGTTGAATCTCACATTTTGGACTTGACAAGTTAAAATATCTTTACTTCTACTCATTGTGATTCTTCAGGATACATTTAGATTGAAAAACATGCCTTTCCCACCCCTCTTTTTCTCATTCCTCATTCAGAATTAAATTTAAGTTTAATGGTCGAGGCAAAAACATCCTTTCTCAAACTTTAATTCATAAAACTCTGTCTTTTTAAGGAATTGAAGACTTGGTACATCATAAGCAATTTGGTTTAGGGTTTTCCCGGTGGCTCTGATGGTGAAGAATCTGCCTGCAATGTGAGAGCCCTGAGTTCAGTCCCCGGGTTGGGAAGGTCCCCTGGAGAAGGGAATGGCTGCCTACTCCAGTATTCTTGCCTAGAGAATTCCATGGACAGAGAAGACTGGTGGGCTATAGGCCATGGAATGGCAAAGAATCAGATACAACTGAGTGACACACACACACACACACTCATACACAAGCTATGTGGGTTAGAAGAAAGATGGCTTTAAATATTTTACTTTAGCTTATCCTTTGCTTATTTCCCAGTTCAAGTGTACATCTGATTACTTGGCATGTCTCTTATTCCTTACTCTGCTAACAAAGTCCCTCTTATTATTTTGGGAGGAACTTGGTGGGATACAGCCCATGGGGTTGCACAGAGTCAGACATGACTGAGAGAATAACAGTTTCATTTGACTCCAGAATCAGACTCATGTCCTCAGCCTGGCTAGCCAGCATCCCAGTGGTGGGTCAGGACAGGGCATTAGGTTCTTGGCCCAGTGAGAGTCTGGAGTGAGACTTCTGCTTAGACCTTTGGGAAACAGGTGAATTCTTTCTGATTGGATTGCAGAGATGATAGACTAAATGCCTTGATACACTTGTTACCATCTCTGTCAACATATGGAAGGAGAGTTTCTGAAAAATAAGTTAACACCAAAAAAAGAAGACCTGAGAGATAACGAGAAACAGATTTTACATGACTTCATCTGAATACTTTTTCATTATAAATAATAAACTCCCCTTTTAGATGAGGCCTGTTTGATTTGCGTTTTTATTGTTTAACACTGAGAGATCTGTTTCAATGAAGTCAAAAGAAAATCTTACAGTTCTCATAAAAATAACCTAGTTTGTGTGTATGTGTTTTTCCTATCATGTTAAAAGTCACAGATTTATCCTTCTGACCACCAAAGTGAATAGGAGAAGCTCTCTGTTTGGAAATTTAAGTTTCATCATATGGCACAGTGTTAGCAAGACTGCCTGCTAGGTTTAATATTTCTACCAGTGTAATGACTTCCACACCATGTGTAACAATTACCTGATGCTCAGTTTCATTTTTAAGATACCATGAATAAATGTCTTATGCTATAAAAGTATATGAAATCAGTAGATTCTTTTCTTCCTAAAAGATAAGATACTTTAACTTGAGCATAATTTGCAAGTGTAACTGTTTCCTGAATCTGTTTACCCCTCAGTACAGTGCCTGTGCAAATTCTTATCGCTGTAAATGGCTACGTACACTTTAAATCAATTAGCATTTCTCACCTTCTCAGTGCTACAAGAGCATATGAAAAATGTAAATTAGGAGCAGAGCATGTGTTTGAAACAGCAGTGATTATACAGTGGGTGTCATTACACTTTCATCACTTTCTGTGATTTCAATGCACCATACTTTGCATCAATGCAGTGAAGTTTAATGAAAATCGATGACGCTAAGAGACTGATTTGAAGAACTTTCTAGAAGGAGATTCTATGGCACAGTGAATATTGCTAATAGAAAGGCACTTAGGGAAAGGTGTTCATTATGAAGAGTAGCCAAATGTAAGGGGCTGAGGTTTATGCAGTTCTAAAGAAACAAACATAACTAGGTGATAACAATGGAGCAGTGTATCTGATAGAAATAAAATGTGAGCCGCATATGTCATCTCAATTTTTCTAGCAACTGTACTAAAAGCAGTACACAAAATTAATTTCAATAACATTTTATTTTATCTAATATATCTGAAATGTCCTTCTTTCAACATGAAATCAATACAAAAATGATGGGGATATTTTACTGTTTCTTTAGCATCTTGACTGTCAACATTTGGTGTGTATTTTTCCGTTTCAGCATATCACTAGCCACACAATAAGCACTCAACAGTCATGTGGGGCTAGTAGCTCCATTAACGGAAAAAGCAGATTAGAGGATGCAGGAAGACAAAATCCATCCTGTGGTTTAACATCCTAACCGAGTTTAAATTTCCAGCTCAAAGAGGACAGCTAGAGGGCACATGTTCACTGCTATCATCTCTCTCTCTATTGTAATCATAGCTCTAACCAGTCTTTACCCTGCTTCCAGCCTCACAAATGAGAAGTGGTCAGTGCATTTTGGTGAATTGTGATGAATCAATTAAAGTGTCATCAGGAAACAGTTGGCACTCAAATTGAGCAAATTAAGGAGAATTTAATAAAGGGCTATGTACAAAGTCGTGTTGGCAGTAGAGAAACCACAAGGGATCATGTGAGACCCCAAGAATTTAAAATTAGTGAACCATTACCACCTTAAGCCTGGAAGAGCAGGGAAAGGGGCAGTCTCCAAATCCAGAGCAAGCGGGTGCTGTGAAGGGAGCCGTGAGACAGGAGCTATGACCTTCCATCACACAAGGTCAGAGGACCCTGCAGGAGCAGGCAGGGGAAGGAAACTTGAGAGCTCACTTTCCTCTCTCCTAATCTCCTGATGGTTATTCCCATTGGCCAAACAACATGCCAAAGGGCAAGACTGACAACTGGAGCACAGAGAAGGAGGGGAAAGGTGATCTGAAGGGTAAATTAAATCCATTCAGCACAATTGCCTACTTGAGGAAATTGAGCAAAGTAAAATAGGAGATAGAATCCAAAATCAAGCCTTAAAAAGTAAAAATCGCTAAGTGTGTATTTTCTTAATCTTGTCTGGCATTTTGATGTCTTTCATTTTGTTCCTTGTCTTAAATTGGGTCTCGAAGTTGATGGCTTTGAAACTGAGGTCCACAGGTGAGTTTCAAGGAGCTCAGGAACCCTGTGAAATTATGGGAAATACGTTGTGTATATGGTTTTTTTTTTTTTTTCCTTTTTTAAACTCTGAGCAATATCCATAGCATTCATAAATTCTTGCTTATGGTTACTTAAGAAATCCCTGTGACAGAGGGAAGAAATTAAAGCTATCCAAATTGCTAACCATTATCCCAGACCAGCAATTTTCTTAGACTGAGGTCCCTAAAGTAGACCCTGATTTGTTGGGTCAGGAAGCCCAGAAGTATCTGGGAGAGGGGTGGGTAGGGGTGTTGATGGAGGAAGCAAGACAAAAATGAACAGGAGCCAACCAAGGGTGTGACTTCAGGCACATTCCTGAGAAAGTGACTTCAGCCTGACTCCTCAGGGGACTCTTTGGAGGGTTATTACAGTTGTCATTAGTCATTGCCCAAAGACTCCCTTGGAAGAGTGTCTGCTCTCTGTCCGAGGGGAAGCCCAAAGGCAGTGCTCTGAAGAGCCAGAGGTTCTGGCACTAGGAAGAAAAAGGTTATCAAAACTAGTAGGGGCACATTGAATAGGTAGAGGGTGTTGTATTTAACAGTGACACTAAATTTAATGCTAATGATGGTAGGTACATAAAAGTGAGTAGCAGATAATTAGTTTGTAAGACATGCTAAATGCAGCTCCTTACTGCTGAGGCAAAATGTGCAGATTATGGAGTGAAACATGGACAGCTGGGCCAGGGTACCAGCTGTAACAGCATTTGCCAGCTCACAGGCTCCTATCTTTTGACCCCAGTAGCCAGGTTCTAGAGCCTCTTCTGATGGAGCTCCTTGTACTTAGAGAATCTCATTGTTCTCTAAGTAATCCAAATGCAATACTGCAGTGAGTCAGAGAGTCCCCTAATCTTAGCAGTAAAAAGTCTAGTCCTAGCCTTAGTCCATCAACTCTTACACCAAGCCTAATCAACACAGAATGTCAAACATATTCTAAACGCTCATCCCTTTTTCTGATTCTCCTTCCCTGCACTGGGTCTCTTCCTCTCTTAAAATAATGACCATAATAATATTAGCTATGATGATGATGATGATGGGGCTGCTGCTGCTGCATTGCTTCAGTTGTGTCCAACTCTGTGCGACCCCATAGACGGCAGCCCACCAGGCTCCCCTATCCCTGGGATTCTCCAGGCAAGAACACTGGAGTGGGTTGCCAATTCCTTCTCCAATGTATGAAAGTGAAAAGTGAAAGAGAAGTCATTCAGTCGTGTCTGACTCCTAGGGACCCCGTGGACTGCAGCCCACCAGGCTCTTCCATCCATGGGATTTTCCAGGCAAGAGTACTGGAGTGGGGTGCCATTGCCTTCTCTGGATGATGATGATGGTAGAAGCCTATTATTGAACACTTATTCTGTATAAGCTATGAGCTATTTTATGTGGATTAAGGACCAGGTGTGGCTGGTGGTAAAGAACCAGCCTGCCAATGCCCGAGACATAAGAGATACAGGTTCGATCCCTAGACTGGAAAGATCCCCTGGAGGAAGTACCTAATTTAAATGTCAGACCACCCTATAAATCAGAGAGGATTATTATCTTAATTTTATAACAGTGAAAACTGAAACTTAGAGTTGATGTAATATTCCTAAGTTCACAGCAATGTAGTACAAATCCAGCCTTTCTGATTCCAGTGCTCATATACTCTATATTCCAATTTCCCCCTCACAGTATTGTGTTTCTATCTTGTATCACTCTTATTTCATGTGATTCCATGTGTGAAGATCCCATCTTGCCTTGTTCTGTTGAGTTTTCTATTCTTCTGGTAGTGGAATCACTCTTCTCCTTTAGGTATTCCTTCACACCATGTAGTGCTGATGAAGCAGTCTCTCCCAAGCCCCTTCCCCTTTGTAGAAGGTGGTCAGGGCATGTTAACTAAGCTGGTCACTGCAAATGCTTTTCTGAGATGTTAGAACTATTTGTAAATAAGCATTTTCTCCTTGAAAGGCTGAGGATAACCTGGAACTATGGAGGGGCAATTATTGATATCTTAGGAATAAATCAAGCCTGAGAATAAAGGCAAATAGGACATTGCTAGAGTTCTGATGATACTGATTATGCACCTGTATTCCACCATCTGTGCAGAAAACAACTGCATCTAGTTTTGTTGCCAATAAATTCTGCCCCTCTCTCAGCACACACAATTTTTTTTTTTTTTTGGCTTAAATTAGTTTGATTTTAGTTCTCTATATTTTCACCACCACTAGCTTCCAAATTTCTTGAGGACAGAGACTATGTCATTTATTTTTATACTCAATGTACTTGTTATTGTTCAGTCACTCAGTTGTGTCCGATTCCGCGACCGCATGGACTGCAGCACGCCAGCCTTCCCTGTCCTTCATGATCTCCCAGAGCTTGCTCAAACTCGTTCGAGTCGGTGATGCCATCCAAACATCTCATCCTCTGTCATTCCCTTCTCCTCCTGCCTTCAATCTTTCCCAGCATCAGGGTCTTTTCTAGTGAGTCAGCTCTTCATATCAGGTGGCTAAAGTACTGGAGTTTCAGCTTCAGCATCAGTCCTTCCAATGAATATTCAGGACTAATTTTTTTTTTTAGGATTGACTGGTTTGATCTCCTTGCTGTCCACAGGACTCTCAAGAGTCTTCTCCAACACCACAGTTCAAAAGCATCAATTCTTCAGCACTTGGCCTTCCTTATAGTCCAGCTCTCACATCCATAAGTGACTACTGGAAAAACCATAGCTTTAACTAGACGGACATTTGTTGGCAAAGTAATGTCTCTGCTTTTGAATACGCTGTCGAGGTTTGTCTTGCTGTTCTTCCAAGGAGCAAGTGTCCTTTAATTTCATGGCTGCCACCACCATCTGCAGTGTAGATTTTAACCTGCAAAAGTCACCCATGTTGTTTGCACAGAATTGAATAGTTTGGGGTCAATACATAAACAAAATTACTCACTTATATTGTGGGCAACATTATAATAACTATGATGTGGAAAACCTATGATAATTCATGTTAGGTGTTATAATCTCAATAGGCAGGTTCCCTTGACAGGCATGCCCAAGCATTTTCTACATATCTGGGCATGCTAATTGGATGGCATGTTGAATATGTGAATTTCTGGTTTGGTTTCCTGATAGGCAAGACCTCCTTTATGTCTCTGAGTGGTTTGATGAATACTTCACTTGCTTTGTAATGTGACTCATCAATGCCTCTTCCTCCCTCAGGTGGCCAGGGGAACACAGGGCATCTGAGCTGAATGGGGTTGCTGTTCTCTCTGGTAGCTTGGATTTATGGACTTGGCTGGATTTCTCTGGAAGGATGGAGATCAATGGCAACCATATGGTGGAGACTATTATCCCACTATGCTTCCTCAGTGGGACCTGAAGATTGGTGGGTTCCACCCTCCTGGTTTTATGTGGGAATCTATTGTCAGCATCTTGATTCCTCAGCAAACCAGCCTTCCAGCAATTACAACTGAGCTGCATGTGTGTGCCTCTTCCATCTGCATCTGGGGATGCTTTGCCTCCAAATTTTTGCTCAGTCGTTTAAGTCAGAGGCACTTAGTTCCTCTTGAGTGCCATTTCCATGTCAGAGAGAAATAGGCGTAGTATTTAAAGTCCAGGCAGCATATGGCAAAGCAAGTGTCTGGTCTGGGCTTAGGGAAGGCAGGACTCAGCCAGAGTGGGAGGTAAGAATGATCTGACTGAGAGTATTTTTCTGGCCTTACTATTCATATTACTGTCATTCTGAAATATAGCTGTTAGAGCCCTGGAGTGTTGTGCATTTGTATTGAAACATGCCTGTTTATATACAACTAGTGCTGCATTTTGGTAGACTAAATGGCAATATGGCATAATTTATGTTAAAATGCAAAAATAGAGTCACCATAATCCAGTTTCATAGAAATTCTTCTGTATTAGTGCCATTGTTATCATAGTTATTTGATTCAAGAGTAATTATTCAGTTAACTGTTTCAGGGAAGCCCAGAAGGAAGAGGATATTATCCTACTCCTGTTTCAAATTGGCATTTATAGGTCCCAATGAGTGTTTTCAGAGAAAGGATTTATTGAGAGAGCAGAAGGTGTGCTTACTAAGAAAAGTGATCATTTCAATCACTTCCTTAGATCTGGTACAACACCTGGAGTATCATGTTAAATCTTGACATCTCTGCCTTAAGAGGAACATTTGCAAAGGTAAGTGGATCCACAACAAGTTAACCCAGATGACTGCAGATGAAGTCTGGTAGAACAGACAATAAAACAAAATAACAAGGTCTGCAAAGGGAAGTTTTTGGAAAAATATGTGTTTGTCTTCTGATGTCAGAAGAGCAAATATAGAAGAGAAATACTCTTTGTTTTCCTCAATACCATAGAGCAGAGCTAGTGATTAGGTAGGGGCTTCCTAGGCGGCACTAGTGATAAAGTAGCCAGTGCAGGAGACATAAGAGATGTGGGTTTGATCCCTGGGTTGAGAAGATCCCCTGGAGGAGGGCATGGCAACCCACTCCAGTATTCTTGCCTGGCGAATCCCATGGACAGAGAAACCTGGTGGGCTATGGTCCAAAGGGTCACAAAGAGTTAGACACTACTGAAATGACTTATCATTAACCTTATCAATAACCTCAGATATGCAGATGACACCACCCTTATGGCAGAAAGTGAAGAGGAACTAAAAATGAATGAATGAGTGGGAAGATTATTCCAGTTATTTAAGGGAAGGGGTGGAAATTTCCAGGAATTGGGCCACCGCCCACTTTTTGGCCTCAAAACTGTCATGGCACCTGTAGGTGTGTCATTTAGATGCTAATGTATACAATAAGCATGTGATGAGGCTTAAGGTCCACTGGAAGTCAGATCTTCTGCTGTCTTGGACCTGTGTGCTCAGTTGCTCAGTCCTGTCTGACTCTTTGTGATCTCATAAACTGTAGCCCGCCAGTCTCCTCTGTCCATGGGATTTTTCCAGGCAAGAATACTGGAGTGGATTGCCATTTCCTTCCCCAATCTTGGACCTAGTTGGTTCTAGTCAGTTTTTATCATGTCCTATGCGTACGTCAGTCTTTTAAAAGTTGTCCCGCCTCCCCAGTTTCACTGATAATCTAGTTAACAAAGCATTTCTCTAGCAAATTAATAGAACCTAACAGGAGGGGATCATTGGGACCTCCAACCTATAGCTGGTCTTTCAGAAGCACAAAAGGACTTTTGACTGGTGTCTGAAATGGGGTCACTATGGAGGACTCAGCCCTTAACTTGTAGAATCTAAAGCTATTTCCATACAGATAGTGTCAGAATTGAGCTGAATTCTAGGGCACCCTGCTGGAGTCTGAGAATTGCCTGATGGTGTGGGAAAAACCATCCACACACTGGAATTCAGTTCAGTTCAGTTGCTCAGTCATTTTTGACTCTTTGTGACTCCGTGCACTGCAGCACACCAGGCTTCCCCTCTGCCGGAGCTTGCTCAAACTCATGTCCATTGAGTCGGTGATGCCATCCAACCATCTCATCCTCTCTCATCCCCTTCTTCTCCTGCCTTCAATCTTTCCCAGCATCATAGTCTTTTCAAATGAGTCAGTTCTTCGCATCAGATGGCCGAAGTATTGGAGGTTCAGCTTCAACATCAGTCCTTCCAATGAATATTCAGGGTTGATTTCCTTTAGGATTGACAGGTTTGATTTCCCTGAAGTCCAAGGGACTCTCAAGAGTCTTCTCCAAAACCACAGTTCAAAAGCATTAATATTTCAGCACTCAGCCTTCCCTGGTGGCTCAGATGGTAAAGTGTCTGCCTGCAATGCAGGAGACCTGGGTTCTATCCCTGGGTCAGGAAGATTCCCTGGAGAAGGAAATGGCAACCCACTCCAGTATCATTGCCTGGAAAATTCCATGGATGGAGGAGCCTGGCAGCTACAGTCCATGGGGTTGCAAAGAGTTGGACAGGACTGAGCAGCTAACATTCTCACTCTCAGCCTTCTTTATGGTCCAACTCTCTCATCCATACATGACTACTGGAAAAACCATAGCTTTGACTATAAAGACCTTTGTCAGTAAAGTAATGTCTCTGCTTTTTAATATGCTGTCTAGATTTGTCATAGATTTTTTTCCAAGGAGCAAGTGTCTTTTAATTTCATGGCTACAGTCACCATCTGCAGTGATTTTGGAGTCCCCCCAAATAAAGTCTGTCACTGTTTCCATTGTTTCCCCACGTATTTGCCATGAAGTGATGGGAGCAGATGCTATGATCTTGTTTTATGAATGTTGAGTTTTAATCCAGCTTTTTCATTCTTCTCTTTCACTTTGGAATTGGTGACACCACAAAAAATGTAGTGGTGCATTGGTAAGGCTCCCTTTAAATATTTCTCAGGTTCTGTTTTGTGGATAAGCATGAAGAACTCTGGTGGACTTGACTGTTTTTCATTTACACAATATTCAGAGGTATTCAAGTTTGGCTAGAATGCAAACTTTTTTTTTTTTTTTTAATGCTTGTTCAAGCATGGAAGATGTAAGTAAAGTCATAGGGGATCAGATGTGTATCCTTGGGGGTATTTGTGATTATATGTATGTGTGTTGGGTGATGGCTGAGGGTGGGGATAGGAGAAGTATGGGCTTGTCTTTCAACAGAGATCTGTTTTAGCTGTCATATGCTTTTAATTGGAGGCTTTTCTGCCTAGGATGGGCAGAGGCTTTTGTTTCCGGGCTGGGTGCCTAGTCCTCTCTCAATATGACATGGCCTCCTGATGATCTGCCTCCCCTCCATCTGTCAGATGGCCTTGGTTCACTCCCCAGCCACTTGGCTCTTTCTCTCTCCACATAGGTGCTAAGCAACAGTGAACTTACAGGAAACTGCTCACAGAACCCTACCTTTCACATCCTTTTTTATTCTTTGCAGAAAGTGCTATGTTGGGAGTTCTTCACCTCTTTAAAGTTTTTTCTTTGCTGTCATGGGCTCAGATCTTGGTTCATTAACTCAGACAACTTTCTCTAGGTTTCCTCCTCCCTCTTTCTCAGTTTTCCTTTTTTTTTCTTTTGTCTGTTTGGCAAATTGCTACTTTCTCACTGAGAATTATTTCTCCAAGTTGAACCCTTCCAACTCTTTTCTCCAAGCTCCTGAAAAGGCTAATGAGCACTGGTGCTTGGACTGTAATACTAGACATTTGCCACAGAGCTAATGCAAAATGCATGGCATGTGTCCAATATCAGAAAGCATAGGGTTGCAGCAGGAAGGGAAAAAGGAAACCCTTTCTTTACTCTGTGTGACATGATTACCTGGAGATTTGCTTTTAAAGACACAGTTAAACCTTAGGAAAAACAAGCTGTCATAAGGGTGAATTTGGAATTGAATCAAGTCATGAGTGTGTGGTAAGTATGTTGGAAATCATGTGGAAATTCACCATGATCAAGGAGAAATTTTAAAATTAAGTTTACATATATTAGACATAGCTTAATTGCTTGGCAGGGAAAGAATCTGCAGTCTTACCCAATTTGTAGGTGTTAATTGGTCTTTTCTGAGAGGCAAGTAGTTTAGATCCTGCTAAGTCACTTCAGTCGTGTCCGACTCTGTGCGACCCCATAGACAGCAGCCCACCAGGCTCCCCAGTCCCTGGGATTCTCCAGGCAAGAACACTGGAGTGGGTTGCCATTTCCTTCTCCAATGCATGAAAGTGAGAAGTGAAAGTGAAGTCGTTCAGTCTTGTCTGACTCTTCGCGATCCCATGGACTACAGCCTACCAGGCTCCTCCATCCATGGGATTTTCCAGGCAAGAGTACTGGAGTGGGGTGCCATTGAGGAAGAAGATTGTAATGGGCATGTGAGCTGCCCTATGCTTTGTATTTGGTAACATTTCAAAGTGAACCTGTGTCAGGATATTTCTCCATGTCCCCAGTCCTCGCACCCTTTTCCCATCCTGCTCTCTGATTCTACCAAGCTGATCATAAATGATATAATGGGCCACATCAATAGATATCTGTCACCTGTCTGATTTTCAGCTGGTTTTCACCAATGGGGAAGCCCCAAGAGGAGAATGGAGAGTGAAGTCATAATATGTCATCCTCTGGCTCTGTTCCTTAAGGTCACTTTGAGCTGGTTGCGACCCCTGGCCCCTCCTAGTAGCTCACTTTATAATTCTTTCTCCCTCCAGAAACTGGACACCTTTCTACAGATCCAAGGGGCAATAATGATCCAGCTGCTATGAAGGCACTGTTTAAGCACCATTCCTTGTTGTTCCCCTACACCTTCAATTTTGTAAGCAATCTCTTTGTAAATATATCCTCTGCAATTATCCTATTTTGAGTGTGCTATCTGTTTCCTGTTGGGACTCTGACTGATACATGTATTGCTCAAAAAGATGAGTCCTACAAATAGGTTACATTTACTGGAAATTTTGGTTAGCATGGTTCTAGAAAGTGTAAAATCTATGTGATAAACCATGGCTTTGGAAGGTGGGATATCATATAAGTGGTTAAGAACACAGACTTGAGAGCACTTGCCTTTTTCTGACTTCCATAGGGAGTTGTCATGAAGATTTAATTAGGAAATAAATGAAAGTATCCAGCATTCAGTAAATACCATATAAATGCAAGTGTTTATTGTCATTATTACTATGACTACTATGTTGTAAAAGATAAAATTTTCCACAAAGTTAGTAAAATTTGATTGAAGGTCGTCTTATATAAATAAAAATGCATTACCTGATTAGCATTGTTTTACCACAGAAATCAAAACAACATTGTAAAACAATTTTCCTCCAATTAAAAAAAAAAGAAAGAAAGCATGAAAGTACAGTGTACTATGGGAATATGGTCTCTTCTAGATCGCCAAACATTATTGTCTGGGAAGCAAATCATTTAAAGCAATTTTTACCTGAATATCATAAAGTAATTATAATTTTTTATAGACATATTTTTAAAAAGTGTGTCTAGAAGATGCATCATATAGTTAACAATAGAAAGCATTGATTCAGAGTTTGCTATATGCCAGTATTGGGTTAATAAGCATTCTAGACATTCAGCAATAGTGTATGCAATCTTCTACCCTCAAGAAGCTAGGGTGAATTTGGTAACTAACACACAAAATGAAAAGATGTGAAAGGAGTTAGAATTTGTTGAGAGAAGGAGAAAGAAGATCCACTAGTATTTCTTCTATGTCTGTCTATCTATCTATCTATCATTTATTTATAATCTATCTACTCTCTATCTATCTACTTACCCACCTATCGTCTATCTCCAGATTGATTATAGGACTTTGACCTATAATTGATTATAAGGCTTTGACCCCTGGAACTGCAGGGCCTGGTTAATCAGTTGTGGGGAGCTGTTTCTTTGGTGTCAGGACCCTGAAGTACGAGAGCAGATAGTCAGAAAGGGAAGATGGACATGGAGTAAGGGAATCAAGAACAACTAGAAGCAGGGAGGATGAGAGGAGCTCCCATGACAGACTGGAACCTGTATTGTCTCTCACTGCCTCCAAGCCTCTATCTTCTATGATGGGAGTGTCCTACAGGAAAAGGGAAAATCTCATAACATAACCCTATGTTATGAGGTTAAACAGACCTTAACCATGGAGTTAGAGAAACTGGCTGCTGAGGCAGGGGATGAGGGGCCAGGTGTGAAGGAGGATCACCTCAATACATCTCCTCCCCAAAAGGAGAAGGGGGCGACAGAGGATGAGATGGTTTGATGGCATCACTGACTCAATGGACATGAGTTTGAGCAAGCTCCAGGAGATGGTGAAGGACGGGGAAACCTGGCGTGCTGCACTTCATGGGGTCGCAGAGTGGGACATGACTTGGAGACTGAACAGCAACTCTATTATTAAGGGAGAAATTGGCTGAAAACTTGGCATTCTTCTGAATAAACAGCGCTGCCTCCGCTTATATTCCCAGAATCTCATTAGGGTTGGTCAGTGGATCCTGTCTTCAGAAAGGATGGCTTAGCCTGTTTTAGCCACTGACTTGCTGTGTAAATTTGAGCAATTCACTTCATCTCAAGGTGAATCTGTATTCAGCCTCCTCTATTGGGTTATTATCCAGAACCCCTGCCTAGGTGGCTCTACTCCTAAATATAGAGACCATCCTTGGGCCCAAACCTGCTCCATGACTTTTGTTTCAGTGCAGCTAATTTATGACTCAGCCAGCCTGCTGCACCATCCAGCCTGCCTTTCAGGGCCTCTTACACCAAGTATTATCTAGACACTGTGCACTGAGACCTCTGTCTTATTCCTTTCCTAGGTTATTAACAGATAAATCCTCATCCCTGAAAGGTTTTGTTGCAAATAATTTATGGTTGTAGCTAATACTTAGTGAACTCTTTCTCTGTGTTCCTGCTGTTTTAATGCCTGATTTTCACAGCAGCCCTCTAAGATTTAAGTGCAGGGTCTAAACTAGAACTGAACTCCATTTTACTGATGAGAAGACTGAGACTTATGATGACATCCCAAAGCTTGCAACAGTAGTCCCTTGTCTTTATTTCCCAATTTTTAAAGTAAGAGATTAATATGGAAGCACCACTAGGATGTCTACCTTCTCCTTCCCCTACCCACCAAAAGATGGAGATTAGCAACATAGGATGCACACTTCTAGCCTTATATTAATGCGGAGAAGGCAATAGCAAGCCACTCCAGTACTCTTGCCTGGAAAATCCCATGGATGGAGGAGCCTGGTAGGCTGCAGTCCATGGGGTCGCTAGGAGTCGGTCGCGAGTGAGCGACTTCACTTTCACTTTTCGCTTTCACACAATGGAGAAGGAAATGGCAACCCACTCCAGTGTTCTTGCCTGGAGAATCCCAGGGACGGGGGAGCCTGTTGGGCTGCCGTCTATGGGGTCGCACAGAGTCAGACACGACTGAAGCGACTTAGCAGCAGCAGCCTTATATTAATGAAGACCCATGAAGACCATATCTTTTTTTCACAATGGCATCACTTACAACCTCAAGAATAATAATAAATGCCTAAAAGTAGTGTGCTTCTTTTTCTCACATGAGCAACTGTGTTTCAAAGGATCTCTAGTTTCAGACTTTATTTCTAGGAGAATCCTATTTTATGTGTGCAACACTGAACATGGTGCTTCTGGGCATTTCTGATTTCAAAATGACTGGAATTGGAACTAGCCATGTCATAAGCTTTAATTTAGTATCTGCTATGATTATTAATAGTGCTATTCCACAACTAGAACCCTGCACTTAACAGATATGTAGGTTAAAGAAAATATGGTAGAGGATAAGGTTGCTTATTTAGCCCCTTAGCATATGTGTATGAAGGGCACATATGAAATCTGAGAGAAGTGGAATTCATGCATTTAATGCTGTTTGCTACATTTTAAAGCAAATATATATCTAGGCATATAGATTATTTCTGAAACTATGTAGCAGATTTTGCTTCTAGACAGAGAAGGACTAGGGGCCATTGCCAGAGTCCAGCTCCAGCAGCCAGGGAATCAGTCTGAATGGGTGAGTGGTGTTGGCAGCTGATGATGTAGCCTCTGACTCATAGTACAGAACTATGTGTTTATTTCAAGCTTCAGGTTTTCTTTTATACTTTGACAAAAGCATTAGGTCAGAGGATTGACATTTTCAGTTCCCCCACCCAGATTTACTGTCTCCAGAAATCATATTTGTCCTACAAACAGAGTTCCTGCTTCGGTGATTCTCTCAGAATCTGCTTTACTATCTATAATCTACTTTCTCTTATGTGTCCTATACTTAACTTGTGATTACATTGTAACTCATGCCACATTCCTCAGTTTATTTCTTATCTTTCTAAATCCTGTTTGCCCCTAGCATCTTAAGATCACTCTCTCCTAAAAAGGCTTCTAGCTATTCTTAATTATTCCCAAACCCTAAACTCAACAAACTTCTTTTGCCATAAACATTCCCCTCAGAAACAGGTCTCAGATAACAATCCTTCCCATTGCCTCGAGCTGTGACCTACGTGCTCATCCTGGAACATTCTTTGTAAAGATCCTTGAACAAATGTCAATGGTTATTTTATAGATTATTTTCTGGGCACAACTGCAGAAAGCTTTGTGCTTTCTCATGCTTCTCTCAAAAACAACCTTAACATTCTTTCCAGCCAACTCAACCAAAGAAAAGAAAGAACAAGTCAGAATCACAAGGCCTAACTCCTTCATCCCAGGGCTGTGCCTGCGAGATGAAGAGAGGGGGTTGGGGCCATGCTTCCATTTTGTCAGTGATGCCTAATGCGGCTCCTGACAGGCTAGGTGTATAAGGCAGGAGGGATACTTTCTCTTCCCTATTAGTCTTCTTTACTATTGATTTATTTTATGATTTTCATTATATGCACATATATTTTTTTCAGTAACAATGTAAAGATAATTAAAAAGAGAATAATATTTTCAAAAAACTAAGAAGGAAAATCCTGCTTTTATTCATGCTGACTTTTTCAATACCTTCCTTTGCCCATGTGTCTTCAATTTTGATTAAGTTTTTATTGATCCCTCCTTCCCCCTTTATTTGCTGAGTCATAGACTGAGCAACTCAGTTTGAACTCATAGACTGTAGTCCACCAGTCTCCTCTGTCCATGAAATTCTCTAGGCAAGAATACTGAAGTGGGTTGCCATCCCTTTCTCCAGAGGGTCTTCTCAACCCAGGTATTGAACCCGAGTCTCCTGTTTACTGTCTGAACCACCTTTCAAATCACACTTACTTACCTGAGCCTCATACACTGATGCAAATTCATTTGGCCAGGGCTGTACCATGGCAATCTAGGGGGATGCTAATGTGTAGTCGCCACGGAGAACCACTGTGTTATAGAAACATAGATTTCCAGGTCACACTGGTGAAAACGTTCACTCTATATAATGATGGCATACCTGTGATGAGCATGACTCAATTCTAGATGCTAGGGGCCTAGCAATAAGCAAAACAAATATTTTTATTATGGAGTCTGCATTTCAGAAGTGAGAGATGGTGACGAGGAAGAGTTAAGTGGGGAAGGAGCTAAGAAGATGCTAGGTGCTTAGGAGGTTTATAAAAGGGTGGTTTGGGAGTGTCCCAGTAAGATGACACTTGAACAAAAACCAGAGGAGATGAGGGATCAAATCTTGTGGCTCTCTGGAGAAAGAACATTCTATTTGCCAAGAGACAGGATTATGATTGGAACGCCTGAGAAATCCCAAGAGGACCACAGTGGCTAGTAGGAAGTGAAGTAAGAGCACATTACAGATGAACTCCAAACAGCAGCAACTCCAAACTGAGAATAAAGGTTTTATTTCTGGGCTGCTGCTGCTGCTGCTGCTAAGTCTCTTCAGTCATGTCCAACACTGTGCGACCCCATAGATGGCAGCCTACAAGGCTCCTCCATCCCTGGGATTCTCCAGGCAAGAACACTGGAGTGGGTTGCCATTTCCTTCTCCAAAGTATGCAGCATGTTAAGGCAATATTAGGAGAACTAAACTGAGGGGGTCTTATGAATGACGTTAAAATGAATGTGTAACCTTTTGTGCTGGTGATCTCCTGTAAGCTGGGCTTGACATGCTGCCTCATCTCCTCCCATGACACCAATGGGCATCATGAAATCAAAAGTCACACTGTTTGGCCTTCACACTTCACATCCCCAGTGAGATCCCAGAGTTTCTTCTACATGTGGGCAAGTGGGTGAGGAATGGTGCCAGTTACGTATAAATCTATGTTTCAACATTCAGCCACATTTTCCCCAAACACTTTTGCAGCCACCTTTGTTCTAATTTTTCAGATGTTAATTTCATTCTTTGATGCTATACTTTTTCCTCAATAAATAAAGCAGCAACAAAATTATATATTTTTATTAAGGCATTTGACAGAACGTGGTCCACTGGAGAAGGGAATGGCAAGCCACTTCAGTATTCTTGCCTTGAGAACCCCATGAACAGTATGAAAAGGCAAAATGATAGGATACCAAAAGAGGAACTCCCCAGGTCATTAGGTGCCCAATATGCTACTGGAGGTCAGTGGAGAAATAACTCCAGAAAGAATGAAGGGATGGAGCCAAAGCAAAAACAATACCCAGTTGTGCATGTGACTGGTGATAGAAGCAAGATCCAATGCTGTAAAGAGCAATATTGCATAGGAACCTGGAATGTCAGGTCCATGAATCAAGGCAAATTGGAAGTGGTCAAACAAGAGATGGCAAGGGTGAACGTCGACATTCTAGGAATCAGCAAACTAAAATGGACTGGAATGGGTGAATTTAACTCAGATGACCATTATATCTACTACTGCGGGCAGGAATCCCTCAGAAGAAATGGAGTAGCCATCATGGTCAACAAAAGAGTCCGAAATGCAGTACTTGGATGCAATCTCAAAAACGACAGAATGATCTCTGTT
>SJYT01077012.1:319280-340324 GCA_006410635.1 Cephalophus harveyi | reverse complement strand
TCAGACTCAAATTGAAGAAAGTAGGGAAAACCACTAGACTGTTCAGGTATGACCTAAATCAAAGCCCTTATGATTATACAGTGGAAGTGAGAAATAGATTTAAGGGCCTAGATCTGATAGATAGAGTGCCTGGTGAACTATGGAATGAGGTTCGTGACATTGTACAGGAGACAGGGATCAAGACCATCCCCATGGAAAAGAAATGCAAAAAAGCAAAATGGCTGTCTGGGGAAGCTTTACAAATAACTGTGAAAAGAAGAGAAGCGAAAAGCCAAGGAGAAAAGGAAAGATATAAACATCTGAATGCAGAGTTCCAAAAAGAGATAAGAAAGCCTTCTTCAGCAATCAATGCAAAGAAATAGAGGAAAAGAATAGAATGGGAAAGACTAGAGATCTCTTCAAGAAAATCAGAGATACTAAGGGAACATTTCATGCAAAGATGGGCTCAATAAAGGACAGAAATGGTATGGACCTAACAGAAGCAGAAGATATTAAGAAGAGGTGGCAAGAATACACAGAAGAACTGTACAAAAAAGATCTTCACGACCCGGATAATCACGATGGTGTGATCACTCATCTAGAGCCAGACATCCTGGAATGTGAAGTCAAATGGGCCTTAGAAAGCATCACTACAAACAAAGCTAGTGGAGGTGATGGCATTCCAGTGGAGCTATTTCAAATCCTGCAAGATGATGCTGTGAAAGTGCTGCACTCAATATGCCAGCAAATTTGGAAAACTCAGCACTGGCCACAGGACTGGAAAAGTTCAGTTTTCATTCCAATCCCAAAGAAAGGCAATGCCAAAGAATGCTCAAACTACCGCACAATTAGGCATGTAAGCATCTGTAAAACAGAGTAAAAAATACAAACTAGCACAGAATTGAGTTCTCTTTTTTTACCTTCAGCAAGGTTTGTTTGCATTCCTGTAACTTGCCACATTTGAAGAGGGCCCGGGCCAAATATAGCACAACTTCTGTGTTCTGGTGCTTATAAAACTTTCTGAGGCAGTTTTCATACTACAAAAAAGAGAAAAAGTTAATTAAAGCACAACAACAATTATATACTATTATTTTGTAACAAAATTTCAAGTGATTTTAAAGCTATGTGAAAAGATATTTTATCTTTTGGATGGTTAATTTCAAAGACTAAATTGAGACTGATTCTTGACATTCACCAGCATACATTTTCACAACATAAAAACCTGATGAGAAAAATTACATACTCGAAATATCTTTCCATTTGAAATCTGGACCAACAGTGAAAGGTGAAACAGATGGAAGGTCTTTTTTGTATCTTTAGCAATACAATCTAGAAAAGACTTACTGATGATTTGTCAAAAGTCATACACCTGGCTCCTATGGTGCTCTACCACCTTTCTTTAGGGCTGGTGGAACCTACCGGCAATCAATATGAGAAGCCTCACAGTTCTGGTTGTTAATCTCTTAGTAAACTAATATAGCAATACTGGTATTAATTTTGCCACAAACAAGTCAGTTTCTGACCATGCAACGTCAGGAGTGTTGTAGGCAAGTTCTTCTCAGTGAAGACGGTTAGATGTTTTTCCCTGACTATTCCTAGCAATTGATTTGCAGACCAAGAAGGCTGACCTCCAAAAATACAACCTCTGAGACTACCATATGCAATCAGGGTTCTGCAAGTCCGTGTGATGAGTTACCTTTCCAATAATAATAGTAATACTCATCTTTTTTAGAAAAATGGCTAAATACTTCGCAGAGCCTGGACTGCTCATGCCTTCTATCTTTGGTCAGAAGCTTGTTTTTTTCTGGCCATAATAACGTCAATAAGAGCATTTTTCCTTTTTCACTGGGTATGCTAAAGATGCTCACTATGCTAAAGATGCTGGGCATGACTCTTTTACTTCAAGTAATCAACAAGTATGAAAAGCATAACAAAAATCTCTAGCTATGAAAACTTATCCCCACGGAGGGAGTTTTTTCTTTTTAAATGTCTTTTAACCTTTCTGAATTGCAGTTCTCTCATCTGAGAAGGAAGAGGATAAAATGAGCAAATGAATAATTGCTCAATCATGTCCGACTCTTTGTGACCCCATGTACTATACAGTCCGTGGAATTCTCTAGGCCAGAATACTGGAGTGGGTGGTTATTCCTTTCTCCAGGGGATCTTCCCAGCCCAGGGATCGAACCCAGGTCTCCTGCATTGCAGGTGGATTCTTTACCAGCTGAGCCACTAGGGAAGCCCAAATGAATAATAAATCCCACTATTTTCTGGCACTTATACTGCTATGCTAGGCAAATTAGTGCCAAGTATTTTTCATTCTGGATCCTCATAAAATTCTATGAGATTAAGGTACAAGTATTTCTGTCTTATAGACATGCCCAAGACATGCAATTAATGGTGGAGCCAGGACTCACATCTTTGTCTGGACATCAAAGACTGGTCTTAACCTTATAAAATTATAAGCTTCTAAACAGATGGGGCCAGAATGGTTAAGAACTGCTCAACGATGATCACAAAATAAAATATTTTGAAAAATAAAGCATTACCATCTGAACAGCACTGATATATTGCTTTTGTTCCACGTAGATGTGTGCTAGGTTCAACCACACATCACTGATATCTGCTGTTGCTTCTCTTACTTGGGCAAATACATCACGAGCTTCACGGAAATATCCTTTGTGGGCCAAAACAGCTCCTAAAGTTATAAAAAGGGTCACAAAATCAGAACTTCCTATTTGTAGCCAGAAAAAAAAAAAACTAGAGAGAAAATCTGATCTATAAACATCCTTCCAAAAGCATTTATTTCACAATTATGGATATCCAAATCTTATAATTACCTATGCCATTAGCAGCGTATAAATTCTTTGCATCATTTCTGAGTACTTGTTTGTAGATAGCCAGAGCACGATCCTGATGACGCTTTTCCTATAAAAAGATTATTTAAAAAATTCAAATAAGAATCAAGTAAGTATCAACTTTGTTTTAAAGAAATGAAAAGAGATTACCTTTTCTCTATCTCGGGTGGGCTGATGCAAAGTTTGAAGCCAGACGTTGCCAAGGGCCAGCATAGAATAAGTGTCACTCTGAGTAGCTGGTTGTTTTAATATCCTCTCAAATTTCTTCTGGCCTGGACCCCATTCTTGTTTTGCTAAATGAAGATTACCAATCAAAGACCAAGCATCTGGATGGTCCTAAAAACACACATATAAAAAGAAGCAAAATCTGTAATTTGGATTCGAAGATCAACCATCTTTCCATAACAGCTGATTCCTGGAGAGGTTTATAGGCTACATTTACAACAGTGTTTTTCAAACTGAGAGCTGAGATGGATTAATGACTTTTAAAATCAATTTAGTGTTTAGTTATCAGCATAAGAAATGTAATAAAATGGAATACAGTAAAAATATCAATGTACTACCTAGGGCACTATGATTTTACAAATCATATTAATTTGTAAAACTTTGATCTCAGCTGTTTGCATACACACGTGTCTGTGTGCTAGGCTGTGACGTGAAATCTAATTCTCATTGTGGGACACAATCCAAATATCTAGATGACTCTACACCCTTTGAAGTGAAGTGAAGTGAAAGTTGCTCAGTTCTATCTGACTCTGCAACCCCAAGGACTATACAGTCCATGGAATTCTCCAGGTCAGAATACTAGAGTGGGTAGCCTTTCCCTTCTCCAGGGGATCTTCCCATCCCAGGGATCGAACCCAGGTCTCCCTCATTGCAGGTGGATTCTTTACCAGCTGAGCCACAAGGAAAACCCAAGAATACTGGAGTGGGTAGCCTATCCCTTCTCCAGCGGATCTTCCCAACCCAGGAATCAAAAACCAGGATCTCCTGCATTGCACGCTGATTCTTTACCAACTAAGCTCTCAGGTAAGCCCTTTAGTATCTTTAAAAAGTAAATAAAAAAAAAAAGGGGGAAGCCAACCTACACAGCCATTAAAAGAAAAAACTGACTTACTGAAGGAAAATGGTGAAGTAATTATTTTTTCAAACCCAAGAGTTATTATTACCAACCTGATTAATCTGAAGAGCTTCCTTAAACCAATCTGAAGCCTCATAAAAGTTTCCTTTATCTCTAGCCATTGCTCCTAGGCGCAGATAGCCTGAAAACACACAAGTTTTTATGTTTAAAATATTAGCTATAAAGTAGGATCATATTTTAAAGTTGTACTTTTAAAATAATTGCTTTTCATTAACACATCACAGGTGAAAAAATATCAAGCATCAATATAGCTAATTAAATAATAAGTTAAAGTGCAACTTCAATACCATCAAACCTTCCTGTTTGAAACCTCAGATTGTCTCTTCTACTCCATTTCCCAAGCTAGCACTCTGGATCAAGTCATTATCTCAAACTAAATTATTTTAAAAGCTTGGCATCGTTTTGTTTCCAGTTTCTCTCTGATATACAGCACTGTGCTTGGCATATCACACAATAGTGAAAACACAGACTACTAAGGGATTACTAGTTAGAAAACCTGGGCTCTAACTGTGTCTCTTTCCCTTAAGCAATTTTAAAAGTGAAAGTGTTAATCACTCAATTGTATCCAACTCTTTGCGACCCCATGGACTGTAGCTAGCCAGGCTCCTCTGTCCATGGGATTCTCCAGGCAAGAATACTGGGGTGGATTGCCTTTCCTTCTTCAGGGGATCTTCCTGACCCAAGGACTGAACCCAGGACTCCTGCACTGCAGGCAGATTCTTTACCATCTGAGCCACCAGGGAGTGCCACGCAAATGTCAAATTGTTATTTGTTTCCAGAAAATGTCACTCAAGAAACCAACAATGGTTTACAATTGCCTATCAACTCAGTTCAAATTAAGCCTGAAATTCAACTAAAATCTTATTTTAAATCACTTTTTTATTCATAATAGTATGACAGGGGCCAAGTTACTAGTCCTTGATTTGACCAGAGTCAAAACATTATAGCTTTAAGTTCTTTTAAGGGAAGTGTAGCATATAAATGACTTTTAGTTAGAAACTTTCCAAATTTCACACTGTTCAGGTTGCAAAAACTCAAGGTAGGACATTTTTAGGAATAACTATTTCCAGGAAAGGCACTGTCCTTTATGACTATTAAAAACACTGTAAATCAAAACAGAACGCACCATTAAGATAAACCCATAACCAAATATGTCAAGGAGTTGTTAAAAGCCTAGTAAAGGTAGCTGACCCATTGAAGATGGACTAGTTTATATAATATGGTCCCACTGGTTTTCGGCTGTTTCCTTCTGTTTCCAGGATAAATTTAAGTGAAGCTGCATTTTTTTTTTAAGGGCACAAATTTGCTTTGAAGAAAAGGTATAACCTTTAGAACAGCTGGTTTTGTTTTTTTTTTTTTGGCTGCACTGTGTGGCTTACAGGATCCTAGTTCCCTGAACAGGGAATTAATCTCCAGTGGAAGCAAGAAATCCTAACCACTGGACCACCAGGAAATTCCCTAAAACTATTTATTATTAGTTCCAAGAAAGACTTTTTTACAGGCTAAATTTTTGCTGCTGTTGTGAGCATTTAATACATTAAAAAAATTCTTACAGTCAACATAATTAGGATGTTCCCGTAAGATGTTTTTATATAGTTTTTCAGCTTCATGGAATTCACACATCGCCTCATACAGCCTGGCTAAATTGTATGACGTTGTAACAGAAATGGCGTTATAATAATGTTCATCATGCTCGGCTTCTGCCTTTGCACGATCCAAAGATGCCAAAAAGTATTTCTAGGAGAAAGAAAAGAAAATTACATTGTGAAAAGACTTGGTTGATACATCAAAAAAAGTACGCACTGAACTTGATAGTTCAAAAGAAGGAACTAGTCCTTCGTTCCTACCTTTGCCTCACCCAGATTTCCAAGTCTGAAATGAAGGGCACCCACGTTATTCAGAATCTCTGGGGGGACATCGGCTTGCACTTTCTCCTGAAGGATGCGTGTTGCTGTTCCGTAGGCTGACAGGGCACCCTGTATTTTCATGGTGGACGGAATAAGGTTTAAGTGAAAAAGAGAGAAACACTATACCAGGCTTACCAAAAACACATTAGGTAGATGAAAAATGTGATCAAATACCTGTATATCAGTCTGTTCTAAGATCTGTGCCAACTCAATCCAAGCTTCAACATCATCAGGATACTGTTCTGTGACCTTCTTCAAATGGCCCTGGGATAAAAAGAGATCATTAAGCTAAGGCATTCCAACTCTAGGCTATGAAAGTAAAACATGGTAGCTCCTCTACCCTGTTTAATGTCAGTTGTTATTTCAACTGGAACAAACTCAGCTATCAAAACTGAGTCCAACCTATTTCTACAAGCAATAACAAGAAATGAGCATCTAGGGATAGCTACCAGAAAATAACTAAGACTTTCAAGACACACCTTGGCAATATCTCTTTTTTCTTGGTCTTCTGAAGCAGCATATAAAGAGCCAAGAATTTTCATAGTTTCATAATTATTAGGATAAGCTTTCAAAACTTTCTCAAAGCACTGAGATGCATTCTCTTTGTCACCTCGATAAATGTACATTTGTCCCAAACCAAAAAAAGGCAGCACAAAAGAGGATGAGGCAAACTGTGTGGCTTGATAGTAGTATTGGAAAGCTTGGTCATAATCTTCCTAAAAAATGAAAATAAAACAAGACCAGCAATATATACAAAAGTTTTTAAAAGATTTGGAAAACCATTAAAGAATTAAGATACTCCAGGATGTAAAATTAACTTACCTGGACATGGAATGATCTAGCCAACTGATAGCAACTTTCTGCTTGCATGGCCTCCACTTCTGTATTATGGAATGCATGGAGAGCCAAGTGTTGGACTTTACTGTAATCCTGAACAAGGAAGACCCAAAAATCAACAGGTAAGCTCCAACAACTCTACTGGTCTCAGTCATAGGGTTCCTCAAATTTCACTTTAAAAATTTGTTAACTGAATTAACAATAACAGCACTGTACCCATATTTACAAATCACTCTCCTTATTCCCCTTGCTGATAAACTTAGGGAAGATGGGAACTAACATTTGTATAGTACTTAACATTTGCTCAGTATGTCTATTACTTCATTTAATCTCCACAATAATCCTTTGAAGCATCAGGCCTATTTTTGTGATGAGAAAACCCAAGAGAAGTTAGGTCCCTTATTAGCAGTAATGGGAGTAGTTACGATTTAATAACAACTATTATATCCAAGGGTTTCTCTTGTGGCTCAAATGGTAATCTGCTTGCAATGTGGGAGACCCAGGTTTGATCCCTGGGTCGGGAAGATCCCTCGAAGAAGGAAATGGCAATCCACTCCACTATCCTTGCCTAGAGAATTCCATGGACAGAGGAACCTGGTGAGATACAGTCTATAGGGCTGCAAAAAATCAGACACGACTAAGCGACTACACTTTCACTATATCCAAAGTACTCCGCTAGGTATACTTATATTAGTTCTAAGCTTAATCAACCTTACCTGCAAAGTATGTCATTATTACCATTTTACTGATGGGAAAACAGAAACTTAAGTAAAGTTTGTTATCCACAGTGAAAAGCTAGAATCTCAGTTTACCTTCTTCCCCACTCCAAGGATATGTTCTGTCACATGAAGGTAACAAGTACCAGCACCTGGACCTGCATTCAACTCTATTTGAATGCATGGGTCATGACCTTTCTACTAGATTTGACTTTCCTTTTGATTAATCTGCCAAGTGTCTCAAAGTCAGAGTTCATACATCAGGGGTAGAAACAACATTTCAGTTTTAATAGGAATGTGTTTTATTCATCTGACCAGAAATCTGGTCTGATGTAAAGCTTTTGACATTTTTTAAAATATTATAAATAATGGGATTGCAGCTTTTAACAGGGACTGTTTCCCATTAGGTAAGTATGTAATATGGATATTACATTTAACAACCCTAACTACTACCCCTCAAATCCTATAAAGTAGGTATTATTATTGTTTTACAAGTGAAGCAATTAAGGTTTAGGAAAATCAGTATATTGGCCCAAAGCCAAGGAATTATATATAATAGTGATGCCAGAATCTGAACTAAGTGATTCAAACTCCACACTTTTAATTACATGACACAGCCTTTAGCTAAATTTATATCTTGTTCACTAGAATGCGGGTATGGAAATAGCCTGTGTACCTTCTAGAGTTGTTTTAATGACAAACTAAGAAAACATGTAAACATGCTCTGTAAATCTTACAGACGTATATTCAGTGCAAGAGGACCTCATGACACCTGGCACAGCACTGATCATAGATCAGATGTTCAGTAACACTCAAATAGACTCCCTTGATTTACATATTTCACCTTTCAGCAGTGGAAGGGTGACTAGCATTGAAAATAAACAATGCATTGTTCTCATTTGGTTCAAGGAAGCTATCTTAACATTTGTAAGCACTGACTACTAGATATGCACTCAAATATTTAGAATCATTAGTCTTCTGTTTTTTCCCCAATAAAAACCAATCTAACTTGTGTTAATGTTTCATCTTAAAACAGTAACACTACATTTACTTTTAAAATACATTTCCATCTTCTCCCTAAGTAGTTGCCTTTTAGTACTGTAATAGCTATAGCATAAATGGTTTTTCCAGTGGTCATGTATGGATGTGAGAGTTGGACTGTGAAGAAAGCTGAGCACTGAAAAATTGATGCTTTTGAACTGTGGTTTTGGAGAAGACTCTTGAGAGTCCCTTGGACTGCAAGGAGATCCAACCAGTCCATTCTGAAGGAGATCAGCTCTGGGATTTCTTTGGAAGGAATGATGCTAAAGCTGAAACTCCAGTACTTTGGCCACCTCATGCGAAGAGCTGACTCACTGGAAAAGACTCTGATGCTGGGAGGGATTGGGGGCAGGAGGAGAAGGGGACGACCGAGGATGAGATGGCTGGATGGCATCACGGACTCAATGGACGTGAGTCTGAGTGAACTCCGGGAGCTGGTGATGAACAGGGAGGCCTGGCGTGCTGCGATTCATGGGGTCGCAAAGAGTTGGACATGACTGAGCGACTGAACTGAACTGAAAGCTTAATTAATAATTCACTATGAAAGGGGCTTCTATAGCCAGGGAGAGTAAAGCACCATGGTTAACAGCTGTGTGAACTCAGGGTATTAACTCTGCTTCCATGATTCATCCACAAAATTAAGAAAATATTACCTATCTCACAGGATTGTTTTGAATGTTACATAAATTCATGGCATGCACTTTTAACAGTACTTGGCATTTAGTAAGGATAGAGTGCATACCAGTAGCAACAATAACAGCAATATAGCATGAACTACTAATAAGGATTGATGCAGTTTTGTGAACTTTTACTTAAATTGCTATTTAATTAAAGTTCTTGGTATAATTTAGCACCTAGTTGCAAATGAATTATTAAACTCATGCTTACCAACTATATAAAAACTTTTCTAGTATTTGAGAAATCTAGAATGCCATTGCTCTACAGAATTAGTGGCAACTTTAAAAATGACATCATGATCAACATATAAAAATAAACAAGCAAAAAACTAAGACTATTTCATAAAGCTGTGCCTCTCTTCTTTCAGCTACCTAGTGATCGTCTTCTAAAAATGTAGCTCAAGAGCGTTTTCCTTCTTGGTGGTAAACACTTTTCTTAACCACTTAATCATTTCCTCTTTCAATTCTCTACCACAGCAGGGTAGAGACCTTTATTTTTACATTTACATTTGTTCACATGTCTCGGTTTTCTATGAAACTGAACTCCTTGAGTGCAAAAACTGTCTTACTGAACTTCACACCTCCATCACAACACTGGGTATGGTATACAGGGTCAATAATTATTAAACGATTGAACAAAAAGACATACCTAGATACTAATACAAACTCTAACTTGAAAAAATTCTCTTGATTAAAATTTCTTTTGAAGTTAAAAAGATAAAGTGTCAACTGCAGTGCAGAAAAGCAAAGAAAAGGACTTAAAATTAAACAACTTTAATAAATGATTTTTCCTACCTTTTTGAAGAAAAAGTGATTTGCTAAGTGGTTTAATACCATAGGGTTGCTAGGATCAATAGTATAGGCTCTGGAAAGAAGCTGGACACCATTTTTGATGGAATCAGCCTAAAAGAAACACAGTGATGACAGGGATGAGTGAAACATTACTTAAATAGCACTTTTTCAAAGTTTCCTTTCTAGTCTGAAGAAATAAGATTATACAAATCTAAGTTCAGATACCAAAATATAGTTCTTTTTAACTTTCTCGCCAGCAATAAAAAATTTCAAACTGTGATAGTGGGATTATTAATTGGCACGGCCACTACAGAAAACAGCATGAAGGTTTCTCAAAAAACTAAAAACAGAACTACCACATGGCCCAACAACTCCCCTCCTGGGCACACTGCTCAAAACCAAATATTAACTGGAAACACTACCTCAAAATCCACAGACCATTACTTATAATTGCCAAGATATATAACCTAAGTGTCCATCAACAGATGAATGGATAAAGATGATACACACACATGTACATGCAATGGAATACAACACAGCCATAAAAAAGAATGAAAATTTTGCCATTGGTAACAACATGGATGGACTTGGAAGGCATTACGTTAAGTGAAATAAGTCACAGAAAGATAAATGCTGTATGAATCTAAAAAATACAACAAAATACTGAATATAACAAAAAAGAAGCATACTCAGATATAGAGAACAAACTACTGATTACCAGTTGGGGAGGGGAGGGACAATACAGGGGTTGGGAAGTGGGTGGCATAAACTATCAAGGTGTAAGAAAGGTTCAAGGATGTAGTGTACAACATGAAGAATATAGCCAAGATTCTGTAATAACGCAAATGGAAAGTAATCTTTAAAAGTTATAAAAATTAAAGGAAAAATAACAGAAATAAATCCAAACAGTGAGTTAAACTTTCCGAATTTAGCTTTCTTAACAGACTTAACTGCAGAAACACTGCCACTGGAAAGCATTTCCTGCCCTTTGAAATTGGGTGAATGTAATAAATATACCTGATATCACTGTCCTAAACAATCTACTGCTAATCCCCAAGGCAAATAATAGGAAAGACTCCAAAAGCTTGCATTTTTTAACAGCTCTGTTGAGATATAATTCAATATATAATTTAATACTATTCACCTGACAAAAGGGTCAGAAACTAAACAGTTTTTTTAATCACACACCTCTTTATTATTGAGTTCTAGAACAGCCAGTCCCACCAATGCTCCCACACACTTGGAATTGAGTTCCAGGGCTCTGCTGAATGCCAGACGAGCTTTCTCCAGTTTGTTAAGTTTCACAAAGCAATGGCCCATTCCTAAACGAACTTCCGCTAAAAAAATAAAATCAAGTTATTTAGTCTGTCAAACTAAGGCATTCTTAGGATTCAAATTTTTTAAAATGCTTACACACTATTTTTTTTTTTAACCACAATGTATATGTACTTTATACTTTTGAATTTACTTGTATATACATTCTTACATAAATAATTATACATGTATGTGCTCATGCTTCAGTTCAGTTCAGTCGCTCAGTCGTGTCCGACTCTTTGCGACCCCACGAATCGCAGCACGCCAGGCCTCCCTGTTCATCACCATCTCCCAGAGTTCACTCAGACTCACATCCATCAAATCAGTGATGCCATCCAGCCATCTCATCCTCGGTTGTCCCCTTCTCCTCCTGCCCCCAATCCCTCCCAGCATCAGAGTCTTTTCCAATGAGTCAACTCTTCGCATGAGGTGGCCAAAATACTGGAGTTTCAGCTTTAGCATCATTCCTTCCAAAGAAATCCCAGGGTTGATCTCCTTCAGAATGGACTGGTTGGATCTCCTTGCAGTCCAAGGGACTCTCAAGAGTCTTCTCCAAAACCACAGTTCAAAAGCATCAATGCTTAGTCATGTCCAACTCTTTGTGATCCCATGGAATGTAAAACCCACCAGGCCCCTCTGTCTGTGGAACTTTCCAGGCAAGAAAACGGGAGTGGGCTGCCATTTCCTACTCCAGGGTTTTATACATGTATATACATCCCCCAATAAATATTTATACATACATACATGCACTTGTGTGTATGTCTATATGTTTAGTACAGGGGAATCCTGGCTCAGTAGTCTCTGCCAGGCAGTAACCACATCCCTACTGGAGCCCAAAGTATACAGCCAAGCAGGAGTGAAGACCATAAAAGGCTGAGCCCCAGAAAGAAAGAAGAGACTAAAACATGTCTATTTCTGCCTCTGATGTTGGTGAGAAGGGTATGCTGCAGAATTGAAGGCCCCACACCACAGAGCAGAATATGGGCACCTGTTTCAGGGAGTCAGAAACTGAATAAAGATCAGAGGAAAGGGAGGGCAATTGTAGGCACACTTGGCCTTTCATTCCAAGGAGGCAAATGTAGATTACAGTTTTCCTTCCTGTCTGCTACCTGGAATACAATGGCCTATTTTCTCTTTAGAGGACTTGTGCCTGATTAGGTCAGGTCCACCCAGGCTATTATCCCTTTTCATTAACTCAAAATCAACTGATTTGGGATTTTAATTACATCTAAAAAACTTCTTCTCTGAAGCAACTAAACTAGTACTTGCCCAAATACCTGGGGGAAGGTGTGTGTCTGTGTGTCTGTGTGTGTGTGTGTGTGCACATGTAGCTGTGCACAAAATGGCTGCTGTCTCTACAAAATGGCTGCTGTCTCTTTTCCACTCTACAGGTCTTGTGAAAGCAACACCCTTGAAGCCCTCCTGAATTAGAAGCAAACTAGAGAGGGAGTTCTGGGCAAGCTAGTTCAGCAGAATCAACACACCTCAAAACCATCTCATAAACTGTACTAATAATTTATATCCTAGGTGCAAATCAAAACTGCAATGAAGCACCACCTCACAACAGTCAGAGTGGCCATTATGAAGAAGTCTGCTGCTGCTGCTGCTGCTAAGTTGCTTCAGTCATGTCTGACTCTTAGTGACCCCACAGACGGCAGCCCACCAGGCTCCCCCGTCCCTGGGATTCTCCAGGCAAGAACACTGGAGTGGGTTGCCATTTCCTTCTCCTTACACACTATTTATAAGTTGCAAAATGCCAGAATTAACCTCAACATAATCCCACTATAAAATCTTTGGGTTTATCACAATCTTGACTTCACTGGAGGTCAGAAAAATAATGTTATTTTTCTTGTCTTCCAATACGCCTGGCTATACTGTACCTTCAAGATCTAATTTTTAAAGAGCAATTTTTTAAACAGAGAGCTTCATTATAGGCTTAAATAAAGTGACTGGCTATATGCACAACTGCAGAACTAAGCTTATAAATGCTTCCCAATTTCAAATCCATGCCAAAAGTCAACCATGTTCTTACCAAAGGCCAGCCTCCCCAGTGCTCATTAGATGCCACCCCTTCTCATCTAAGGTCACTGCACCAGCAACCCTCCCCTCTTTTTCCTGCATCATCAAAATTTCCCTCTCAACCAGATCATTCTCATCCATACACACTCTCCTATCCTAAAAAAAATCCTCTCGATTCCATTTCTCTTTCCAGTGTCACTTCATTCCTACTTTCCTGAGAAAGTCAAGCTCCTTAGATTCTATACTTGCTGCCTCCAATTCCTTTCCTTCCCTTTTCTCTTTGGACTCCACTCCGATGAGTATCTCACCTCTACCATTCCAACAGAACTGCTTTTATCAAGGTCACTAATGATTTGTATGTTGCCAGATCCAATAAGCAACTTTCATTCCCTATTTTACTTGGCCTAACAACAGAATTTGACACAGTCTGACAATCTCTCCTTCTGGAAACACTTGACATTTAATTTCAAAATTTGCTAAATGAATGTGATTTTGCAAAGAAAAAAGGTATAGGGCAAAAAGATACATTAAGAACTACTTCTACTCAGCCTTTGAATCAAATATCAATATTTTAAGTTGGATCATATACAGCTTAGATTTGAAGTTTTTCTCTTACCTGGACAACCTGGGTTAGTCCGCAAGGCTTTCTTATAGTAAGCTAGAGCGCCTCTGTAATCCTTCTTGTTGAACGAAATGCAAGCTTTACCTGTAATGATTTTTAAAAATAAACATGCACTTATTAAAGAATTCAAGTGTTATATACTCTCCACTAACTCACCTAGATCAAATATATCTCCCAGTAAAAAAGTCAAAAATAGTAAAAACGATTTCATATTTAAACTTGCTTTCCATAAGGATCTATTAATCTACAAGTAGAACAGTCCTATATTTATGTGAAATGTTATAAAACAAAAATTAGCTTAGAGTTGTTCAAATAGGTTGTTTACTGATTCTCTAGAAGTAGATTACAAATTATGCTTAACTGGTATATATTTTATTTCTGTAATTTCAATATAAATGATGATCTACTGCATTAAGTTTTTTCCCTCTTTTGTTTTTTGGCCATGCTGGGTGGCCCTGAACCCAGGTCCTTGGCCATGATAGCATGAAGTCCCAACCAATGGACCACCAGGGAACTCCCTATAAGAGTTTTTTTGTTTTTTAAATTTTATTTATTTTAGCGGCACTGGGTCTTTGTTACTGCATGCAGGCTCTCTTCCAGTTGCAGTGAATGGGAGCTCCTTTCTATGGTGCATGGGCTTCTCGTTGTGGTGGATTCTCTTGTTGTGGAGCACAGGCTCTAAAGCACTCGGGCTCAGGAGTTGAGGTACATGGGTTTAGTTGCTCCATGGCATGTGGAATCTTCCCAGACCAGGGATTGAACCCATGCTGCCTGCACTGGCAGGTGGATTCTTAACCACTAGACTCCCAGGGAAGTCTCCTCTCCACCCCACGAGGGTTTTATTTTTACTAAGGTAAAGCTCTTCTACTTTGCTGCCCAGCCCAGTTACTAAGGAGCTATCAACACAGAGATGTATTTTAGGCACACGCTGAAAAATAAAGATTCCTAAGATGGTTGCTGAAAGTGACTTACCAAGCAGTGCTGGAATATTATTTGGAGACTGGTTGAGTACAAAATGAAACTGTGCATCAGCTTGATCCATTTTGTCACCTTCAAGAAGGCAGAAGCAGGCCCTTCCCAACAAATGGTTCTGAAAAAGTAACGTACCATTTTACACTTGACTTTATGCAGGACTAACCATGATTTAAGACAAACGTGTAACATGAAAATGAAAACCATAAAGGGGAGAAGTTGGGCATCACACAAATTCCCCTATCACTATAGTGTGTTTAAACCATCAGAAAGCAATTCTGAATTACAAATTGAGAAATTATTCCAAAATGCAAGCTGTCTGTGCCAGGAAAAATGACAAAAAGAAAAGTTCAAACTCCTTAAAATACATCTGAAATTCACCTGAGGATGTTAGAATTACCAACTCAACATATTTATAAATTTCTATGCTAAATATGCCCATATTAATTTAACAGTGTGAGGAATTTCTATTTTAATAAGGAACCCTTCTCCTTTTTGACTGTTATCAACCATATTAAAAAAATTTTTTTTAGAAACTCTGTTGCCTATTACACACATTTTGCTTTCACGTGGCAATTTTTTCCTCTTTCATAAATTCAAAGAAATTTGACTTAATTTACCTGATCATACATAATAATTTTATCTGCCATTGTATACAATAGGGTTGCCTGTGTAATAAGATCCTTCTTGTTGTCCTTATTCTTTTCCTTACGAGCCTGTTGAACATAATAGGCTGCCAATGTATCCAAGCAAGTCATCTGGTCTTTTTCATGGTCTCTATAATCCAAATTGCCATCTATACGCGCTGCTTCCAACAACTTGACAAACTCTTCTGTTTTCCCTTGCTTGTAGTATTCCAGCTATAAGGCATATAATCAAGTTAGAATTATTGTATGTCCATACAAAAAGTTGTACACAAATGTTTAGAGAGGTTTTATAGGCCCCATACTGGAAACAACCAAACTGTTGATGAAAAGGCGAATGGACAATCCGTGGTCTATCTGTACAATGGCTACTGCTCAGCAGTAAGGAGGAGCTACTGGATACATGCAACTATGTGGATAAATCTCAAACTAATCTTCACTGACAAAAAGCTGATCAGGGGTTGCCTGGGCACTCTTCTGCTTTCATGTGGCATTTTTTTCCTCTTTCATAAATTCAAAGAAGTCTGACTTAATTTACCTGATCATACATAAGAATATTAATAAGTGCCTGGGCACTATGGGAGGGTGAGGAAGGGAGAGCTGGGGGTAAAGTTTCAGGGGTGATGGATGTATGTGTTATTTTAAATATGGTGATCATTTCATAGGTGTATATATGTGCTAAAGCTTCTCAAATGTCTGTGTTATATTCAGTAGTCTGAAATTCACCTGAGGATGTTAGAATTACCAACTCAACATGTTTATAAATTTCTATGCTAAATATGCCCATATTAATTCAACAGTGTGAGGAATTTCTATTTTAATAAAGAATCCTTCTCCTTTTTGACTGTTGTTATCAATCATATGCAGTTTACTACAGTGAATTATACCTAATCAAGTTGCTTAAAAAATTAAAATCACTACAAATGTTTCCATCTCCTTACTCAGCAATAATTGATTGCAAACTAAATCAGAGCCAAAGAGAGAAAGAAATAGTGAGAGGTATAAAGAATTCCAAACAAAAAATTTGGGTTCTAGTTCTAGATCCACCAAAAATTATCTATGACTTTGGGCCTGTTGAATAATCCACTTCTGTGGATATTTGTTTCATTTGTTAATAATATAAGGAATATCCATCATTGGCCCCTTCCTTTGGGCTACAATGCCAGGGGTTTCTTAGACATTATCTCTAATCTCTACAACTATCTTTTAATTCAGTGTTAACAACCCTCTATTTTAGATGAGGAAATAGGCTCAGAAGATAGATCATTTGTTGAAGGTCACGGAATTAGTTAGCAGCTGAGTTGGAGTTTGAACAAAGGCCTTTCTAATCCCAAAGCCTACATTCTTTCTTGTTTTAACAACCTGTAGCCCACAATGGTTCATAAATTTATCTTACTACAGGTGTCATGCTAACCCTGCAAGACTCCAATTTTCATATAAGTGCTGTGAAAGGAGGCATTCATACTAAAAAAAAACAACTTAAGTTCCTTTCTGGTTAAAAAAAAAATGCGTGACAAGCATTAATGGCCTATTCTCCAAAGACTGAGAAAACTCAGCACTTAAGTCAGGAAGGCACTGCTTGTCACTGATAGCACCTCTCTTTAAACCCAAGCCTAAGAAACTCAGGAGTTACGCTTGAGCACTGGACACAAACCGAATTCCAGATCTATTTCTCTGACCATTCAAGCTAACATTAGATGCCTTGTTTATATCCTTACATGAAAAGTGACCTGTGGCAAACTTGCTTAGGAATAATGATTAAAGTATTCACTATATTTCATTACTATAATCATTTCCTATAATGTTCCCACAAAAAAGAAACATACTCAGCTAGTACTGAGGAGGGTAGAGGGTGTTAGATTGTTTACATTGTGGCACCTTGCTTTTTCTCAGTTTATCTACAAATCCAGTCCTCACTGAATGCTGCTGCTGCTGCTGCTAAGTCGCTTCAGTCGTGTCCGACTCTGTGCGACCCCATAGACGGTAGCCCACCAGGCTCCCCCGTCCCTGGGATTCTCCAGGCAAGAACACTGGAGTGGGTTGCCATTTCCTTCTCCAATGCATGAAAGTGAGAAGTGAAAGTGAAGTCGCTCAGCGACTGACTCTCAGCGACCCCATGGACTGCAGCCCACCAGGCTCCTCCGTCCATGGGATTTTCCAGGCAAGAGTACTGGAGTGGGGTGCCATTGCCTTCTCCGCCTCACTGAATAACCACTAAATAATCAAACGTTCAATGCTGAGTACTTAAGAGAATTTTGCTTTTACCAACATTCTAATTTACCAGAGGCCAGCAGACCACTTAGGAAACTGGACTATAATATAATTAACTTCCACATACACGGTACTATCACTCACCCAAGCTGGCTATTACTGTATCTGAAAACAGAAACCACATATTTTTTTCCAGTAGGCATATAAAAAGTATTTGTTACGTGAATACTCACCGCCAAAGCAATCCATATGTGCAGTTGTGTGTGTTCCTGTTTCAGAATACTGATAACTTCATCTCCCTCCGGTAACTGATCAAAATCAAGTTCAATGACCTAAAATACAAAATGTAGGTTTAAACTCTTTCTTTTTCTTTTTTTTTTTGGCCATGCCACCACAGCATGTGGGATCTTATATCCCAACCAGGGACCAAACTTGTGCCCTCTGCAGTGGAAATGCAGGGTCTTAACCCTGCATGGGGTACCAGGGAAGTCCCTGTTTTTCTTTTTGAAATCCATGTTTCTCCTCTGACTGCTCTTTTCCCAGAGATTCATCAATCTGGTTATACACAGAATTTTTTTTTTTTTTAAATCCATAGGATGTGTGTTCACTTTCTTAAGGCTAAACATGTTAAGAAATGTTTAAGAAGCATATGCCAAACACATTATCTGGAATAGTAAATTAAAAGCACAGCAAACAAATCCTGCTAACTGTCTTCAAATCACTAGAACTATATAAAGCTTTGAAAAAAATGAAACGAAACTCTGCTTAATGCATAGTGCAGGTAAAGTGTAGATAAGCAGCCCAGAGACTCTGATGCCATTGGTCTGACAAGAAGCACAATCCTAGAAGCAAGACTAATCTTGAGTTGCCACTGCACACATTCATCATGGAGGCAGCATTTGTGTCACACACACTCCTGACTGTGGCACAAAAATAACAGTAGAAAAATTTCCTAGAATTAGATCGTGGTGGTGGTTATACTGCTTTGTGAATATTACTACAAACCACTGCATTTTATGGTTAAGTGCAACACATCTCAATATTGTACCTCAATCAAACAAACAAATAGGAATATGAGATAGCCAATAAGACAACAGCAATTCTGAGAGCTTTACTCAGACAAGCTACTGGGCATCCATAAAAGAGGAGGCAAGGGAGAGGGGGGCAATCCTATCAGCACACAGCAGCGGCTTGGGGTCTCTCTTTCGCTGAGAGCCTTGTGCAGCGACACGCGAGTTTCTAAGGGAGGAAGGGCGACATCCTCCGTATTCCCGGGGAGAGAGACTTAGTTTGAGCAGCAGAGAGAACACAGTGACATCGGTGTCCACCTCTGTGGTCTGTGAGGTGCCTCACATTTGATCCAGCGCACTCACACTCCCGCGCCTCTGAGCCTGGCAGAGCGGAGTACTGTCAAATACGAACAGGCTGGAGGGGAACTTTCAAGAACTCCTTCTCGGGGTGGCCTCAAGGTTTCGGGGACCTGATGTTCCCAGCCTGGGAGGGTGCCGGGGCTGGGGAAGGAAGTGGTCGGAGCTTCGGTAGGGGAGTTCGATCTGGGAGAGCCAGGGCTCTTACTTCGGAAGCGAAGTCGAGAGAAAGGGGGAGGGGGAGATCGTCCAAGTTCACGGCCCCCACCCTCCCCCATGCTCGACACTTACCTCGTCAGTGTCCCGAAGGGGAATCTCAATAGAGCCCCGCGACATGGTGAATCAGGAGAGCGGGCGTCGGGCCCCGCCCCTCCACAGCCGGTGCTCCCGGCTTAGAGCTCGTCCGGAGACTAGCAGCGGCTCGGGCTCCGGTTGTGCCTGCAGCCCCGCAGCGCCGCCGGAGCTTCGGCTTCTCCTTCCCGTCAGCCGCTCAAACAACGAACAGCAGACGGCGACCGGCGACTTCCGGCAGCCCCGCCCCCTGCCCCGGAAACTCTCCCCGCGGGAGGGCCTGTCCGTTGGGAACGCTTCTCCCGTGGTTTAGGTTCCCCGATTTTACGGAAGGGTTCGGGAGATTCATAGCCCTGCCTCTCCGAGGGCCCGAGGCTACTGAACCTGAAGCCGCCCAGCAGCGGGGATAAACAGGTGGAGAGCGTATCCGCCCCGCCCACCTTAGGGCCGAATGAGGCTCGGATTCGGGGCCTGGCCGCTGGCTGCCATGTGTGAAGTGAAGTGAAAAGTCGCTCAGTAGTGTCCGACTCTGCCAGGCTCCTCTGTTCATGGGATTCTCCAGGCCCAGGCAAGAATACTGGAGTGGGTTGCCATTTCCTTCTCCAGGGGATCTTCCCGACCCAGGGATCGAACCCAAGTCTCCTGCATTGCAGGCAGACTCCACTGACTGAGCTACACCCCCCATGACTGGCATGGGAATTCTGGCCAATTATAGCCATCCTTTCCTGAGCCTGATTCCGCCCCCGATCCCCGGATTTATCCTTTGCCAGGTGGGCCTGGCCAGCCTCCTTTTCTAATCTAGATTACCATGAATGAGACAATCGGTTCACTCCTTAACGCAAATTGGTTGTTCGGTTAGCAGCTACTTTTCGTTCGTCCTATCTGTGCGAGCTTTGTGACGAGTTTAAATAGAAACGTTGTAGTGAATTCTGTAATCATTGTGCTAGTTCATGTATTTTGTGTGGGTTTTGTTTGGGTTTTTTTTCGGGGGGGGAGGTCTTTGAAGCATATGAGAATCTGCTAGATTTGTGATTTTAATAAAATTGTTGGAGAATTGGATTAAATTTGTAATCAACATTTTGATTATAGAATTTGACTAAGTACATTTTAATTAGTGTTTTCATTAAATTATAGAATGTGATTAGATTAGCTTGTAATCACTGTTTTGAGTGAACCAGAAAAGATACTGATTAAATAGATTTGTAACACTGTCAGTTTTACCTAGTGCCTCTTATATGTATGGGCTTCATCTCCACAACCTCCATTCTAGACCAAACCAATAGCCTCACTTCCCTGGAATAAATTCCTATTTTATCCAATATGTCATCCACTCTTGATCCGAAACTCCAATCCAGCTTTAGCATGTTACACATCTATCTTAAAAAAAAATACTAGTTTGATATTTGTGTTTCCTCCCACCTCCCTCAAAACCTTTAAGTGGAAACTTCATTAAATTTATGTTTTGATCAGTTGTCCAATATAGACATAACACTAGGTATGTAGGTAATTTAAATTTTTCTAGTAACCACATTAAATAAATAAAAAGTAGATGAAATTAGTTTAATAAAATTGTTTTACCCAATATATAAAAAATATAGCTTCAATGTATAATCAATATAAACTTGAGATAGTTCACATTATTTTTCATAGTAAGTCTTG
>SJYT01077012.1:73769-315174 GCA_006410635.1 Cephalophus harveyi | reverse complement strand
TAGAAAGATGGCAGTGATGACCCTGTATGTGAGACAGCAAAAGAGACACAAATGTATAGAAAGGACTTTTGGACTCTATGGGAGAGGAAGAGGGTGGGATGATTTGGGAGAATGGCATTGAAACATGTAAACTAACATGTAAGAACGAAGCACAAGCCTATGTTCGATACAGGATACAGGATGCTTGGAGCTGGTGCACAGGGATGAGCCAGAGAGATGATGTGGGGTGGGAGGTGGGAGGGGGATTCGGGATTGGGAGCTAATATACACCCATGGTGGATTCATGTCAATGTATGGCAAAACCAATACGGTATTGTAAAGTAAAATAAAGTAAAAATAAAATTAAAAAAAAATAAAAAATTAAAAAAAATAAATAAAAAAAGAATTCCATGGATTGTATAGTCCATGGGGTTGCAAAGAGTTGGACACGACTGAGTGACTTTCACTTCTTTTGCTAATGAACTGGATACAAGGATTATTGAAAAAAGTACTGTCAGGAAGCACTTCCAGGTTTCTGGCATGGACAACTGGGTGAATGAAGTGTCATTTTCCAAGATACATGTGATTAGTGGAGGAGCACATTTGGGCAAGTGCAGATCCCTAGTGGGTTTCAGTTGTATTGCCTGCCCTGTCTCTGACATCTCTGAGACAGATATCAGACAGGCTGTTGAATATTCTGAAGGAGATCAGCCCTGGGATTTCTTTGGAAGGAATGATGCTGAAGCTGAAACTCCAGTACTTTGGCCACCTCATGCGAAGAGTTGACTCATTGGAAAAGACTCTGCTGCTGGGAGGGAGTGGGGGCAGGAGGAGAAGAGGACGACCGAGGATGAGATGGCTGGATGGCATCACGAACTAAATGGATGTGAGTCTGAGTGAACTCCGAGAGATGGTGATGAACAGGGAGGCCTGGCGTGCTGCGATTCATGGGGTCGCAAAGAGTCGGACACGACTGAGCGACTGAACTGAACTGAACTGAACTGAACTGAAGAGCTGGAGAAATAAGTCTGAAAGCTCCTAGCATATAGATGAAGTTTAAAATTATGGGACAGGTTGAGATAAACTCGAGTGAGAATGTAGAGTGACAAGGGAGGGCCCAGGACCAAGCTATGAGGGACTGTAGCATATGCAGTAGGCAGGTAGGGGAAGAGGTTCTGTAAGGAATTAGAAGACTAGAAGGAGAGAAAATCATGAGGCAACCATTGGGACTTAAACTATAACTTGATACAGAGAGTGACAGGCAGCCTTTTGTTTTCCCCTAACCATAGCAGGCATGGGTGAAATTAGACCTTATTTTTTAAGATGTCTTTATTTATATATTGGCTGTGCTGAGTCTTCATTGCTGTGCACAGGGTTTCTCACTGCGGTGGCTTCTCTAGTTGCGGAGCACCGGCTCTGGGCCCGTGGGCTTCAGCAGTTGAGGCTCACAGGCTCTGGAGCCCTGGCTTAGCAATTGTGGCGCTTGAGCTTAGTTGTTCTATTCCATTGGGTTCTTCCCAGATCAGGGATTGAACCCGAGTCCCCGGTACTGGCAGGTGGATTCTTACCCACTGAACCACCAGGGGAGCCTGAAGTGAGATGTTTTTAAGCTGCAGATCTAGTTTGGTAGTGAGTACAGAGATTTTCCTCCAGCTGACATGAGTGTGCAAAGTCTGTTCACAAATGCTGGGCTCCACATCGGGCTTGAGTGGCCCAGATCAAGGTAAAGCAGTTAGTGTATTTGGTCAGTGTAGGTTTTGTTGAGTACATATTCTAAATAGATTGCTGAGATTCTTCAGCTTTCTGATGTTGATTTTTGGTTGGTTGTAGTGTTGGTAAACGTGTATATTTAACCATTCTGAAGAGTGAGCTGTTTACATGTTGATCAAATATAGTACTTATTGAAATAGTTGATCTTTTGGTAAAGAATATTTGAGATCTCAAATTAGATATCTTTTATTTATTTATATTTTCTATTATGGGAGTATGATTGTTTTACAACATTGTGTGAGTCTCTGCTGTACAACAAAGTGAATTGGCTGTGTGTATACATATATCCCTTCCCTCTTGACCTCCCTTCCACCCTGCCCCCTAAATACCGGGCTACAAAGTGGTATATATTTTAAGTAGTTTGTATATATTATTAAGAAAGAATAGGAATTGTATTCATTTGCTAGGGCTGCCACAAAAAAGTACCACAGGCCTGGTGACTTAAACAACAGAAATTTATTTTCTCATAATTCTGGAGGCTGAAAGTCCAAGATCAAGGTGTCTGCAGGGCTGGTTTCTTCTGAGGATTCTTCTCTCTTTGGCTTGTCTGTGGTGTCTTCTCCCTCTGTCTCCATCTGGCCGTTTCTTGAGTGTCTGTGTCCTAATTTCTTCTTTTAAGGATGCCAGTCATAACTGGATTAGGACTAACCCTAGTGACCTCATTTTAACCTAATTACCTCTTTCAAGATCTAACTCCAAATAAAGTCAAATTCTGTGGCACTGGGGCTTAGGATTACAATATCTGAATTACGGGAAGACACAATATAGGCCTTAACAGAGCCTATCATAGGATATGTCTTTGCAGGTGAATTTTTATTTTTTAAAGATTTTTTTTTTTTTGGATGAGGACCATTTTTAAAGTCTTCATTGAATTTGTTACTATATTGTTTTTGTTTTGTGTTTTGGTATTTTTGGCCAGGAGGCATGTGGGATCTCATTTCCCTGACTAGGGATTGAACCCATGGCCCTTGCATTAGAAGGTCAGAGTTCCCAGGTAAATTTTTAAATTGTGCTTTTCCTTGTCATTTTTAAAAATAAGCCTTGTTTCTGTAGTAGTGGGACGCCTGATCATTAGTAAACTTTTTAGGGTTCTAGTTTGTCATTACATTTTTCTGGGCAGTTGTTTTATGATCTATGTCACAGTTTCCTTTAGGTTTTTTTTTTCCCCCATATTCTTCCCCCACCTCTAGGTTTTTAATAAACTTTCTCTAAAACATGAGCCTATTTTCAGGAATTTAAAACTATATAAAATGCTCCCTTAGATAAGAACTGGGAATGTAAAGATAAAAAAAACTATTAATAATTTCATTGTCAGTAAAAAAAAAAAAAAAAAAAAACTATGATAGAAATCTTAGTTCTGGTAAACTGAAATAACCAGAAAATCCTTCTGCTAGACATGTTGAATATGTTGCTAGATAACCTAGATATGCTGAATTAAAAAAAAATGAGAATATTATAGTATGGCATGTCCATGTAAATGCACAGCTGAGAGATCTACTAATCTGAATAACAGAAATTAAAGCCCGTGCTAAAATGACCCAGATAGTGGTGGGTAACAGTAGGATTGTTTTCTATTACTTCAGGACGTTGAGTTTTAATGCTCACAGAAAGAGAGAATTAGAGGTTTGGGGCTTATGCTAGAAGCCTTAAGAGGCTATTCTCTAAGTAAAAGAGGGTAAGGAAAAAAATCCCACCGATACAGATAACAGTCTGGTCTCAGGGTATAAAATTTGCAGTTGGTAGTGGAGGAGGGGTGGGAGAATCTCCCTCAAGAAATTGCAACCACAGGGTCTATATATCAGGTAGATTGAGTATCTGACATTTTCCTCTTGGTCTGGGAATTCCCAAGGCAAGACAGCATAGGAATTATCCGTAAGTGTGTGGTATCCCTGGCATGACTGGGCAAGTTACTTAATATTTTTGATTGATTGGCCCTTACTTCCCCTGCTGCTGCTAAGTCACTTCAGTCATGTCCGACTCTGTGCGACCCCATAGACAGCAGCCCACCAGGCTCTCCCGTTCCTGGGATTCTCCAGGCAAGAATACTGGAGTACTTCCCCTCAGTTCAGTTCAGTTCAGTTGCTCAGTTGTGTCGGACTCTTAAGATTTTGGAACCCAAAAAAATAAAGTCTGACACTGTTTCCACTGTTTCCCCATCTATTTCCCATGAAGTGATGGGACTGGATGCCATGATCTTCATTAAGCCAACTTTTTCACTCTCCTTTTTCACGTTCATCAAGAGGCTTTTTAGCTCCTCTTCACTTTCTGCCATAAGGGTGGTGTCATCTGCATATCTGAGGTTATTGGTATTTCTCCCGGCAATCTTGATTCCAGCTTGTGTTTCTTCAGTCCAGTGTTTCTCATGATGTACTCTGCATATAAGTTAAATAAGCAGGCTGACAATATATAGCCTTGACGTACTCCTTTTCCTATTTGGAACCAGTCTGTTGTTCCATGTCCAGTTCTAACTGTTGCTTCCTGACCTGCATATAGATTTCTCAGGAGGCAGGTCAGGTGGTCTGGTATTCCCATCTCTTTCAGAATTTTCCACAGTTTATTGTGATCCACACAGTGAAAGGCTTTGGCATAGTCAATAAAGCAGAAATAGATTTTTTCTGGAACTCTCTTGCTTTTTCCATGATCCAGCGGATGTTGGCAATTTGATCTCTGGTTCCTCTGCCTTTTCTAAAACCAGCTTGAACATAGGAAGTTCACGGTTCACGTATTGCTGAAGCCCTACTGGAAATTAAATAGTAGTAACTAATAGGTATTGAATGTTTGCTTGTTCCAGTACTTGAAATGCCGAAACTCCTTTAATCATCAGAACAGCTTTATGACATGGGTACAGTAATCTGTCAAAGGCATGGAGGCCAAGGTGGGTGGTCATATCTCTCTCCTGGAATCAGTGTGGAAATAAGATGAGGTATAAAGTGATGGGCCAACGAGCATGTGACTCTGCTTTGGAAACTGCAACCATATGCTCTATCCCTTGGGGTTTTCTACTTCAGATAGGATGACAGACTCAAAGTCTTCACTTCTTCACTTTCTTATTGTCTGCAAAGGTAAGAAGCACAAGGTCCCTTCTTATTTTAAGGACGTTATAGATTCTTGTTGAAAGAAGAAAAGAAGATGGACTTTGAAGTGGCTTTGAAATGGGTAGGATTTGAATAGGCAGAATGTGGGAACCATTTCAAGCAAAATCTTAATGGCAAGAATAACACTCTTTAAAGGCCAGTGACAAGTGAGTACATCCCAGCATTGTTGTTATTTAGTTGCTGAGTCGTGTCTGACCCCATGGACTGTAGCCTGTCAGGCGCCTCGGTTCCTTGGATTTCCCAGGCAAGAATACTGGAGTGGGTTGCTGTTTCCTTCTGCAGGGGATCTTCATGACCCAGGAATTGAATTTGAGTCTCCTGCATTGGCAGGCAGATTCATTACTGCGGAGCTACAAGGGAAGCCCACATCCCAGCATTAAAACTTACCAGTTCTTTGTCATTCATCATGTATCTGTTGACAAATATTCAATTAAAAATCACATTAAGAAGAAAAAGGGGGATTTTATTTGGGCCAAACTGAGGATTAGAACCTGGGAGACCGACTCTCAGAAGCTGTGAGACCTGTTAGAAGTTGAAGGCAAGGTCATATACATTCTTGAGACAAAGGATCATACATTAAAATGATATACTGATATGTTATATAACATTCACCAAAAGTACATAGTCCAGGTAAACATGTACAAATTGAGCAGTAAGTTCCTACGATTGCCTACAGACTTGGGAAGGAATGTGAATCTTTTGGGAAGTTATGTTGCTAGCATCAGAAGAAAGAAGAAAAAATATTGATGTTTAAGTTCGAGTAGGAATTTCCATCTTTGAGGAGCTCTGGTTAACTTGTAATGCAGATAGATGCACACTGCACATTAGGGAGGAAGGGAGGAGGACCAAATGGAACAGAAAGGCAGAATTTTGTTTAAATGTTCTTGCCCGCCTTAAAATATACATTTTATTTCACGTCCCATCTCCTCCAAGAAGCCTTCCTTGTTAACATTGTTCAAGAAACTCTCTCCTATTTGTCTTATTGTCTCCAAAAATAGCTTGGCATTGAACTATATTCAGTTTTGTTGTTGTTCAGTCGCCAAGTCCTGTCCAACTCTTTGTGACCCCATGGACTGCAGCATGCCAGGCCTCCCTGTCCTTCACTGTCTCCCGGAGTTTGCTTAAACTCATGTCCATTGAGTCGGTGATGCCATCCATCCATCACATCTTCTGTTGCCCCATTCTCCACCTTTCTTTTTGGAAGAAAGTATGTATCACAGTATACTAATTTATTTTTTTACATTAGAAAAATTGAAGTATAGTTGATTTACAATGTTGTGTTAATTTACACACACACACACACACACACACATATATATATATATACTCTTTTTAAAATATTCTTTTCCATTAGGTTTATCACAGGATATTGAATATAGTTCCCTGTGTTATGCAGTAGGACCTGTGTTTATCCATCCTATATATAATAGCTTGCATCTGCTAATCCCAACTTCCCACTCCATCTGTCCCCCAATCCTCTCCCCCTTGGCAACCGCAAGTCTGTTCTCCATGTCAGTATATCACAGTATATTTAAAATACCTTTTTTTTTTTTTTTTTGAGGTAAACAATCTCAAATTTCTATTGTCTTCATAATAAACTATGAAGCTCAGAATGGGATCATTTGCCTCTTTCTCTTCTTATCTCCTCCCAGCTCAAAATGCTTGTACCTCTTTTTAGCCAAGATTCTCTTGTAGTTGGGCTTCATGCATTCGAGCTGCAGCACAATCTTCTTTGTAGTTTTAGCCTTTTTCTGGAAAATCGGCTTAGTCTGGCCGCCGTAGTCACTCTGCTTCCTGGCATGATCCCGCTTCCCCTAGGCAGGCCGAGAATCCTTGCCCTTCCTGGCGTGGGTCGCTTTGTGCGGTTGGTGCTTGCCACACTTCTTATAGAAAGTCTGGTGGGTTTTAGGAACATTCACCATGTTTGTGAGAGCAGTGTCAGCACGCTAACTGCTGCTGCTAAGTCACTTCAGTCGTGTCCGACTCTGTGCAGCCCCATGGACTGCAGCCCACCAGGCTCTCCATCCATGGGATTGCCAGGCTGGAGTGGGGTGCCATAGCCTTCTCCAAGTGTCAGCATGGAAAGAGGATAAAATACCAGTTTTGTTTGAGTGGCAGGTGAGATCTTAATTACCCAACCAGGGAGCAAACCAGTCATCCCTGTGCACTGGAAGCACAGTCTTAACCCCTGGACCCCCAGGGAAGTCCCTGAAATACCTATTTTGAATGCAGTCTTTTCTCCCCTCCGACTCTTCCTTTGCTCAAGGTCAGAATACTTTTTGAATACTCCCCTCTCCCAGCTTGAGGAGCCTGGATGCTCTCAATACATAAATAGATTTTAAATTGCTTGGTAAAAGCCACAGTTGGAAGCACAGTAAAGCAAATGTGTCCAAGGAATTTGGGTACTATTGCTTTGTGTAGATGAAGCTTTCTGCCTGACTGTTTAAACAACATTTTCAAGATAGTCTCAGAACTTTGAAAAGTAAATATTTTTCTTCGCATTCATCCCTAAAAATCGTGAGAAACATTTCAAATCCAAGAAAAAATGGATTATTTTGATGGAATTATCCTAGGCTTTGTATATTAAAAGATCCACTCTTTATAAAATGAGTTTCAGCCAGTCACTTAGTCGCTCAGTCGTGTCCGACTCTTTGCTACTCCATGAATCGCAGCACGCCAGGCCTCCCTGTCCATCACCATCTCCCGGAGTTCACTTAAACTTTAGAACTGTTTAAAACTTACTTTAACCTGATTCTTTGTCCAGGTTTATGTATATGATAAACATATCATTGAATTCTGGGACTTGTTAGGGCAGAGAAAAAGTTAATGTGTACTCCAGTGAAAATTCTTTTTACTTACCCTCGAGGTGACTTCCCATCTAGGGAAGCATCACAATTTAAGAAATTCTTTTCCAACTATTCTGCTGACTTACCCCCTTTTTGAGTGTGGAAAATCAGCTCAACTGTGTAGTTCGTGATTGGTCAAATTAGTGGTTTACACGGTGTAACCAAAGTAAGTCAGTTTATCAGTGCTTTTTGGCTGAGGGCATGCTTGCCAAGCCCAGGTCATACTGACACGTTTACTCCAGAGTGCAGATGGTTCCTGCCTGTGAAACCTGTTTACAAAGGCAATTGCCTTTTAAAAGGCATTTGGATCAACATTTCAGCACTATTTTTATTTTTAAATAATTTTATGGTGGAAAAAAGCGAGAACTTTTCAAGTTTTGGAGAGATTTCCCATTCTTATGTTTCAGAGACAAGACTGTTGCTTAGCGAACTGCTTTTCAAACTCGTTCAAAGTCTTTAGTGTAACAAGCATCACCTGGAGAGCTAGTTAAAACTCATTTCTGGGGCCCAATCCCAGTTTCTGACTCAGTAGGTATGAGGTGGGATGGAGAGCTTGCATTTCTAATGAGTTCCTGATGCTTGTGTTCTTGGTCCAGGGACCACACTCCAAAAACTGCTGCTGAGACACCCTGGGATTAGAGAATCCTAGAGTTGGACCTTTGAATGTTGATATTAGGTCAGATGCTGTGCAAGCCACTTTACATCTGTTAACATCTAATCCAGGTGACAACCTTACAAATCGGGAACAATTATTGCTATTTTTATAAATCAAAGAACTGAGGCTCAAAAAGTTAAATTGGTTATCCAAGATCACACAGCTTGTAAGTGGAGGAGCCAGAATTTGAACCCAGGTTTTTCTGTCTCTAGGTGAATGTTACGTATGTTAAATTATGCTTTTTTGGAGGGGTGGGGTGGGAGGGAGACTCAAGAGGGAGGGGATGTATCTATACTTACCACTGATTCACACTGTGGTGCATCAGAAACTAACACAACATTGTAAGGTGGTTATACTCCAAAAAAAAAAAGAAATATGCTTTCTTATCTAGATTAAAGATCTTCTAGTCCCAGTTTCTTCCTCACGTAGGAATAATTTCTCTAACATACCCGATCCATGACTCTTCAATTTTGTCAAGCCTCTCAGGAAGGGGCACTCACTGCTTCATGAAGGAGCTCTTATTGAGGACAGCCCCCATTTCCACCTACCATCCCACTAGGGGTTAGAACTATGTATGTGAATTTTAGCGAGGAGGAAATTCAGTCCATAACAGTACGGTTCTGCCATGGGATAGCAGAGAAGTTGGCTGACTGGGGCAGGCCAGAGTTGTTCTGGCCTCACTGGACAAGCAATAGCCTACCTCCTGGGACGCAGGAGGGGGCCTGTGTCACCAGGGTGGATGGTCTGGGGCCCTGGTTAGGGAGGAGCCCTTTAGAATATGTGGGCTGCATGGGGGCTCAAGGTTTTGAGTTTTAAGGGAAGGTTATCCTACATAGGCTGAGGCAGCAGGGCTACAGAGGGACAGTGCTCTGGGCCATGGCTAGGCAGGCTCTAGTCCCCACACCCACCCCTCCAACCCTGGAAATGACATGAAACCTACTCTCCTGCAGCATCCCTCCAGTGCATTCAATCAAGAAAGTTTTCACATCCTGCTCACTTTAAAGGAGAAATGCTTAAAGGGATCCTGTTGTTTAGCACAGAACATGAAATGAAAGGGGCATTCAGAACTGAGGCCATAATTTCATTACAAACAGTTGAGTGCCAAACTTTTTTAAAGTGTTAAAAAATAATGTAAATCCAAGGTGAATCTTTTTAAGTCCTTCAGCTTTACTCCAGAAAACACGAAAATGGAGAATCTTGTTCCTTCCTTTCCCATCCCATTTTCTCTCTTCAAAGGTAAAAAGCAGTTTCCTATGATTCCTTCCAGAAAAAGATGCACTTACCCACTTATGTGTCAATGCTATAAATTATACAAAAGGGATCATTTTCCTCTACAGAATGCTTTCTTTCAAGAACAAAAGAGAATTAATAATTAAATAAAATTAATTATTAATTAAAAATTAATGTATTAAGTCTTTCCCCATTGGCATATCCAGAACACCCGTATTCTTGTTAATCTCTGCACAATATGGTTTCATGTGGGGAGGGAGGTAGGAGGGATGTCCAAGAGGGAGGGACATGGGTAAACCCATGGCTGTTTCGTGTTGATGTTTGGTAGAAACCAAGGCAATACTGTAAAGCAATTATCTTTCCATTAAAAATAAAATAATATTACATCATGTGAATGATGGATAATTTATTTTCTTCCAGTTGTATTGAGATACAAGTGACATACAGCAGTGCATAAGTTTAAGGTACACAGCATAATGATTTCATTGATACACATCACGAAGTGATCATCACAATAAGTTTAAGAAACATCCATCATCTCATGTAGATACTAAATAAAAGAAATAGAAAAAAATCATTTTTTCTGGAGATGAGAACTCAGGATTCACTCTCTTAACAAGTTCCATGTATAACATGCAGCAGTGTTCGTTATATTTTTCATGTTATACATTACATCCTAGTACTTATCTTACAACTGGAGGTTTGTACCTTTTGACTGCCTTCATCCAATTCTCCCTCCTCCCAACTCTTGCCTCTGGTAACCACAGATTTGATACCTTTCTCTGTGAGTTTTAAAATTTGTTTGTTTTTGAAGTATAATTGACCTACAACACTATGTTATTACCTATTACACAACTTAGAGATTCACTATTTCTATACATTCCACATTGATCACCACGATAATCTAGTTACCACTAGTTATATCACCATACAAAGATGTTACATAGTTATTGACTGTATTCCCCACACTACATCTCATACTTATAACTCACTTATTTCACAGCTGGAACTCTGTACCTCTTAACGTCTCTCACTTATTTCTCTTTCTTCCCCTTACCCCTCCCCTCTGGCAGCCACCTGTTGGCTCTCTGTAACTCTGTGCTTTGTTATATTTGTTTCACTGTGTTAGACTCCACGTATAAGTGGAATCATGCAGTATATACTTTTGTCTGCCATTGACAGAGGAGCCTGGAGGGCTACAGTCCATGGGGTCACAAAGAGTTGGACATGACTGAGCACAACAGCAACACGAGTTATTTATATACTTTGGATAGTAACTCTTTATTGGTCATATTATTTGCAAATATTTTCTCATTCAGTAGGTTTCTTTTGGTTTTGTTGATGGTTTCCTTTGTTGTGCAAAAGTTTTAAAGTTTAATTAGGTCCTGTTTATTTTTGCTTTTGCTTCCTTTGCCTTAGGAGATAGATTTTTTTTAATTGCTTAAAATTATTTATGTTAAAAGAGTGTTATGCCTATATTTTCTTCTAGGAGTTTCTGGTACAGTATAGTATAGCTGCATAGTATAGTCTGAAATTAGGGTGACTGTCATCTATATGGGGTCTTTTGTGTTTCCACACAAGAGTTAAAATTATTTTAGTTTTGTGGAAAGTGCCATTGATATTTTGATATGGGTTGTATTGAATCTGTGGATTGCACTGAATATTGTTTTGGGTAGTGTGGTTATTTTAGCAATTAATTCTTCCAATCCATGAACATGATGTATCTTTTCATCTGTTGGCGTCGTCTTCAGTTTCTTTCATGAGTGTCTTAAGGTTTTCTGAATACAGGTCTTTTACCTCCTTGGTTAAATTTAATCCTAGCTATTTTTTTATGGGATTATAAATGGGACTGTTTTAATGTCTCTTTCTGATAGCTTGTCGTAAGTGTATAGAAATGCAATAGATTTCTATATGTTAATTTTTTTTACCTTGCAACGTCACAGAATTTATCGATGAGCTCTAGTAGTTTTTCCATGGCATCTTTGGGACTCTGTATGTTTGGAATCATAGATGATGGCTAATTTATTCACTTTTAATTCATACTTTGGTTTTTGCTTTTATAAAAATTCTGCCAGGAAGATTCCTGTACATATGTGGCCAAATTATTGTAGGTATAACCATATCTAATTTTTTTGCTATGTGAAAGGATATGTGCCTTTTAAATTTTGGTATTTATCAAACTTATCTGCAGTAAGATACTGTATCAATTTGCACCCTCCTTTCCTTAAAGTGAATGAGAGCACTGTGTGCATGTGCTCAGCTGTGTCAAACTCTGTGACACCCACGGACTGTAGCCACCAGGCTCCTCCTTCCGAGATCTTCCAGGCAAGAGTACTGGAGTGGGTTGCCATTTCCTACTCCAGGGGATCTTCCTGACCCAGGGATCAAACCCACAGCTCTTGCATCTCTTGCACTGGCAGGTGGATTCTAGACACTAGAGCCAGCTGGGAAGCCAGAGTATTAGTTTCTTCATATCCCTCCCAGCATCTGAAAAGTCCTGCACCTGTCTGATAAGAAAAAAAAAAAAAGTTTTCTTGCTATTTTGATTTGCATTTCTTTAAGTATGCGTGAATTAGAGCATCTTTCCACATGTTTATTATCTTTTGAATTTGCTATTTTTAATGAACTTTTTCTATCCTTTGCACACTTTTCTATTGAGCTGTTTCTTAAAATATTCATTTTTATCAGTTCTAAGTTAAGAAAAAGAGTTCTTTGAATTTGTTTTCCCTGTTTTGAAACAACCTTTCATTTAAATTTCAGTTTCTGTCATTATTTTCCTTTTTTTTTTTATTCCAAAGTTACATTGCTACCTAGAGAACTTGACTAATTCTTCCCCATATAGTTGCTAGATTTCATAGCCTTCTTAGAAAAACCTCTGTTTTAGATTAGCATTTAGTTCCCCACTCCAGTACTCTTGCCTGGAAAATCCCATGGACGCAGGAGCCTGGTAAGCTGCAGTCCATGGGGTCGCTAAGTTGGACATGACTGAGCAACTTCACTTTCACTTTTCACTTTCATGCATTGGAGAAGGAAATGGCAACCCACTCCAGTGTTCTTGCCTGGAGAATCCCAGGGACGGGGGAGCCTGGTGGGCTGCCGTCTATGGGGTCGCACAGAGTCAGACACGACTGAAGCGACTTAGCAGCAGCAGCGGCTATTTTTTGAGTTATTTTTTACAGTTCATATTTGATATGTCAGAATTGGATATAAGGAATAAGATCCCAGCTTTGTTTTTATCTCAATATATACAGACGAGTTATGCCATCACTACTTATTTTTATTCACTAGCCTCTTTTCCCCAGTATTTTGAAATCTCACTTTTCCATCTTTACAGTAAATTCCCTTGTGCATTTTCGCCTATGTCTTATTTTTCTTTGGTTTCATTAATTTATTCTCATATCAAACTGCTTCATTAATTGAAGGTTTGAAATATATTTTGATACCATACAGAACTAGAAGTGGACATGTTTTGGACAGGGTAAACAGAGAAGGTCTTGCTGGTGGGTGACATTTAGGCTGACATTTGAAGAATAGGAAGTAGCCAGCTTCATGGAGATGAAGGCAGAAGCATTCAAGGTAGAGAGAGCTACATATCCAAAGGTTGGGAGATAGAAAACAGCTTGGTTTATTTGAAGAAGCTATTAAAAAAAAAAAAAAAAAAAGACCAGTGTGGTGAGCACAGCAAACACAGAAGAGAAGGATATGAAGGGGTTGGAATAATAGGCCACATTTTGTTGGAAAGCTTAGTTTTGTCCTCAATATAAAGGGGTGCACTTAATGGATTTGAAGTAGGAAAGTGGCATGCTCCAGTTTCCCACTGTATGACATTGACACTCTGGCTGGAGATTGGGAGGAGGAGAACAAAAGTTGCAGCAAACAAGTGTTGTTTCCTCTTCATGCAAGTAGCTTCTCCTTATTATATTCTATCCCAGCATCTTGTTTATTCCTTTTTAGGGTAGTTTCTCTCTTAGTTCTTTTTGTGTCCTTAGGGCTAATATGGACTTTAGCAAGTAGCCTGTGATCAATTTTTGAATCATGAAGGAATGAACAAGTAAGCCCTTTCGATTTGCATCCTGTCCCTGTGGAGTGAGAGTTTTAAATCCCATACACGTTTTTAAAAATTAATAAAGCATTTGAGTAGCGATGGGTGGGTTAAATATTGGTTAGTTATATTCCAGCGGCCAGACTGAAGAGGATTTATCTTTTAATAGAGATGGTCCCTGGTTGCTGGTGAACTCCAGGCCTGTGTAAGCAGAGTCCCAGCAGAGGGCAGTAGAGGGCCGCACAGGGTTGTGGTTCTGCTGGATTGGCCAGGCCCGGGCGGTGAGCGGGGTGGCTGGGCAGCAGGCTAGGCAGCTGGACCCCGCCCCAGGCTGGGGCTTAGGAAAAAGGTGACGGAAGTCACCGGACCTTCAGGGGAGCCTACAGTGCGCTGATGAAGAGCGCGAGGCCGTATTTCTGTGTTTAGACTGTGCTGGTTTTTATCACAGCGTATAATGAAGCTGATTCACTGTGGCCCGGTTGCTGCTGCGAAGGGCGGTGATGGGGGAACGGGGAGAGGGGGAGAGAGGAGAAAGGAGGAGGGAGGAGGAGGAAGGGCCCTGAGGTGAAATGGTGAGCACAGATGGAAATGTTGGCCTGGGTCCCACAGAGTCGGACACGACTGAAGTGACTTAGCAGCAGCAGCAGCAAGGGAACAGGTTTCCTGGAGACTGTCCGGCAAATCAGGGAACGAGATGTGTCTCAGTCGCAGCCACGAGCTGGGAAGGAGCAAAGGCAGACAGCGCTTTGGGGTTAACAGGAGGCAATTATTGGCTCCTCAGTGGACATTGTCAGAAATAACTTTGAATAATTCTTATGCTCTCTGACGGAGAAGGCAATGGCACCCCACTCCAGTACTCTTGCCTGGAAAATCCCATGGATGGAAGAGCCTGGTAGGCTGCAGTCCGTGGGGTCGCTAAGAGTCGGACACGACTGAGCGACCTCACTTTCACTTTTCACTTTCATGCATTGGAGAAGGAAATGGCAACCCACTCCAGTGTTCTTGCCTGGAGAATCCCAGGGACGGGGGAGCCTGGTGGGCTGCCGTCTATGGGGTCGAACAGAGTCGGACACGACTGAGGCGACTTAGCAGCAGCAGCAGCAGTATGCTCTCTGAATTGACTATTTTTCCTTTTTGTTAGTATAGTTTTCAAAATTTCCAACCTCTCATCTGTACTTAGGGGTAAAGGATTTTGTACACAATTGGCCAGAGGGTAGGGGGGCGGAAGGGGCAGCGTAGTGCTCCTTAGCGCTCATCAAGGTGGCAGCAGCAGAGGTCAGAGTGACAGGCCCCAACCAGAAGCAGCGCTTAATCTGGACCTGCCTGGCAACTCAGATGGTAGCATCCGCTTGCAATGCAGGGGACCTGGGTTCAGTCCCTGGGTGGGGTAGATCCCCCAAAGAAGGAAACGGCAATCCACTTCAGTATCCTTGCCTGGAGAATCCCAAGGACTCCGGTGGGCTATAGTCCATGGGGTCAGGGTCACAAAGGGTTGAACTGACAGCAACTGAAGGACTGAGTGAGTTTCACTTAACCTGGACACTTGGATTTCTCAACACACACATTTCACATACATATATACACAATCGCATAGCATACATACACTTTAAAAATTTTGAGTTTTATTGAAATATGATTGACATATTTGTTGTTCAGTCACTCAGTTGTGTCCGACTCTTTGTGACCCCACAGACTGCAGCACGCCAGGCTTCCCTCTCCTTCACTGTTTCCCAGGGTTTGCTCAAACTCACATCCATTGAGTCGATGATGCCATCCAACCATCTCATCCTCTGTCATCCCGTTCTCCTCCCGCCTTCAATCTTTCCCAGCATCAGGATCTTTTCCAGTGAGTCGGCTCTTCCCATCAGGTGGCCAAAGTATTGGAGGTTCAGCTTCAGCAGTCAGTCCTTCCAATGAATATACAGGGTTGATTTCCTTTAGGATTGACTGGTTTTAGCTCCTTGCAGTCCAAGGAGAGTCTCCTCAAGAGTCTTCTCCAGCACTGCAGTTCAAAAGCAACAATTCTTCGACGCTCAGCCTTCTTTATGGTCCAACTCTCACATCCAGTACATGACTACTGGAAAAACCATAGCTTTGATTATATGGATCTTTGTTGGCAAAGTGATGTCTCTGCTTTTTAATATGCTGTCTAGGTTTGTCATAGCTTTTCTTCCTAGGAGAAAGCGTCTTATGATTGACTGTATAAGTATATAGCACTGCATAAGTTTGGGTCTTCCCAGGTAGCTGTAGTGATAAAGAACCTGCCTGGATTGTTCCCTGGGTGAGGAGGATCTCTTGGTAGAGGGCATGGCCACCCATTCCAGTATTCTTGCCTGGAGAATCCCATGGACAGAATCCCTGGTTGGCTATAGTCTATAGGGTCACAAAGAGTTGGACACAACTACAGTGACTTAGCATGCATGCACACAGTGTATAAGTTTAAGGTGCACAACATAATGATTTGACTCGTATATATTGCAAAATGATTACTAAGCATACTTACACTTATATACACACATCTCACACACATGCTCACACAGACACATCGCATGTACATAGCACACTCATGCTTTACACGCAGTGGCATATCAAACATGTCACACACAACACAGCTTACCTGCACACACGCTGATAAAGGGGTTTTGTAGCAGATACTATGGTTGCCTCACCATCTCAGCATGTATAACAACGATGTGGTTTAAGTCAAGGGTCAAGCCAACTTTTGGTTTCAGGGGTAGGTTTCAAATGGCCTAAGTCATCAACACAGTCCCAACCCTGTTGGCATAGGAGTGGGCATGCAACCACATCCATCCATTGGCTGTGAATGAGGAAGCATGTCACCCTGGAAACTGCCAGCAGCCATCTTGCTACCCCAAGAAAAGGCTACTTTGGAAAGAGCTGATGGTGGGGGGGGAGAGACTCATGGATAAACTGGGGTATAGACCCCCACACATTGGGAGCCTCTGAACAACCCGTGCTAGAGCTCACCCTGTCTTTGGACGTTGTGAACCAATAAGTCGTCCTGGTGTTGAAGGCCTTCAGGTTGGGTTTTCTGTTTCTTGTATCATAAAACCTCAGAACAGAGCAGCTCCTCCCCGAAATCCTCTATAGGAGGCTTTGGAGGGGTTCAGCCTCTGCTTTAAGAAGGAGACTGTTCCTTTCTATTCCCCCCTTGGCCTCTTGGTCCTCTAAGTGATTACAGTGAACCTGGAACAGTTCTCAGAGATTTTCATGGATAACAGAGAGGAAAATAATATTTAAACCCAAGGCCAACTATAGCCTTTTTGCCTTCGAAGGAAAGTGACACAATTCTGATTTGTGCAGAAATAAATCTCTAAATGGATCTGGTCCCTGGCAGAGGCTGAGATGAGATTCAAGCCAGCGTTTTTGAATTTCAAAGGGTAGGCAACCTGGCTGACAACGTAGATTTTGTATACACAGTTGGCCTTCTGAATCTGCTGGATTTTGCAGCTTCTGATTCAACCAGTTGCTCAACCCTTGGTTGGATGAATCCATGGATAAAAACCCCATGGATACGCAGGACTGACTGTATTGATTATCCTACACCATTTTATTTAAGAAACTTGAGGATCCATGGATTTTGGCATCCGAGGAAGCTCCTGGAACCGATTCCCTATGGATGCAGAGGCAAGACTATATACATACATGTTTAATCCCTTTAGCCACCCTACGAGGTAGGTATCACTTATCCCATTTTACAGATAATGAATGGGGCTCAGAGAGAGTGTCACCTGCTCAGTGCTACATAGAGGTGGTGCTGGGCTTCCAACCCAGGGCCCTTTGGCTGGAAACCTCGCGGTCTCCCTTACAGGGCAGCACACCACCCACCACACCCCTGGCTGCCTCCTGTGTATGATTCAGTCTGGGTGGGTCTCCAGGGAAGGGGCTGCAAAGCAGTGGGAGGAAAGTTATCCTTGTACATTTAACATTTCACAGGGGCGGTGGTGGGAATGGGGAGGATAGAGGACCTTTTATACCAGGGTTCCATTTGTGCTGGGAAGTATCCTGAAATGGACCTTGAAAAGTTAGCCTCTGCCAGGGAGGCAGGGTGGCATGGTGCTGGCCACCCAGCTGGACCTGGGGTCAGGTCTCAGGTTCAAAATTATGTAAGTTTTAAGTGTACAACATAGTGATTCACAGTTTTCAAAGACTGTTTTCCATTTGCCTTATTGTAGAGTATTGGCTATATTTCCTGTGTATATTCATTGTGTGTGTGTGTGCTCAGTTGTGTCTGACTCTGCGACTCCATGGACAGTAGCCCGTCAGACTCTTCTTTCCATGGAATTTTCCAGGCAAGGATATTGGAGTGGGTTGCCATTTCCTACTCCAGGAGATCTTCCTGACCCAAGCCGTGTCTCTTGCATCTCCTGCATTGGCAGGCAGGTGCTTTACCGCTATGCCACCTGGGAAGCCCCAACAGTATATCATTATGTATATATATATTTTTAACTGTATCCATAGGAGGGACAAGATAGGGGTAAGGGATTAAGAGGTACAAAGTACATCTATTTATTGATGACTCTCAAATTAAGGAAGCTGGCATAGAAGGGTTGACTTTCAGAGAGCCTGGTGCCTCTTCTGATATCTGGCCTAGGAATCAAGCTGGAGGTGGCACCACGTGATTCCACATGGAAATCTCAGCATGGTGCCAGCCAGGACCTGTTTCCAGGTTGTCAAGGCTGGGGGAGGAGTAGAGGTTAGTCTCTCCTGGGAGCTGGCTGGAACTACGATGAGGCGAACAGGGGACTGCGTGCACAGATATTTAAGGAGCCGCTCACTCCAGGGGCTGGCCTTGCATTCCCCTGAGCCACAGAAGTGCCTCTTTCAGCTTTGGGCCTCGGGTGCCCATTGTCTCATTCCAGTCCTGGCTCTGCCTGGGCACCCATGTGTGTGTGGCCCACATTACAAGGTTGAGTGCTCAGGAAAGAGTCCCTGCCTGCTGGGTAGGCCCAGTGGATCCTGACTGTGATAGACTCTCAGGGAAGACTGTGATGTCTTCCCCTGGATGGATGATCGAACCTCAAGGTGTGAGGCGAAGCAGGCCTAGGGGAGAGCCGGGCCGAGGCCAGCCCTCTGCTGCTCCTGCACTTCCGGCTGGCACTGCACTTGGGCTCACTGAGCTTTCTCTGCTGGCATGAGCAGGCATCCCAGGGTCCTGCCGCAGTCCCCCAGGTGCCGGGAACCCCAGGATCGTGCGTTTTGCCACTGGCCTTGTTGCAGGAGCAGTGCTGACCCTGGAGCAAGTGGCTTCCTCGGTGGCCAGGATCTTCTTTGGAAGACTTCACTGCAAGCTCAACCTAAAATCTTTTCTAAATTCTTCCTAGTAGTCCTGTAAGACAGTTAATATCCTGTCATAAATCCCTTCTTGCTTAATCTAGCTTGAGTGGATTTTGTTCTCTTCAATTCACCAATACAAATGGGATGGAGAGACTTTTACTGCTGGCTTCCTCTTAGTGAAAGATTGTGTGTGTGCTTTGGAAGGATGCCTTGAGAAATCCTTGGAGAGAGGGTAGTTCTCTTCTCCCACCAACCCTCGCCCCACCGACATCCCAGGCCTAGGTGTCAGCTGGCACTAAGACTCAGGAACTTTTTGAGTTGCTTCTGAGAAAGAAGAGGAAAGAGACAAAAGTGTGGAGAGAGGGCAGAGGGATGGCAGAAGGCCAGGTGATATTTAACACGACTCCATCCCAGGAGCCATTCTCCTGTATGAAACCTGTGTGTATAAATTCTTGATGTGATTGAGTTTTTCTTGGGCAAACCAAATGAGTGGCTGAATTTTGCGTTGGGGGAGGGGTGTCCTAAGGGGACAGAAATGGTGTGTGAGGAAGCTAGCATTTTGAGAGGTAGGAAGGCCAGGAGACTGAGGTCCCCACAGGGAACCAGCAGAAATGCTGGAGAGGGCGTGGAGCTCCTTGGTCCATGGGATTCAGAAGTCCAGGCCCCCGCACTGGACATCAAGGCTCAGAGGCCCTCAGCAGATGTCTGGAGGACATCAGAATGCATTTAAGATGGGCTCCTTCATGTTGTGCTTGACTCTCTACCTTACATCTTGATCTCTCTCCCCCAGGAGCTCTCAAAATACTTAAACGCCACAATCCTTCAGAGCACCCCTGTCTTATCCTTATTTATGTGCATTTCTGTCCTCTCATTTACGTTCTCTGTGGGACTCTTAGCTCCTTGAAGGCCTGTCTCTGACATTACTACATGCACAGAATGTCATGTATATGTGCTTGTGTGCATTTTTCTGGGGAGAATACCTAGAACTTTAATCACATTCCGAAAAGGGCCCAGGACCTAGAAAATGTTTGGAAGCTGCATAATGAGGTCTTCCAGAGACACCTGGTCACAAATTCTTTACTGCAATTCAAAAAGGAGTCATCTTTCAAAAGCCAAATCCATTTCGTCCTCTTGCTTTTCTCCCATTGAGGCCGAGCACCCGTGGAGATCTAAAGCATACAGGCTATGCAGGAAATGTAGACTCGTTCTGGTTTCAGGATTCTGTCAGTCAGGGGCTCAACCAAGTAGCGTGTGTTTATTGCCTCTTGCCCAGGACGCCTTGCCCTGCACTCAGAGAGGTTTACAAGCCAAGCTGACATAGGGCCAGTCCCACTGTGGGTGGGATCCATGGGTGTTGTTGTGGGCCTTCCAGCCAGAGCTATAAATATTTATCAAATGAATGTGTGATATCAGTCTCTGAAGAGTATCTGGAGTGGTGTGTGTATGTGTGTGAATGTGTGTAGTGGGGGAGCCTGCTAGAGAACAAGAACCCTGCAGAAGCTGGCACGTGATGTCGGTACATTAATGATTGAAAACAAGAGACATAAAAACTCATTGCAAGTCAGCATCTTTGCAGCCCAGGACTGGGGGGAGGTGAACTCTGTTCTAACTAGTATATCCCAGGTACATAGCCCAGAAACCAAGGGTAAACATCAGTTGCTGGCTTCCTGACAACTGCTGAGTTTATAGACTTTCTAAAGATCCCACATTTATCTCTTAAATGAATCCTGCAACACTTTCATTTGGCTGACAACTTTGCCTGTGTGGATGGGTTCCGTGAGGGAGACGTAGAAGACTGGAGAGGGCCAGCTTAAGCTTTTGTTGACATTTCATGGTTTTTAACTTGGAGCAACTGGCTGTTAAAATGAAATGGCTTCACTCCCAGCTGTAGTTAAGGCTCCAAGATCCTGGTACTTTGCAAAGTCAGATCACCTCTGAGGGCCTGCAAAGGGTGGCCCCTCCCTCATTTAAGGATACGAAAGGGTAGAAGTTGAGGTGATCAGTAGATACAGGAGGGAGAGTTTGAGGCAAGCTCTGAGTTCTTCTACTCCAACTCTAGATGAGGTTCTGGAAGGCCTGAACATTTTCTACTCTTGGGAATCACACAGCTGTCACTCCAGAACCATGCCACCCTGGCCACAGTCTCACTAGCAAAAAGATGCCCCTCTCTCTGCCTTCTCTGGACACCCATGAGCTAGTGTCTGATGCTGAGGCTGCTACCACCTGTGCTGCAGAAAAAACAAATACCTTCACACAGACTTGACAGCAGAAATAGTCAAACGGATGGGAGCTTGGCTCCCGCCTGATTCCTGCCCTCTACGTCATGCTTTTGTGAACGTTATGAGTAGAACCTAAACCCTATCCAGAGCGCTGCTTGCAAGGAAGTCTGAGAAAAATAGTTTTATGTTAGCAGCTCCTGCAGTATTGGGAACACTGGAAGGAGGTTGCAATGGGTGTTGAGCATCAGCTCACCTGATCTAATGTGGGCCTACTCACACTCCGAGGCCCACATCAGATGCTACCTCCTTTCAGAGACTCCCCTCCCATGGCCTTCCCTCCCCAAGAGAAAACGTTCTCTGTGTTCCCATAGCTTATGTAATCCGGGGTGACTTGTCAGTCTCCCTTGTTGAGCTGAAAGCTTCTTGATGACAGCAACTTCTTTTTTAATTTTTTCATAGTTGATTTACAACCTTTTATTAGTTTCAGACATACAATATAGTGATCCAAAATTTTTATAGATTGTACTCCACTTAAAGTTATTATAAGGACTTCCCTGGCAATGCAGTGGCTAACACTGCCTGCTCCCAATGCAACGGGCCTGGGTTCAATCCCTAGTCAGGGAACTAGATCCCACACATGCTGCAAATAAGAGTTTGCACACTGCAACTAAAGATTCTGAGTGCCGAAGACTGAAGATTCTGCATGCCACAACTAAGACCTGGCACAGCCAAATAAGTATTTTTTTTAATTATTATAAAATTTAGCTCTATTCCTTGTGTTATTCAATGTATTATTGTAACATTTATTTTATGCATATTGGTTTATATCTCTTAATCCACGATTCCGAGCTTGCCTCCCCTCCCCCTCCCCACTGGTCATCACTAGTTTGTTCTCTGTATCTCTGAGTCAGTTTCTATTTTGTTATATTCATTCATTTGTTTTTTTCTTTTTCAGATTCCACATATAAGTGGCAAAATGCAGTATTTGACCTAATAAATCTCTGTGTGACTTATTTCCCTTAGCGTAATGCCCTCCAAGTCCATCCACGTTGTTGCAAATGGCAAAATTTCATTCTTTACTATGTCTGAGGAATATATTATGTATATATATGTAACTTTTTGCCTTTTCATATCTACCAGGTTGGTAGGTGAACAAAAATATGCTACTGAGGTAGGGTGGAAGAATAACTACAGAAAGAATGAAGAGGCTGGGCCAAAGTGGAAATGACACTCAGTTGTGGATGTGACTGTGGTGGTGAATGTAAAGTCCGATGCTGTAAAGAACTGCATTGCACAAGAACCTGGAATGTCAGGTCCATGAATCAAGGTAAATTGGACGTGGTCAAACAGGAGATGGCAAGAGTGAACATCAACATTTTAGGAATCAGTAAACTAAAATGGACAGGAATGGGAGAATTTAATTCAGATGACCTTATATCTACTACTGCAGGCAAGAATCCCTTAGAAGGACTGGAATAGCCTTCACAATCAACAATAAAGTCTAAAATGCAGTACTTGGGTGCAATCTCAAAAATGACAGAATGCTCTTGGTTCGTTTCCAAGGCAAACCATTCAATATCACAATAATCCAAGTCTATACCCCAACCTCTAATAGTGACGAATCTGAAGTTGAATGATTCTATGAAGACCTACAAGACTTCCTAGAACAAACACTAAAAAAAGAAGTCCTTTTCATCATAGGGGACTGGAATGCAAAAGTAGGAAGTCAGGAGATGCCTGGAATAACAGGCAAGTTTGGCCTTTGAGTGACTAACAGAGCTTTGCCAAAAGAATGCACTGGTCATAGCAAGCACCCTCTTCCAACAATACAAGAGATGACCCTACACATGGACATCACCAGATGGTCAATACCAAAATCAGATTGACTATATTCTTTGAGCTGAAGATGGAGAAGCTCTATACAGTCAGCAAAAACAAGACCTGGAGTTGACTGGGGCTTAGATCATCAGCCCCTTATTGCAGAATTCAGCCTCAAATTGAAGACAGCAGGGAAAACCACTAGGCCATTCAGTTATGACATAAATCAAACCCTTATGATTATACAGTGGAGGTGGCAAATGGACTAGATCTGGTAGATAGAGTGCCTGAAGAAATATGTACAAGAGGTGATGACCAAAACCATCTCCAAGAAAAAGAAATGCAAGAAGGCAAAGTGGTTGTCTGAGGAGGCCTTTCAAATAGTTGAGAAAAGAAGAGAAGTGGAAGACAAAGGAGAAAGGGAAAGATATACCCAGCTGAATACAGAGTTCCAGAGAACAGCAAGGAGAGATAAGAAAGCCTTCTTAAGTGACCAATGCAAAGAAATAGAGGAAAACAATAGAATGGGAAAGCCTAGAAATCTCTTTAAAAAGGCTGGAGTTACCAAGGAAACATTTCATACAAAGATGGGTACAATAAAGGATAAAAATGGCAAGGACCTAACAGAAGCAAAAGAGATTAAGAAGAGGTTGCAAGAATACACAGAAGAACTATACAAAAAGTTCTTAATGACCCAGTTGACCGTGATGATGTGGTCACTCACCTAGAGCCAGACATTCTGGAGTGTGAAGTCAAGTGGGCCTAAAGAAGCATTACTGCAAGCAAAGCTAGTGGAGGTAATGGAATTCCAGCTGAGCTATTTCAAATCTTAAAAGATGATGCTGTTAATGTGCTGCATTCATTATGCCAGCAAATTTGGAAAACTTAGCAGTGGCCACAGGACTGGAAAATGTCAGTTTTCATCCAATCCCAAAGAAAAGCAATGCCAAAGAATGCTCAAATTACATACAATTGCACTCATTTCACATGCAAGTAAGATTATGCTCAAAATCCTTCAAGCTAGGCTTCAACAGTACATGAACTGAGAACTTCCAGAAGTACAAGCTGGATTTAAAAAAGGCAGAGAAACCAGAGATCAAATTACCAACTCTGGATCATAGAAAAAGCAAAGGAATTCTAAAAAATCATCTACTTCTGTTTCATTGACTATGCTAAATCCTTTGTCTGTGTGGATCACAACAAACTGTGGAATATTCTTAAATAGATGGGACTACCAGATCACCATACCTGCCTCCTTAGAAACCTGTATGTAGGACAAGAAGCAACAGTTAGAACCGGACATGGAACAATGGACTGGTTCAAGTACGTCAAGGCTGTATATTGTCACTCTGTTTATTTAACTTCTGTGCAAAGTACATCATGTGAAATGCCAGGCTAGATTAATCACAAGCTGGAATCAAGATTGCCAGGAGAAATAGCAACAACCTCAGATATGCAGATGATACCACTCTAATGGCAGAAGGTAAAGAGGAACTAAACAGCCTCTTGATGAAGGTGAAAGAGGAGAGTGAAAAAACTGGCTTAAAACTCAACATCCAAAAAACTAAAATCATGGCATCCAGTCCTGTCACTCATGGCAATAGATGGGGAAAATGTGGAAACAATGTCAGATTTCATTTTCTTGGGCTCCACAATCAATATGGACAATTGACTGCTACCATGAAATTAAAAGACATTTGCTTCTTGGAAGAATAGCTATGTCAAACCTGGCCAGTATTTTTAAAAGCAGAGACATCACTTTGCTCACAGAGATCTGGGTAGTCAAAGCTACGGTCTTACCAGTAGTCATGTATGGATGTAAGAGCTAGACCATAAAGAAGGCTGAGTGCCAAAGAATTGATGCTTTCAAACTGTGGTGCTGGAGAAGACTCTTGAGAGTCCCTTGGACTGCAAGGAGATCCAACCAGTCCATCCTAAAGGAAATCAACCCTGAATATTCATTGGAAGGACTGACCACTGAAGCCAAAGCTGCAATACTTTGGCCACTTGATGCAAAGAGCCAACTCATTGGAAAAGACCCTGATGCTGGGAAAGATAGAAGGCAGGAGGAGAAGGGAATGACAGAGGATGAGATGGTTGGATGGCAACATCGACTCAGTGGACATGAGTTTGAGTAAATTCTGGGAGACAGTGATGGACAGAGAAGCCTGGAGTGCTACAGTTCATGGGGTCACAAAGAGTCAGACATGACTTAGTGATGGAACAACAGCTATATGTATGTGTGTATATACACACACAAACACACGTACACACATACTGCATCGTCTTATCCATTCATCTGTTCATGGACTCTTAGGTTGTTTCATATCTTTCCTGCTGTAAAGAATGCTGCTATGAACATTGGGGCGCATACATCTTTTCAAATTAGTGTTTTCATTTATTCTGGATATATATCTGGGATAGAATTAGTTTTTTGAGCAACCTCTATATTGTTTTACATAGTGGCTGTGCCAATTTACATCTCACCAACAGTGTATGAGGGTACCCTTTTCTCCACATCCTGGCCTACATTTACTATTTGTAGACATTTTGGTAATAGCCATTCTGACAGTTGTGAGGTGACATCTCATTGTGGTTTTTGAATTTCATTTCCCAGATGATTAGTGATGTTGAGCATCATTTCATGTGCTTGTTGGCTATCTGTATGTCTTCTTTGGAAAAATGTCTATTCAGGTCTTCTGTTCATTTTTTAAAAAAATCTTTTTAAAATATTGAGTTGCATAAGCTAAATACACACACACACACACACACACACATACACACATATATTTTGATAGTAACCCCTTATGGGTCATATTATTTGCAAACATTTCCTTCCATCCAATAGGTTGTCTTTTCATGTTGTCAATGCTTTCCTTTGCAGTGTAAAAGCTATTAAATTTAATTAGGTCTCATTTAAAAAATTAATTGATTGATTAATTTGGCTGAGTTGAGCTTTAGTTGCGGCATGTAGGATCTTCTGTTGTGGCCTGCAGGCTCACTGGTTACCGTGGAGCAACTAAACCTGTGTGCTGCAACTACTCTAGAGCGCAGGGCATTCAGCAGTTGCAGTGCACAGGCTTAGTTGCTCCACAGTATGTGAAATCTTAGTTTCCCAACCAGGGATCAAACCTACGTTGCCTGCAATGCAAGGCATATTCTCAACCACTGGACCACCAGGGAAGTCCCTGTTTGTTTGTTTGTTTTTGAAATATAATTGCTTTACAATGTCATGATAGTTTCTGCCGTGCAACATTATGAATCAGCTGTATGTGTACATAAATCTCCTCCCACTCACCCATCCCCATTCCACCCCTTTAGGTCATCACAGAGCACCGAGCTGAGCTCCTTGTGCTGTACATCACCTTCCCATCAGCTATCTATTCAACACATAATAGTGTATATATATATATATATGTATATATGTCAAAGCTATTCTCTCAGTTTGCTCCCCCACCGTGTCCACAAGGCCATTCTCTACATCTGTGCCTCTATTCCTGCCCTGCGAATAGGTTCATCAGTAGCATTTTTCTAGATTCCATATATATGTGTTAATACACGATATTTGTTTTCCTCTTTCTGCCTTACTTCACTCTGCATGACAAGCTAGGCTTACTGATTTGCTTATAATGAATAGAATGTGGCAGAAGTAATGTGTGACTTCTGAGACTAGGTCATAAAACACGTGACCTGATCACTACCTGATCATTCACTTCAGTTGCTTAGTTGTGTCTGACTCTTCACCACCCCATGTACCACAGCACATCAGGCCTCCCTGTCCATCACCAGCTCCTGCAGTTTACTCAAACTCATCTCCATTGAGTCAGTGATGCCACCCAACCATCTCATCCTCTGTTGTCCCCTTCTCCTCCTGCCTTCAATCTTTCCCAGCATCAGGATCTTTTCAAATGAGTCAGCTTTTTGCATCACGTGGCCAAAGTATTGGAGTTTCAGCTTCAATATCAGTCCTTTCAGTGAACACTCAGGACTGATTTCCTTTAGGATGAACTGGTTGGATCTCCTTGCAGTACAAGGGACTCACTCTCAAGAGTCTTCTCCAACAGCACAGTTCAAAAGCATCAATTCTTTTGCTCTCAGCTTTCTTTATAGTCTAGCTCTCACATCCATACATGACTACTGCAAAAACCATAGACTTGACAAGACAGACCTTTGTTGGCAAAGTAATGTCTCTGCTTTTGAATATGCTCTCTAGGTAGGTCATAACTTTCCTTCCAAAGAGTAAGCATCTTTTAGTTTCATGGCTGCAGTCACCATCTGCAGTGATTTTAGAGCCCCCCAAAATAAAGTCAGTCACTGTTTCCACTGTTTCCCCATCTATTTGCCATGAAATGATGGGACCAGATGCCATGATCTTCGTTTTCTGAATGTTGAGCTTTAAGCCAACTTTTTCACTCTCTTCTTTCACTTTCATCAAGAGGATCTTTAGTTCTTCTTCACTTTCTGCCATAAGAGTGGTGTCATCTGCTTATCTGAGGTTATTGATATTTCTCCTGGCAATCTTGATTCCAGCTTGTGCTTCATCCAGCCCAGCGTTCCTCATGATGTACTCTGCATAGAAGTTAAACAAGCAGGGTGACAGTATACAGCCTTGATGTACTCCTTTTCCTATTTGGAACCAGTCTGTTGTTCCATGCCCAGTTCTAACTGTTGTTTCCTGACCCGGATACAGATTTCTCAACAGGCAGGTCAGGTGGTCTGGTATTCCCATCTTTTTCAGAATTTTTCACAGTTTATTGTGATCCACACAGTCAAAGGCTTTGGCATAGTCAATAAAGCAGAAGTAGATGTTTTTCTGGAACTCTCTTGCTTTTTTGATGATCCAGCAGATGTTGGCAATTTGATCTCTGGTTCCTCTGTCTTTTCTAAAACCAGCTTGAACATCTGGAAGTTCATAGTTAACGAATTGCTGAAGCCTGGCTTGGAGAATTTTGCATTACTCTCTGATCAGTCTGGGGCAAGCCAGCTGCTGTGTCGTGAGGACACTCAAGCAACGCTGTGGAGAGAGGTCCACGTGGCAAGAGATTGAGGCTTCCTGCCAACAACTAGGGCCGACTTGCCAAGAATTTTCTTCCCCCACAAGGGAAACTCCCATTGAATCTGGTAGGACATTCAAGGCTGCTTCTTCCCCTGATCCATTAATGTGGTTAAAAATGATAACCTGTTGACTTACCTTTGTTTCCTATGAGTTGAGGCATAGTGGGTAGAACTAAGGCTCTCTGTTTTCTTTTCTTTTTTTTTAATATTTATCCTGAAGATATCAGGGTAGATATCATTATATCCATTTTACAGATGAGGAAACTAAAGCTCAGAGAGGTTCAATACTTTCCCCCAAAATTCCACAGCTCCTAATTGAGGCTCTCTGTTTTCATTCAGGGTTACTGGTTGGTATTAGCCAAGCCTGATCAATCCTGCCAAGAAAGGTGAGGAGGTATATCAGGAGCTCGGAATCCCCTCACCTCTCCTCGTCAAAGAGAAGCTTATGGTCCCGGTGAACCCCAGGTTTTTGGGCATGGCTCTCACTGGAGAAAGGAGAACCTATCAAGGAGGCGTCTTCTGGGCCCCAGCCTACCCTGGTGCACTGCACGCGGGTGAGTGATCTGGGAAGGCTGAAGGAGAAGGGTTGTTACTCAGCAGTAATGGAAGAACGTCCAGCCTGGCTCCCCAAGCAATGCCTCTAACAGGAGAGACCACCCTCTCTTGGCTTCCTGGGACCACCCTTCCTTGGCTTCCAGGGATAAATGAGCAAACTAGCAGAAGGTAAAAATTAGCTTTTCCAAGGGACTTCCCTGGTGGTCCAGTGGCTAAGATTATATGCTTCCAATGCAGGAGGCCTGGGTTTAATCCCAAGTCAGGGAACTAGATCCCACATGCTGCAACTAAGATCCATGTAGCCAAATAAATAAATGAATAAATACTTTAAAAAAAAGAACTATGTTAAAATTTTTTTTTTTGCTTCTCCAATAGGGCAGGGCCTTGGCAATCCTTGGCCACTTTTCCCATGCTGAAATCCTACATATTTTCTTTCTGACTTACACAGTCAACACATATTCTTTCTTTCTTTTTTTTTAATGAGTGTGTGTGACTGTTTTTCCTTTATTTATTTAACACATTTTCATTGTAAAATAAAGTTCAAACAGTATGCAGCTTAAAAAAAAAAAAAAAGAATGTTCTCCTTTATAACCTTAATCCCATTTTCTCCCCATAGGAAACAACAGCTAACAGTTTGACTCGCATCCTGCCAGACCTCATGGATCTTGAGGCTTAACTGTATCTCAGATGTGTGATATACATGTATCACACTGTATTTATGACCCTGGAGCTTATTTGTTTTTTTTTTCTCATTTGATGATAAATCATTGACATCTTTTGCTCATGTCAGCACATACAGATCTAATCCTCCCTCTTTTCTAATAGCTGTTTAATTTCCACAGTATATGTGAGGGGAAGGAATAAAAAACTGTGCTAAGAATAACCATTTTTCACTGCCTTCTCTGGAGTGGGGAATGAGAGTATATTGAATGGAGCATTTGGCAGGTTTGAGTGGAGGAATGTTGGGGAAGGAGTTGTGGAGAGCAGAGTTATTCTTTATAATGGTGGTGGTGGGGGGGCTGGATTTCGAGCTGCTGAGGCCATGTGGGTGGAAAAATGAAAAGGAGAGTCCAAGGTTGCTGGCAAGATGGAATATGAGTGCCTTGCACAGTGATCCTGCCACACAGCTCTCACATCTATGCAACTAAGATCCATGTAGCCAAATAAATAAATGAATAAATACTTTAAAAAAAAGAACTATGTTAAAATTTTTTTTTTTGCTTCTCCAATAGGGCAGGGCCTTGGCAATCCTTGGCCACTTTTCCCATGCTGAAATCCTACATATTTTCTTTCTGACTTACACAGTCAACACATATTCTTTCTTTCTTTTTTTTTAATGAGTGTGTGTGACTGTTTTTCCTTTATTTATTTAACACATTTTCATTGTAAAATAAAGTTCAAACAGTATGCAGCTTAAAAAAAAAAAAAAAGAATGTTCTCCTTTATAACCTTAATCCCATTTTCTCCCCATAGGAAACAACAGCTAACAGTTTGACTCGCATCCTGCCAGACCTCATGGATCTTGAGGCTTAACTGTATCTCAGATGTGTGATATACATGTATCACACTGTATTTATGACCCTGGAGCTTATTTGTTTTTTTTTTCTCATTTGATGATAAATCATTGACATCTTTTGCTCATGTCAGCACATACAGATCTAATCCTCCCTCTTTTCTAATAGCTGTTTAATTTCCACAGTATATGTGAGGGGAAGGAATAAAAAACTGTGCTAAGAATAACCATTTTTCACTGCCTTCTCTGGAGTGGGGAATGAGAGTATATTGAATGGAGCATTTGGCAGGTTTGAGTGGAGGAATGTTGGGGAAGGAGTTGTGGAGAGCAGAGTTATTCTTTATAATGGTGGTGGGGGGGGGCTGGATTTCGAGCTGCTGAGGCCATGTGGGTGGAAAAATGAAAAGGAGAGTCCAAGGTTGCTGGCAAGATGGAATATGAGTGCCTTGCACAGTGATCCTGCCACACAGCTCTCACATCTTTTTTTTTTTTAATTAAATTTATTTTTTAATTACGATTGTAATTTATTTTTAATTGGAAGATAATTGCTTTACAATGTTATGTTGGCTTCTGCTGTATGACAACGTGAATCAGGTAGAGTATGCATGTATCTCCTCCCTCCCGAGCCCCTCCTCCCCCACCCCTCCCCCCACCCCTGTAGATCGCCACAGAGCACTGGGCTGAGCTCCCTGTGGTATGCGGCTGCTTCCCGCTAGCTATCTGTTTCACACAGGGTAGTGTATATATGTCAATGCTACTCTCTCAGTTCATCCCACCCTCTCCTTCCCCTGCCATGTTCACGGGTCTGTTCTCTATGTCTCTGTCTCTACTCTTGCCCTGTAAATAGGAACATCAGTATCATTTTTCTAGATCCCATATATATGCATTAATATACAATGTTTGATGTACTCTTTCTGACTCGCCTCACTCTGTATAACAGGCTCTAGGTTCATTCACCTCTCTACAGGTCCTCACATCTTTGGCAAGCTTACTAAATTTATGAATGAATATAGTCCTCATCTCTTGAGCATATATCCTTAGAATGACTTTACAAGGGTGCTATTACAGGATCAAAAAGTAGGATTTGTCTACGGTTCTTGTGACATTTTTGTTAAACTTATCCCAAGGAGCTGTAAGCATTACATTGTCACTCATAAAATTTTCCTTTTTCAAAGTGTATATTGGATTAGAATATACATCTAAGGACATTCAAAATGCTTATCCGTGTCCCACAAAAGGTTGGTGAGGAAGTCCTGCAGTGGTGTGAACACGGGTGAGTAGAACCCAGAGGGAAGCAAGTGCCCTGCCACCAGCTTCCTGAAGGCTGGCCTTGGTCCCAAATGATGAGCCCAAAATCTCATATCTGGGACCTGAGACACTCCAGGAAGCAGTAGTGGCCCACTGATAGTGTCTGAGAAATGCTCGGGAAGTGGCTGGGCGTTTTGGTACCCTATCTTGTAGGAAGTCAGGGCCTACAATCAGAAGAGAAATGAGGAAAGCATGCTCTGTGTGGGGTTGTTAAAGTCTTCATGACCAAGGATATGAACTAGACCTAGTAACGGCAGAGGAGCCCCAGGCAAAACCCAGGATGGCTGTAAGCCTGCAGCTGGGGCAACTCCCTTATGCAAGATTTCCCCCATTTGCTTCATTTGCACATAAAGAATTATTTCTCCAGTAGTTAGATGAGAAGCCTCTTCTCTTCTCTTCGTTGTTCCCACAAAAGTCAAGCCCATGGACATCAGCCTCAGAGACCAGTTACTTCTGACTTTGGGCAGCATCTTCCCTGAGGGGCTCCTGTGGCCTGTCCCTACCTTCCGGCCTTGAATTTTAGCCTCCTTGATCTCTGTGGATCCCAGGTCCTGCATTTCTGCTCCTGTCTTGTCCTTATTCCTCTCCGGGCTCAATTTCTAATAACTACCCATCTATTTCCTGCCTGCATGGAATTCTCCTTGGCTTCTCTTGGTCCCCAGTACCACCCACCTTGTAGATCCATGACTGGGCCTGTCAGGTCCATGAGTACTGGCCCCACTTCCTTGCCAAATCCTGTTAGCTGGATCTCATCTGTCAGCCCTTGCTGACCTGTTGTCCACACTGGATACTGTGTGGCCATCTGGAAGCTGCCAAGTGTGGTCCATGCCAGTGGCATGTCAGGAAATCCATTGAGTTGACAACAGTGAGTTGAGCATGTCCACATGGGGAGCACAACTACCAGGCAGAGCTCACGTGAGCCTGGTTCCCACGACAGCATTATTCATAACTCTTGAGGCAGTGGTTGGTGGTATAGAAAAGAACAGGGATTTCAAAGTCAGGCAGTAGAAGTCAAATCTTGGCTCCATAACGTAATACTTTGGGCAAGTTTCTTAACCTTTCATAACCTTCAGTTCAGTTCAGTCACTCATAACCTTAGAGGCCTTGTTTGGAAAAATGAGGATTAAAAAAAAAGTACCTAGGGACTTCCCTGGTGGTCCAGTGGCTAAGACTCTGTGCTCCCAATGAGAGGGGCCCACGTTCGATCCCTGGTCAGGCAACTAGATCCCACATGCTGCAGCTAAGAGTTCTCATGCTGCAATTTAAGATCCCATGTGCCACAACTAAAGATCCTGCATGCTGCTGAGACTCCCACATGCCACAGCTAAGACCTGGCACAGCCAAATAAAATAACTAAATAAAGATTTTTAAAAGTACCTGACTCATCAGGCTGTTGTAGGGCTGACTGAAATAAGTGATCATGATTTATAGTGAGAATTTCTCAATGGTGAGAGTATTCATTTGTTAGGGATAGCATTACACAATCCCAAGCACTGAGTAATTGAACAACAGGAGTATGCTGTCTCACAGTTCTGGAGGCCAGATGTCTGAATCAGAAGTCGGCAGGGTTGGTTCCTTCTAAGGGCTGATCAGGAAGGATCTATTTGAGGCCTCTCTCCTCGGCTGGTAGATGTTCATTTTCTCCTGTGTCTTTTCACATGGTGCAGAGTATGTGTGTGTTTGTATCTATCCAAATTTCTCTTTTTATGAGGACACCAGTCATTGGATTAGGCCCACCCTAGGGACCTCATCTTAAATGATTACATCTGCAGCAATCCTATTTCCAATATGGTCACATTCTAAGAGATTTAGGACTTTAATGTATGAATTTTGGGTAATACAATTCAAACCATAAGAGTAAGTTATCATTATTTGTTAGGAGCGCTTGTAAAGCCCTGATAACTGATGGGATTTTAGTAGAATTCAATGGTAACCATTCAACATTCGAAATGAAGTGTCTTCTACTGAGATAGCAGTTGTATCAGTCACACATTGGTAGTGGCAGGCCTGCGGGGCCCCACAAGCCTCCAAATTTATGTGTAGGACCTAAACTTGTAGATGTTTTTATTTTCCCCTTTTGTCTAAGCTGCGGTGACAGTGGTGGTGGGTAGTGATGGTGGTGGAAAGCTCCCAAAGTGTCAGAGAGGCTATCCCCAAGCCTGCTGTCCATGCTGGATCAACAGAGCCCAGAGTTGAGGTCAGATCCTGACTCTGTTCACCTCCTTTCCCTCCTATCTTCAGCTCAGGTCACTGTGAAAAAGCTTCATACCTCATGGCAAATTACAGCATCACTGGGAATTCAATCCCTGATAAGTGAAGGGGATGTCAGCTACCTATGTTCCTTGTTCTATAGGAAATCTAGGTTCCTGTGAAGGCTGGAGGACAAGCAGTGCCCAGAACTGACAGCTGGGCCTTCTTTATGCCAGACTAAGGGAAGTGGGAAAGCTGAAAGCCAAAAGGATGTCAGGGTGTGTACAGAGTGGAACAGAACAGCTTTCATCCCTGATAACACTTATGCACACCCCAGTACATTTGATGCTATTCATGGGAACCCAAGGTCATGGCTGACTCTTCCTGCCTGCTCCTCCAAGGAGAGTCATATTTTGGAAAGCTTTGCTCTTAGAAGGAGGCAAGAACATAGGTGCTTGAGTCTGGGCTGCACACTTTCAGCATTAATGTGTCAGGATCTTAACACTGAGGAGACCTGAGTTTGGACAGTTGTTGCTATGCTTCTCACCAGGTCAAGGTTCTAGCTCTGAACACTGTGGCAGGATTTATGTGACTAGAGACAGTAGTGAGCCACTGGGATGTGGCCAAGCCTGAGGACACTGCAACTTCCTCTCCAGCTTCATCCTTGGGCACACTGGCGTTGTGAGGACACAGAGCCAGGTTCTCAACTCTTTCTTTCTTCTATTAACTATCCCAGAATTCCCTTACTGACTTCATCTTCTGGATCAGCTCAGATTTAGAAAATATTTATTGAATTTACATACCATGCTAGCAATTTAATATATGTCTTCTTTGGAAAAATGTCTATTCGAGTCTTCTGCTCATTTTTTGATTAGGTTGCTTGTTGGATGTTGAGTTGTATGAATTCCCTTCTGTAAGTAGTTGTGATTTTGGTATGCCTGTGGAAAGAGTTCAGGGTCTTCCCATTCCATCTTGGCTGCAAACCAGCAATCTTTTGCAAGAAACGGCATGGACTTTTGTTTTGAGAGAAGTTATAGGCATTTAGGGGATTCTAAAACTTCCATTTCACATGAGCTCATTAGTGTCTTTTTTTGGCCTGTCACTTGTTAGGGCAGTGGTTCTCAAATTTCAGTGGGAATTTCTTAGAAAGTTTGTTAGAAATGACAGAACCCCCTGCTCTACAACCCTCAATCTGGAATAGAATCCAGGAAATTCAATTTAAAGCATGTATAATAGGCAGTCATATGTTGAGAAGCACTACTTCAGGAGAAGGCTTCCAGATGTAAGCTTGCCTTGACAGAGTAACTAGGGGAAGACCCACAATCTCAATTTTATAGAATTACACTTTTGTTTATACAAGGGTTTTTATTGAATGCAAAAACCAAATATAATAGTATTTTTAGGCCATCAGGGGACTTTTCCTTTAAGTACACTCACAAATCAGAAAATAAACCTCTCTCAGCAAAGTGTTTTCCTAGTTTTGGTTCAAAGCATACGGTCACCTTTCAAAGGGTAAACTTTAGCATGCCATTTGTTCAGATGCGGCAGTAATTGCTAACTCTCCAAATGCCAAGTGTGGGGCTGCTTAAGGCCTTGAACAATCCAGGCCTGCCACAGAAAGACTCTGGCACTTGGAGTATTTTCAATATTTTAAAATTCCTGTGTTGTTCTTTGCTGAATAGGTTTGCTTTTTCTAGCAATGGGATCTCTCCTTGTGAATTAGGACAAATTAGCCTGTGCTCACTGTGCACTTGCTGGAGGGTCTACTTTGGGGCTCTGCCCCTTTCCTAGCAGAGCTGGGCACTCCCAGTGCAGAACTGGGGGCAGAGAGTTGCCTTTGGAGATGGACTAAAGGCAGGTAGGTGGCCAGTCTTGGCAAATGAGGGAAGGGCATGGGAGCCAGGACACTGCAGACAACCTTGACCTTTTGGGCTGGTCCCAGACAGGTTTAAACATTTAAACTTTCAAGATGTGGAGACAGAGAATGGGGGTCTTTGTTTGGAAAGGCTCCTGGCACTGCAGTATCAGGAGTGTCCAAGAGAAAACAGGCAAAGGCGTGAAAAGGGAAATGGGGTCAAATTAGTAGAGGAAAAGGGGCTGAAGAGATGATATCAGAGCATGGGCATCAGAGGGAGGCAAGCAAATGTGGTTTTGAGAGAAAATTCTGGTGCTAAAGAGGTTTGAGTTTGAATCAGCACTCTGCCACCTGCTAGCTGTGTTTCCTTGGAAAGAATACTTCATCTTACTAAATCTTAATTTCTGTAAAATAATGGAAGAATACTACTTACTTATAAATTCTTGTGTGGGTGGTGATAGTGGTTTAGTCGCTAAGTTGTATCTGACTCTTGCTACCTCATGGAATGTGTAGCCCACCAGGCTCCTCTGTCCATGGAATTCTCCAGGCAAGAATACTAGAGTGGGTTGCCATTTCCTTCTCCTGGGGATATTCCCAAACCAGGGATCGAACCTGCATCTCCTGCATTGCAGGCAGATTCTTTACCACTGAGCCACCAGGGAAGCCCCAAATTCTTGTGTAGATTAAAGTAATTCATATGAAGGGCTTAACAGGGCTTATCTGGCATGCATTACTGTGGATTGACTGCTAACTGTTATAACCATAAACCACCTTCACCTTCTTGATTTTGCATAAAATTGTTAGGAACTGCCTTCCTAACTTGGTGTACAAGCAAAGTCATCTTCTTTGAAATTTCCAAGCACCTACACTCCTGTCTTCTAGCCGGAAGTCCAGTATCTTCCACTCAAGATGTCTTTTCCCTTGAATTTTCTAATAACCTCAGAGGCTTACTCAATCCAAACATACAGTCTTGCCTCCAAATGCCAAGCAGAGAACTCTAGTGTGTTATTGGTCCAATGATGATGCTGCTGCCCCTGTTTCTGTTGCCATCATATGGCGTCACAGTTGAAAAAAGTCTCAAATAGTTGTGATCATTGCCATAGCAATGCCTTCATTGGTCTAGAACTCTCTGTGGTAGATTGTCTTTACCCTCCTTGTGAAAGGGTTGTATTTTTCACTTTGCTGATGTCCAGCTTGGCCCTATGACTTGCTTTGGCCAATGAAATGAAAGTAGCACATGCTGCTTCCAATCAGAAACTTCAAGAGCCATCACTCTCTGTCTTTTTCTTCTGCCACAAAATTGGCAATGTGGGATTGCTCCTTTAGTTTGAGTCCTGGAGTGAAGAGTTCACAAAGAGTCCATCCACAGCCAGAATGTAATATGACTAAGACATAAACCTTTACTGTTGTAAGCTGCTGAGAATTTGGAGTTTTCTGTTACTATAGTACAACCTTCTCTAACTGACTGATACATCCTCTTGAGTCACAGGAGTGTCTCTTATTTAGGTTCTAAAGTTATAGCGTTTTTGAAAAGACTTATTTATTTGGCTGTGCCAGGTCTTAGTTGTGGCACTTGGGATCTTCAGTCTTCATTGCTCTTAGTTGTAGCATGGGGGATCTAGTTCCCTGACCAGGGATTGAACCTAGTCCCTCTGCATTGGGAGTGCAGAGTCTTAGCCACTGGACCACCAGGGAAGTCCCCTAAAATTATAGTTCTTTTAGTTCATACATTTGACTCAGGCTTTACACCCAAAGCACACCACTACATCAGGGTGGCTTGGTTGAGAGGGGCCTGCAGCCTCAGTTACGAGCTCCACCACCCTCAGTTACGAGCTCCACCACCTCCAACCCCCTTCCTCTGCAACTACTGAGGCTCTTATCACAGGTCCCAGCCCAGACTCTCATGGTGTGTGCCCCTCTGGGGCCCTTGGTATCACTTTCTGCTCACAGATATCAACTAGGGCCCTCCCAATTATTCTAATCAGTGAGATTAGAATAATATTCCTGCAAAAAGAAAGGGTTAGGGGCTCAATGCCCTTGCTTCCTATGCAGATTTACCACAGTGGCCATATCACAGATGTTTGGGAGAGACAGTCTTTGTCAGACTACAGGAGTTTGTTACATCTCTTTCCTGTGTACAAGTGCTTATTTGCCTTATATTAGTTAGAGGAGGTCACTCAGTTGATTTTTCCCCCATAGTAGTTACAGTCTACCCCAATGTAGTTTGCTATTCCCACTTCTAATGACAGCAAAAATTATAGGGTTTTTTTTTTGAAGTCCACATTAGCAGCCCCTCTGTTATACATAGATGTTATATGGAGGTCTTAATGAGAGGGCCTGCGGGCAAAGCAAAGAGGTAAATGATTCATAAAGAAGCAACATCATTTGTTCTACCCCATTCTCCTTTTTCTCCTTCTAAAAACTCCAAAAAGTAAGATGAAACTCTGAGAGTTCAAAGAATTATTCTAATGTAAAATCGAAGGTGACATCACTCAGGCTTTCATATTAACATAACTAGAAAAGGTATGTGAAGGGTCTATGGTCAGAAACGGATCTATTTTTTTAAGTTTTGGCTGTGCTGGGTCTTCGTTGCTGGGCAGGCTTTCTTGAGTTGCAACGAGCAGGGGTTGTTCTTTAGTTGTAGCATGGGGGCTTCTTGTTGTGGTGGTTTCTCTTGTTGTGGAGGACAGGCTCTAGGCACACGGTTCAGTAGTTGTGGCTCATGGGCTTAGTTTCTCCATGGCACATGGGGTCTTCCAGGACCAAGGATTGAACCCGTGTCCCCTGTATTGGCAGGCAAATTCTTAACCACTGGACCATCAGGGAAGTCCAGCAATAAATCTTTTAAGCACAAAGGAGGAGGGAAGACCTAGCCAGGCTCAGGGAGAGGAGCTCTCAATACAGGGAGTAGAGACCTTTCAGTCACTGTTGTACGGTCTCCCTCTGCCAGTGGGTGTAAGCAACAGAATGGCATTTTAGAAGTGTCTTTCTGGCTACTAAGGTGGGGGGACTGGATTGGATTGGACAAAGGCAAGAGTAAAGGCAAGCAGACTCATTAGCAGGAAGTAGAAAAGACACATGTTTATTGAATGAATGAATGAAGAAATGAATAGTAAGCCATGGATTTTAAGCTGTGACTTTGAGTCCCTGAACATGCATGTGCTAAGTTGTTTCAGTCATGTCTGACTCTTTGTAACCCCATGGACTGTAGCCCACCAAGCTCTTCTATCCATGGGATTCTCCAGGCAAGGATGCTAGAGTGAGTTGCCATGCCCTCCTCCAGGGGATGTTCCCAATCTTGGGATAGAACCCATGTCTCTTACATCTCCTGCATTGGCAGGCATGTTCTTTACCACTAGCACCACCTGGGAAGCCCCTTTCCATCCCTGTTCTTGGTCAAAAGTCATTTTCTGGGGTGTGGGTCATGTTCCCTAAGGGCTGTGGCGGGTCTTCAGACTTCTGGAAAAGTAAAACTCTTCCCTTACTGCTGTCCTCCACTGACTCTACGGATCCCCACTCTCTCCCTTCCTTCCAGGTGCCTTGGACGGTAGCCCCTGAGATCCTCTCCTATTTTTCTTTGAGCAATTTGGAGTTTTTGGAGCTTGACCATAAGCTGGCATAAAGTTTGGTTCTAGGCTTTGGCACGTTCCCCCTTCTTCACCTCTCATAGTTCTGAGCTGTGGCTTACTTAATAGCAGGTACCACCTTTTCTTAGAGCTTTTCTGGTTCACATCACAATTTTAGCCCACCAAGAATCCCCACCCCACCCCATATATCTACATTTGAAGTACAAGCAGATTCCTTTGGGTCATAGCGTGACAACCTCCATGCAGAGCCAAGGTGGCTCCCCAAAGCTATGCACTTCCAAGGGGTAATGTATCCCTTTGGCCCTTACAGCCCTTAGGGAACCTATCATCCAAGGGCCCTGCCTTCAGTAGCCAGCCTTACAGTTTTTCATTCCCAGAGTATTTTCAACATTCAGAAAAAAAACAAAAACAAATCAAAACAAGGAGCAGCATTCCCATCCAAGAAAGACGAGGGAGGTCCCTAGCACCCCTCAAAACTAGCTTTTGGAGAATCCAAAACAAGCTTTAAGATGTCTTTTGCTTTTAATCCAGAAGAAGAAGGGATGATCACAAAGGAAGGCTCAGATCCAAAGTGAATTCTTTTGTCTAGTACATGGTTTATTTTAAATGTGAAAGTTCAAGGTTACACAAACAAATGGGTTGGATGGGACATTTGTGAATTCTGAAGCATAGACGTTTCCCCATGTTTGGAGGATGTGCTCAGATATGTGTTTGTGCAATTTTTGTCATTGTTGAAAGAAAAGAGGTACTGAGCCTGAGGAACACTGCACCTAGAATGTTGTGAAAAATAAAGAAATGATATTACAGGGTCCAGAATCCCAAGGATGGGAAGGAGAGTAAATATGGCCCTCGTTGGTGCTATCTTCACATGGCCCCAGGATACCTGGTTGAACAACCTCTTTCGGATATATCACATCATAAGTTGGACAAATTTACTGACTGAATGGAATGAATTGGGCAGATAAACTGCTGTCAAGATGATTGACCTACAGAAATGTTCCTCCTACTTTCATTTTTACCTATCTGATTTTATTTAAATCTCTTTTTATGAACTTGACTTTAGATTGCATTGACTTCATCAGGCAGCTTTGAGAAAGGGATTTCCTGGGGGTGAAAATCAAATTATTCATCAGCAACTGGATTGAAGGAAAGAGCCTGGGACTTGAGGTGTTTAGGTCCAGCTCTTTCAAAGAAGAGCTGTGTGATCCTGGATAAGGAATTTCATTTCACTACCTTAACCTGGAAAATGCGGACTGAACACTTTGGGAGAATATACTTTGAGAATAAGCGATGGATATATCACTGTGCATAGTACCTGGTACAGAGTAAGTTTTGTCAGGCGTGATATAACTCACGATGGGAAAAAATACTCTGCCTGCTTTGTAAGGGCAAAAAAGCAATTAGGAGGCAATTGCATTGATGACTGGCAAGAAGTCATGGAGGCCTAGACCTGTAGTATTGATAAACACAGTAAGAAATGGTCAGATTCTGGATGTATTTTGAAAATACAGCCAACAGAGTCTTCTGATGGATTCCTGTGGGGTGTGTGAGGAGCAGGAAGGGAAATCATGAGCCATGTTTTGTGTTTGAGCAGCTCAAAGGATGGACTTGCCGTTTACCAAGATGGAGAAAGCTGAAGGAAAGCAGGCCCTTGACTTAAGTTGGAGCTGACTGTGAGACACCCAAGGGAAGGTGTTGAGTGGGCAGTTGGATATATGACTTTGGAGTTGGGAGGAGAGGTCCAGGGTGGACATGAACATTTAAGAGTCTTTAGAGAGTATAAATAAATGATATTGAAAATCATCTGCTCAAAAAGATTTTCTTAGGAATGAGTGCAGATAGAAATGAATCTAGGCCTGAGAACCAAGTCCTAGAGAAGTCTAGCGTTCCATACTGGGGAGATGAGGAAGAGCAAATGCGCGCCCTCTCTCTTCCTTCTCCTCCTCTTTCTTCTGCTTTTGTTGTTATGAAAGGGGACTGTTCTATTTAATTCAGTTAGCCTTCACATGAACAAAACTACTTGCAAGAGTTCTTTTGGGTTTGCTCTCAAAAAGTGATATGTGCTCTTCACAACTTCAAAGTAGTTTTAAAAAGGAAAAACACCCAACTCTGGGCTGTGGAAGAGGCCTCGTGGTGCAGGCATCCAATCAGCAGTCAGTGCATCTGGAGATCAAGCTCCTCTCAGGATTAGTGAAATCGAGCTTTTGTTAGCATTAATTTAATGGTGGAATGTCAACTCAGAAACCTCAAAAATCCTTTTATGGTTCACATCTCTTTTCTTTTTTCATTAAAAAAAAAAAATGCAAACTCCCAAACGTACGTGAAGCCTGAAAGGATAACCTGAGAAAGATTTGTCTCTTCCTTTGGTGAGATAAACGATCTGTTGTGTCATGGCACCTGCACAGAAATCCTGTATTTGAAGAACAAGTTGAGACTGCACTGTTATTCAGGATAGTCGGTGGTGGGGGCAAAGTAGAGAGAGCTCTATTTTGTGATAAAGATCTGGGAGTCTCAGTGGACCATGGATTTTCAATGAGCCAAGAATGACTTTGTTGTCACAGCACACAGTTGCCAAGTGCATGATGAAATGAGTCTCGCTGCCTTCACATCCCAGACCTCACCAAATTCCTGAAAATTGGCTTCTGATTCCATCTATTGACATGGCCCTCCCAAATATCCAATAGCTTATTCACAGTCTTCTTCACTTGTGATTTAAAGGTCTCCTAGAGATCCACATTTCTAAAGTCTATTCCACTAGTCTAGACATCTCTCAAGGAACAATCCTTGCAATCCTGTATCTCTAACCATCTTCTGGGCATCTCCATTTGAGGGTCTCCATCTGGGTATTTCCATCCAGGCATCCCACCAGCATCTCAAACTGAACTGGTCTTTCTTGACCAGTGAGCACCTGCTCCTGGCTGCCCTGTGGTATTAACATTCACTTTACCTGTCCAGAGATCGGATCAAAACTCTGGAGTCACCTGACCTCTTTTTCCACGCCCCACAGTGACCCATAGTTAGGTCACAAATTTATTGAGTCTATGTCTTTCTTTCTATCCTTATCACTGCTGTTACTACTTCTGTGCAGAGCTTCCTGTGTTCCATTGTCCAGGTGTCATCTCCACTGGGACGTTTCATAGTCATCTACAACTTAACATGTCCAAAACGGGACTCTGGAGTCTATTACTCCTGTAACCCAGCTGGCTTTCCCATCTCCATAAATGTCTCCACTGTATATCCAGTTGCTCAACCTGGTCATCCTTGACGTTTTCTTCTCTCCTGAGAGCCACATCTCTATGTGGTATTTCAGGAGCACCTAGGCTAATGTTTACCCCAGTCACTCCACTATAGCCATGTGTCATTAAAATATCGAGGTACTTCCCTGCCAGTTGGTAAACAGCTCCTCCCCTGAGACCCATGACTCTCCTCCACCACCTCAGTTGCCCTGGAATCTCCCCCAGAATTCCCTAGATCTCCCCATGACCTGGCAACTCAGATCATGAGGAGATCTAGTGTTGGTGCCTCATACTGCAGGGGATCTCTAGGATCCAGAGATTCCAGTAATATAGCCATTGATACCTATTACAATTGGCCAGCATGTGGGTCATAACAGATATTTTGAAGATAATTCCCAGTATTACCCGTTTTAAAGAAGAAGAAATTGACACTGAAGAGATTACATAATTTCCCTATAGTTCCTTGGAGTCCATGCGGCTCCAAAGGACTTTTATCAGTCATCTCTTGACTGGTCCCGTTGTCCTACAGCAATCTTCCCAAAGCCTAACTTTCACCACACACTAGTCCTGCTTAGAAACCTCCTGGGGCTCCCAATCCACATGGAGTTAAGTCCAAACTCAAGCCTGGGGTTCAAGGTTCCTTCATAGTCTGACCAACTCAGGTCAGCTCCATGACAGAAGCCCTGCCACTGCATTCCTGAGCACTTTCCTGCTTCTCCACTTAGACCCACACCACTTATTCCTCTAGGAACAATCTCCCTGGCCCACTCTCTATACCTTGAAACCTTGACCTGTTTGGACACTTGACTGCCTCAAATGCCCACTCCTCTAGAATCAAACCTTCCTCAATGTCCCCACTTCCTCTTCCTTGGAGCATCCGCAGCTCTTGGGTTCAAATTCAGCAGCCCAGCCCATCCATGGTTACTAACTACATTCTTCCTTACAGAATAGTTTTACTCTAATGCCTTATGTAAGCACACAGAGAGATGGTTTGTAAACCACTTTCAGTTCAGTTCAATTCAGTTCAGTCGCTCAGTCATGTCCGACTCTTTGCGACCCCATGAATCGCAGCACGCCAGGCCTCCCTGTTCATTACCATCTCTCAGAGTTCACTCAGACTCATCCATCGACTCAGTGATGCCATCCAGCCATCTCATCCTCGGTCATCCCCTTCTCCTCCTGCCCCCAATCCCTCCCAGCATCAGAGTCTTTTCCAAAGAGTCAACTCTTCGCATGAGGTGGCCAAAGTACTGGAGTTTCAGCTTTAGCATCATTCCTTCCAAAGAAATCCCAGGGTTGATCTCCTTCAGAATGGACTGGTTGGATCTCCTTGCAGTCCAAGGGACTCTCAAGAGTCTTCTCCAGCACCACAGTTCAAAAGCATCAATTCTTCGGCACTCAGCCTTCTTCACAGTCCAACTCTCACATCCATACATGACCACAGGAAAAACCATAGCCTTGACTAAACGGACCTTAGTCGGCAAAGTAATGTCTCTGCTTTTGAAAATGCTATCTAGGTTGGACATAAACCACTCAGACTTAAACCACTTTCACACACCTTCTAATCACAGATGTTACTTACTTTCTTGCATCTTATCCCATAAGCTCCTGGAGGACAGGAGTCACGTTTTGCTCATCTGTGTAACCTCACTGCCAGCAGAGGTCCAGGCACAAGGTATGTGCACAGAGCACGTCCTTGAAACAAATGGGTAGGTCATGCTCTTGAGGTCAAGTGGAGAAAGTGGAGGACAATTTTTCTGGCGGCTGTTCTCTCCAGGATTGGCCTAATGCAGTCAGGATGCCAGGATCTTAGCCACTAGACCACCAAGGAAGTTCCCCAAGTCTGCTCTCCTGAAGTTGACACCCTGAGATTCTGGAGTGGCAAAGATCAGTTTTACAATTGTGAGGCACTAGCAGGCTCCTTGACCTCTCCATATCCCAGGTTCCTCATCTAAGACGTAGGGGTGAGAAGGCCTACATCACATGGACTCGGTGAAGACTGCCTAGACCTTATATGTAAGGTTGCTAACAGAGTGCCTGGCACCATGTTCAGTCAATGACACCTGTCATTGTCCCTTGCATTGACACCTGGATGTCATTCATGCCAATTTGGCCACTTATCTGTTCACCTACTCATCCAGGGCCTGCTAAGTACTGGCCATTTCACAGAGTCCCTACGTATAAAAGGGGCAGGAAGGCCAATACTCCCAGTGAGGTCATCCCAGTCCCTGAGCTGGCAGAGTTCTTGGCAAGCTTCTGCTTCTCCTGGCTTGGCTTGCCTCAGCCCCAAGATGTGCTTTTGGCCTGGGAGTTTTAAACTTCTCCCCTGGCTTTGAGTCAGAGGGCCTGTGGGGAGAGCTTCCCCCAGTCGCGTGCCAGTGTGCCCCAGCTGGCCCACTGCTTTGATGCTGAGGACACGTGATTGTCTCTGATGGGAATGAGTGATGGATGAGCTGGAGATTTGGGTAGAGTGAGGCCAAATCCCTGTGTGGCTCCAGGAACAAGGATAAATATAGCCCAAGTAATTGCTCATGCTCTTTTAAGGATTAAAAGTCAGCTTTCCGGCAAGCTGTGAAGCTCCATGACCAGGACAGCAAAGGACACAGTGCCTTTTTTAGAGCTGTGGTCAACACTGCTTGTATACTGCCGGGTCACAGGCCTCCAAATACTGTTACTGTTTAAGTAAGGGGTCACCTTCTCTGGTCTATACCACATGAGGGCAGGGATGGCTCTGAAGTGTCCCTACCACATCCCATCAGCCAACTCTAGTCTGGCACACCCAAAAAACATTTTAAATGAATATGTGAGCTGTGAGAAGGCTGTATTTTTAAAATAACTTTTAGAATAAGAGCTATAGACATATATACACTACTATGCATAAAATAGATAATTGGTGAGAACCCATTGTATAACACAGGGAACTCTACTCAGTGCTGTCTGGTGACCTGAATGGGAAAGAAATCCAAAAAGAGGGGATATCTGTGGTGGCTCAGACGGTAGAGCATCCGCCTGCAATGCAGGAGACCTGGGTTTGATCCCTGGGTTGGGAAGATCCCCTGGAAAAGGGAATGGCTACTCACTCCAGTATTCTTTCCTGGAGAAGTCCGTGGACAGAGGAGTCTGGCTGGCTACAGTCCATGGGGTTGCAAAGCGTCGAACACGACTGAGCGACGAACACTATATGTGTGTCCATAGCTGAATACCTTGCTGTACAGCAGAAACTGACATGGCGGTGTAAAGCAACTATACTCTAATTTTAAAAAAGCATAAAATCTAGTTAACAATAAGGTACCAGTGCCCACTTCCTGGCTTTCATATGGTTATATATGCTATTACCCCTGGGGGACGCTGGGGGAAGTGTACATGAGACTCTTTGTACTATTCTTGAACTTCCTGCATTTCTGTAATTATTCAAAAATAAAAAGTGAAAAACCCAAAATAACCTTTAGTCAGGCTCATGCCAATACTCTGATACTTGGGGGAGGCAATGCTGGAAGATGAATTAACTAATCCCTGTTTCCAGCAACGCTTCTGTTTCATTACTATTTTTGAATGTAAACACGTGACTTATTCACATGATTCAAACTTTAAATGTATAAATAAAATATGCAGTGTATACTTTTTGCCCCAGCCACTTAGATTTCCTCCCCGCAGGCTTCTACATGCTAAGTAACTTCAGTTGTGTCCGACTCTTTGAAACCCTATGGTCTGTAGAGCCCACCAGACTCCTCTGTCCATGGGATTCTCCAAGCAAGAATACTGTAGTGGGTTGCCATGCCCTCCTCCAGGGGATCTTCCTGACCAGGGACTGAACCTGTGTCTCTTACGTCTCCTGCATTGGCAGATGGGTCCTTTACCACTAGCACCATCTGGCAATTAATGTTAATGTCATTTGTTTCTTGTGTTAATTTTAGTGAGATTATGTGTACACACACATATGTACTTGTGAGTATGTATGTGTGAATGTAAGTATATTTATATGTGTGTATATATATATATCCATACTGTTCTGTTATCTTACTTTTTTCACTTAACCATGAGATCTTGGAGGGTTTTCTTATCACTACATAAAGTGCTTTCCCACCCTGTGCTGCGGCTATACCCATCATTTTTTATGGCTTTCAGTTAGTGGACACTTATGTTGTTTCCAATCTTTCTGCTTTTATACACAAAGCTGCAGTGAATAATCGTGTTCATTTGTCATTTCCCCAAGTGTGGGAAAATGTTTGCAAAATAAATTCTTAGGTGTGGAATTGGATCAAAGGATACAAGCCTTGTAATTTTTATCATGCTAAATTGTCTTCTATAGAGCATGCTCATTTCACACACCCATCAGTGACATGCTTTATGAAATGTGTTATTGTAGTGATTTTAAATGTTATTTGGTGACCCCTTTGTGAGTCTGGTAAAAGCTATGGGCCTGTGCCCAAGAAAAACAGAAATCACACAGTATTTTGCACACAGTTACAGTTGGCTCAGAGACCCCTGAAGGCTATCCACAAAGCCTAATTTAAGAAATTAGGCTGAAGAGAAGGAAATATGGTATGGGGGAAGACTTTTAGGGCCAAACCACCTAACTTCACTTCTTCCCTCTACAACTTACTAGCTGTGGAACATCAGACAAATCTTTTGCCTCTTCAAGTCTTAGTTTCCTTTTCAAAAGAATGGTATAATAGCTCTATTTCATGGGGCACGTAAGAAGGTACATGCTTTAATGCAGAGTGTCAAATATAGTGATTAGAATATAGAAGGTGTTCAATATAAGGTTTATATAACACATACAGATGCATAGACACACAGACATACACTCAGACCTCCTTCCTCACATGCACACAAACCCAAGTTTCTAGTTGTCTTTGCAGTAATTGCTGCTGGGTTCACAAAATCAACTTTTGGAGTACCATTCCCTAAAATGGGGTTTTTGGACCAACTGCATAAGTAAGAATCACCCAAGGGCCTTAATTAAAATATAGGCTTCTGGGCCTCACTTTAGAGCCACTTCTGAGCCTCACTTTAGAATTTCTAGAAAAGGGGTCCAGAGAGTTTCACACTTGATGGTTCTATTGCACAATGAAGTTGGAGAAACAGTGCTAGAGTTTGATAATTCATTCTAGTCCCTATACCTGCAGTTCTAGTAGCTATCACCTTGTGGTTTTGCCAGAGAGAGCCTGTTCCCAGTAGATGGATAGGTGTAGATTCCTGAGAGAAAGCGTGGCTAGTACCCAGGAGTCCCCTCTGGTTCCATCTACAAAAATGCAGTTATTTATGCGTTTGACAGCATGTACTGTAGTCTCATCAGGAATCTCTTTTGTAACAAGCAAGAAGAGACAGTCCAGGACTGGATGTTCATGGAAGGGGCTGGGATAGAAGCCCAGTGGGCCAGGTTTGGGGGAGAAAGCCTGCCACAGCCAGGAACTGAGGATAAGGACTGTATGCAGCCAGGCAACAGTCACCAGGAGGGCTTGAGGCCACACGTCTTGAGGCACCAACACTTAGAGCTCTCAACATGACTGATGAGCACTTTCTGAGGCAGTAAGTGATGGCCCACGACTAGAGTTGCCAGATTTAGCAAATAAAAACACAGGATGAGCCGTTAAATTTCATTAAATTAGAATTTCAGATTATATATATATATATATACACATACATGCACATATATATGGGGCTTTCCTGGTAGGTCAGCTGGTAAAGAATTCACCTGCAATGCAGGAGATGCCAGTTTGATTCCTGAGTTGGGAAAATCCCCTGGAGAAGGACTAGGCTACCCACTCCAGTATTCTTGGGCTTCCCTGGTGGCTTAGATGGTAAAGAATCCACGTGCAATGTGGCAGGCCTAAGTTTAATCCCTGGGTTGGGCAGATGCCCTGGAAGAGGGCATGGCAAGAGGCCACTCCAGTATTTTTGCCTGGAGATTCCCCATGGACAGAGGAACCTTGTGGGTTACAGTCCATGGGGTCACAAAGAGTCAGACACTACTGAATAATTAAGCACACAGCACAGCATGTGTGTGTGTGTGTGTAAGCATGCCCTGTGCAATATTTGGGACATACTTATACTAAAATAGATATGTGTTATCTGAAATTCAAGTCTAAGTAGGTGTCCTGCATTCTATCTGGCAGTCCTACTCAGGGTTTTTCTGAGCTGCCTGTAACTGCTGAAAAGGGCTGGAGCCCCTATGTGACTGGCCAGGGCCCACAGCACCATAATCTTTCTCTGGGTTGGGGGCTGCACCCAAGGTGGTTAGGAGCAAGTAAGGGCAAGGTGTGGGCTTCGGGGGAGAGCAGCTCTTCCTCACCTGTGTCTGAGCTGGGGCAAGAAACTCGCTGGTGTTGATCAGCAAGTCTGAGATGCTAGCACTGTGCTAAGCCTTTCCGTACCATCTCATCAAATCCTCCTGCAACCCTAGGAGTTAGGCATTGTGATCCCAGTGATTCCCACTTTAGAGATGAGGAGACTGAGGCTCCATGAGGTTAAGACCACAGGGCTACTCAGCGGCGGAGCAAGGACTGAAACCCTGGGGCTGGTGCCAGGTCTGGGATTAGCTGAATCTTCCAGGCCCTTCTCTCTGCTAATCCCGAGGGCTTAAGGTGGGAGCAGCCCCCACCTCCCAATCCCCGGGACAGGAAATGTTCCCAGTCTCTCTGGCGCTGGGCCAGGGTCTTGTCCAGGCTCACATGCTCGCTGGAGACTCCAGGCTGGGAGGCAGATCGGCCGAGTTCTCTTGGTCCCTGCCTGGCTGGGACATGCCCAGCAGCATGAGCTGCCTGTGGGCACTGCCCTCCGCTGTGTGGGTGCCCGTGGGAGGGGCCCAGGGCCAGCCACTGCCTCTCAGGCCCAGCCTGCCTTGAGCCTCGGATGGCCTGGCCAGCTTCCCTGCCGTTTGCCCCCTGAGTCGGGCCAGAGGGGTCCCCGAGGAGCTCTGGGCTAAGTCCCAGCCCCTCTCCGAGGAGGCGGGCAGCAGAGCTCAGCAGCCAGAGGCTTCTCAGCTCCAAGCTCCGGAGCCAGATGTAACATTGACCTTAAATGGTAAAAGCTCCCCAGAGTGAAGAGAGGCTGGCCGGAGGAGGAAAGGGGAATAACTCAGTTTTAGGTAAGTCATCGCTATCTCCAAGAATAACCTGCCTCTTCAGCCGGGAGCAAGGGAACTCTTCTCCTCCTTAAAGGTACAGGGTGTGCTGGGATGGGGGCGTCTGACTTTAACTTTCTAAGGGAGCTGGCTTGGTCGAATGGCATTTCAGCCGAGTATTTTTATTGTTGCTGTCATCATTTTAAAATAAGAAGTGAATCTTAGCCCATCCTAACTTAACTAAATTGTGTCTCTTTCGCTTGCTGTTGGAAAGCATGCACAGGTTAAGGGCGAAAACGTGGGTTTTGACTGGGGATCCTCATCCCTGGATTTCCTGTGGACCACTTTGGAGTAATAGAGGGTCCCCAGATTACGTAAGCCCACTGGGCAGGGCTCTTTGCTCACTGCCTGCTGCCCCAGCCCTGCTCTGTGAGCACTTGTGTGTCTCTCTGCCACCGCCGCCCCCCCACCCAACACTCTAGCCTCCTGTCCACTTGGCCCTTGTGCTGGCCCAGCCCTGTCTGTCTCCCTCCTTGACCTGCCCCTGTGTCTGTCCCTGCACTTTCTATCCTGTGTCCTGGTGGCAGCCCCTGTTTTTACCCCTGTCCCCATCTCTCCTGCCTCCAGCTTTGCCCCCCTGTGACCTTTCCCTGCACCCTTGAGGGGTTGTGTGTGCCTGGCCTGTACGCTGAGCCTGCACACCTCCAGAAGCTCGGAGTCAGAGCTATTCCTAGAGTGGAAGGCGCTCAGGCTGCCTTTTTCCAAAGGAAAGGCCGGTGGAAGCCAGAGGCCAGAGAGGGGCCCAGCTGACTGTTTCCTTCTGTCCAGTAAATGGCTATAAAAGCCTGGAGATGCTCTGCAGATTGAGTAAACACAGTGTGGGATTGTCAGGGACCCCTGGCCGGTGCTCCCATCTCCCAGAGTTCAGCAGCAGCTGCCCTCTTAACGCCCACTTTTCAGGTTGCTCTTTGAGGGTCTCGGTGTGGGGGGAATCAAGCAGCCCATGGATCTCGTGCAGGAAAAAGGCAGGTGCTTCCCAGGCTGTTAGGCTGGGAGCAAGCACTAGGGAGTCGGAGCCTGCCGGGGCATCTGTTGTCCCCACCAGGTGGCAGTGACGTGCAGGTGACAGGTGGCGTGAACTCCCCTCCGCTTCACCCCAAGGCTTTTATGGGGAGGAAACTCAGATTAAGTGGCTTGTCTAGGGTCAGACCACTGAGGAGGAGCAGAGCTAGGAGAGCTAGGAGTCAGAGCCAAGACCGTACGTGTCCAGCTGCAATGCTCAACACACCGGGAGTATGAGGGTACACTTCTGCCTTGCGGAGTGTCTTGGGCTTTTTGTCCCTAATGGATATTACAATCGTCATTGTCACGTTCGTTTGGTCCATGATTCAGTGGTGTTTGTGTGTGGGCGCGCAAGTCTGTAAGTGTGTGTTGAAAGTGGCTGTTTGTATTCACGGCTGATGCACCTTCCTCTGTGCTTGGTAGTAAGCAGGATGTTCTTGCATACCATGTAAGATTGGGAGGTATAATCCTGTACAAATGGCTACACCATGATCAGTGATCCCCATAAACATGTTTTCTAGAAGAAAAAAAAAGCAAACATGCCATTCTTACTGTGCATGGGACTCTGCTCCAAGCACTTGCTGCGTAGTAATTCAGACCTCCACAACCCTACAGAGCACAGGTTACTATTATCCTCATCATGTAGATGGGACATTTTGGCCCAGAGAGGAAACACAGCTGGTGACAGGTGGTGCTGGCCTGTGATCCCAGGCAGCCCATCTCCATAGTCTCTGCTCTAACCACCACGCCCTGACCGTCTCTGGCTGGTGCCGCTTCTGAGCGGGTCGTGGGGAAGCACCGACTCTCTTCCAACACCGAGTGGCAGACTTTCCATATGTGATTTCATGTGCTCTCACCAGCAACGCTAAAGGGGGTGTGTCTTCACCTCAGTTTCATAGGCGGACACTAGAACCGGGGGATGTTACATGACCTGTCCAAGGCCATCCAGTCACCAAGTGACAAGCAGGAGACTTCGTATCCTGAGTGAAGATAGTTAAGGCCATAGGATGTCTTCTACTTGAAACTAACTCTCAGGTGGACCAGTGGGCTCATAATTTCAGGACGAGGGGTTGGTTCTGTGAATCTCTGTGTGAGGAAGCCAGATTCCTTGCCTGGTGGACTGAACCTCACATATGGATTCTCAGCTTCCCAAACAATTCTTGCTTCTGTCCTATTAGTAACAAAGGTGGAGGGATGTGCCCACAGCTTCAGCAGGAGTGGGTGCTGAGCTCTCTTAGGGCAGAGACCCCATCTCATTCTGTAGAGTGTGCCCTACACTCAGAATAATGCCAAAAGCATATCAATACAAAGTTCTCAGGAGCGATTTTTTTTTCTTATGAAGAAATGGACATAATGTTTATAATGTGGTTTCTGGTTAAACAGGGCCCTGGGTTTATTACGTGTGTGTGCCTGATGATCAGATTCTTTGGTGTATCTTGAGAGAATGCAAGGTGTGTGTGGGGGGGGTGTCTTAAGTCATCCACGCCCTCCTTACCCTGCCGCCTCTCCTGGGTAGCCGCCTGTAGCTTCCAGAGTGCCTCCAGCTGCCCTTTCTGTGGCTAGGTGGTCAGCAGAGGGACTGTTTGATGAGCGAGGAGGAGCAGAGGCCCAGATGGAGGGGGGGAGGAGAGATCTAGGAGCCTCCACTCTGCTCTTTGAGCTCTTGGAGGCAGGGGGACAGAGATAGAGAACTGAGTTCTCTTGTAGCAAATCTAAAAGGAAGGAGGAGAGAAAATGGATATGAGTTGACTTTGTGCCAGGGTCTGTGCTAGAACTGTTATTTCGTTTAATCCTGTGGTAGAGATGAGAGTGTTGAGGTTGAGAGAGGTGAAGCAGCATGCCCAGGGGAACCCAGCTGGTGGGTGGTGAGCAAGGACTCCAGCTCAGGCCAGTGTGGTCCGAAGTGGGCACTCGCAGTGCTAGATGCCATCCTGCCTCTAGTGAGTAACCAGGATCTCGGGCAGTTAGAGTGTCACAGTCCGGGTGATGGGAAGGTCCAGGGGATTCCTTTTGCCCCATGAACCTTGAAGGCCAGACCCTGAGTCCAGGTGACAGCCCAGGGCAGCCTCACTGGATGAGTGCAGAGGCAACATGAGTCCGTGACCTCGGGCGTGCCCTGACTTCTCTGTGAGGGCCTTCCCCACGGAAGAAGCCAAACAGGTGACAGTCAGCCAGCCGGACAGAAGACCTCTTCTGCCTCTCAGCTAATAAGCCACAGATGGGGATAAAGGGTTAGCGAAGGCTGGGCCTTAATCTGCTCTGGTTACTTTCTTCCCACCCCAGTACTTTTTAAATTTATAATCCTTATTCAGATTTTTTCCCTAGTAATAAAAGTAATGTGTATTCTTTGCTAAACTTTCTTGGAAAGTATAAGTAAGAAATTCAGAAACAAATATAAATAAGTGAAAGATCTCTGTGGAATCGTGTCATTCAGAGATAAATACTGGGTTTTTGTTTTTGCCCAGGCTGCACGGCATGGGGGATCTTAGTTCTCTGACGAGGGATTGAACTTGTGCCCCCTGCATTGAAAGAGTGGAGTTTTAAGCACTGGACTGTCAGGGAAGTCCCCCAAAATATTGTTAATATGATGTGTCTCTTCCTTTACATTTCTGTATATTTTATAAAACTAGGGTCTTACCATATGGGTTTTATAGTCTGCTTAAAAACAAAATTGTTTTAAAGGAATTCCCTGGTGGTCCAGTGTTTAGGACTCAGTGCTTTCACTGTGGTGGCCCAGGTTCAGTCTCTTGTCGGGGAACTAAGATCCTGCAAACCACACGGCACAGCCAAAAAAAAATTTTTTTTTAAACTATTTTTTAAGAGCAGTTTTAGGGTCACAGCAAAGTTGAGAGGAAGGTCTGCACAGAAATTTCCCAGTTCCTCCTCACCCCCACACACGCATAGTCTCTGCCAGGTAACAGCTCCACCAGGGTAATACATTTGTTACAGCTGATGAACCTGCATTGACAATCATAGTCACCCAAAGTCCATGGTTACCTAAGGGGTCACTCTTGGTGGTGTACACTCTGTGGGTTTTGAAAAATTGTATAATGACATGTATACACCATGATAGTAATATACAGAGTATTTTCACTTGCCTAAAAATCCTCTGTGCTCCATCTATTCATCCTTCTCTGATAACCCCAATCTCTAGCAATCACAGATCTTTATTACTGTCTCCGCAGTTTCACCTTTTCCAGAATGCCATACAGTTGCAATCACACACTATGTAGCCTTTCCAGACTGGCTTCTTTCACACAGTAATAAGCATTTAAGATTCTTCTATGTCATTTCATGGCTTGATAGCTCATTTCTTTTTAGCGCTGAATAACATTCCGTTACCTAGATGCACCATACTTTATCCATTCTCCTACTGAAGGACATCTTTGGCTTTTTTTCCCCCCAATTTTTAAAAAACTGAAGTATCAATGATGTGCAATATTATATGTTACAGCTTACAACATTCAGTTCAGTTCAGTCACTCAGCTGTGTCTGACTCTTTGCAACCCCATAGATTGCAGCACACCAGGCCTCCCTGTCCATCACCAACTCCCAGAGCTTACTCAAACTCACGTCCATTGAGTCAGTGATGCCATCCAACCATTTCATTCTCTGTCGTCCCTTTCTCCTCCCACCTTCAATCTTTCCCAGCATCAGGGTCTTTTCAAATGAGTTAGTTCTTAGCATCATGTGGCCAAAGTATTGGAGTTTCAGCTCCAGCATCAGTTCTTCCTGATTCACAATTTTTAAAGGTTATACTCTTTATATAGTTTCAAAATGCTGGCTGTGTTCCCTATGTTGTACATTATATCCTCATAGATCATTTATTTTATACATAACACTTTGCAAATTTTAATCCCTTACTCTTATCCTACCCCTCCTGCTTCCCTTTCCCCACTGGTAACCACTGGAGTTATTTGTGAATCTCTTTCTTTTTTTGTTATAGTCACTAGTTTGTTTTTTAGATTCCACATAAGTGATATCATAAGGTATTTGTCTTTCTTTGTCTGACATTTCACTAAGCATAATACCCTCCAAGTCTGTCCACGTTATTACAAATGGCAAGATTTCATTCTTTTTTTTTTAATGTCTGAGTAGTAGTCTTTTTTTAACCAAACATTCTATCTTGATTATTTTCTCATGTCATGAAAGATACTTCAAAACATGATTTTTCGGGCATTGGATGCGACCGAGTAATTCTGCTGTGCACCAGTTAAATCATCGTTCCTCCCACTGGGCATTTACAAGTGTGGTTTTCCTTTGGGGCCCGCCTCAGTGGCACACACATGAGGGCTTTTCCATCCACGTGTGGCGTTTGGGAGCTCCGTGCTCCCAGGCGGGCTTGTGCGGTACGGCTCTAGAGTGTGGGTTTTTTCTGCAAGATGCTAGTGAGTGGGATATTGACTCAACTCTAAACACATGGATTCACGTCAGAATTGCCTTTTATGTTCTTTCCCGTCTATGTGCGGCAGCCCAGGAGTGCGGGTGTGCAGGACTTGCAGTACTAAAACCAGACGTCCCAGGCAAATCGGGGCAAGTTGTTCCCCCGGGTTTGGACTTAGTGTGCCTTCAACGTCATTCCAATGCTTTCCTGTCTCTCTTCTTGACAAAAATGAGAGCAAGTCTTGGGCTTGGAGACTTCGCCAGGAATAGTTAGAATTTAATAACTGTTTTCATTAAGTTTATTTTTACAACTAAGTCCTCTCTATTTGTGTTACAAATGGTACTGACTTTTCCATGGATGGTAGGGATATACAGCTCCCTTTTAAAATAAGCGTGACGCCAGGGGAGGCCAACACACCGGGCACTTCTCATGTGCTTAGAGATATTCTGTTGTTTTCCCTTCAGGACCTCATTGCATCCTCTCAGCAGCCCTCTGAAGTAGTCACAACTGTTCGCTGTATTGTACAGATGAGGAAACTGAGGGCCAGAGAGGGTAAAGAACTTGGCCAAGAACACAGAGCTGGTAAATGGCCCAGCCAAGAGAGCAATCCTGGCGCCTTGCTAATCAAATGCAAATAATTAAATCACTAAATACATAGGAGAGAACATGTGGGTGGGGGTGTAGATGACTCAGCTTTAGGAAACACAGGTTCTGTGAGCAGGCGTATCAGTGAGTATAAGATGGGGCAGAGGAAACTAAGTGAAAATTAGGAGCCAACGGGCCCAGAAGAGGTTGGAAGGGACGGGGGCCATCCAGTGATGGAAGCAGGGGTGCAGGACTGGGACATGGTGCAGAGGGCATGGTGGTCACTCCAGGAAGAGACACACAGAGGCTACCAGAGGCTACCCACAAGCTAACTGGAGCATCTTTCCAGAGAGCCCAAGGTTCCTGGTTCATCAGAAGAGAAAGAAAGCCCGAAGACACCCTTGATTTTGCTCATACAGATATGGTCAAAAGAGCGCCGGCTCTGAGTTGGGAGGAGGGCTCAGCTTTGACCCACTCTTCTCTCACAATCACAGTGGAAGCTGGTGGCTGGAGCTGGAATTAGCACCTTTCCTGGTGGAGAGCACAGGCCCTGGAGTGACCACGTGACTCCACCACTGACCAGCTCTACACCTTGAGTCACAGCTAACCTCTCCGAGTCTCAGTTCCCTCTCCTGTAAAACAGGGATAATGATGGTATCCGCTTCGTGGGGTTAAATCCCTCAGCTTGGTGTCTGCTCTCAGCGACCCCGTCCCATCCCACCCTTCTGGGTCAGGTCTTAGTTGTGGCATGTGGGATTTTTCATTGTGGCATTCGTGCTCGGTAGTTAGTTCTCAGATCTTAGTTTCCCTACCAGGGATTGAACTCTCATCCTTTGCATTGGAAGGTGAATTCTTAACCACTGGACTGCCAGGGAACTCCCAGTATGTGGCAGTCTCTATCAGGTCTCATAACCTTGTCCATGAGCAAGACCTTATCTTCTGTTTAGTAGGAAAATACAAGTCTAGAACCATGAACTTTCTATTAGCAGGAAATGCCATGGCCTATGTCATGAGTCCTGAGTCATTCTCTCTGACCCACCAAGGTTTATGCCCCAGAAGTTCCTAGACATGGCCCAGGCCATGCAATCTGCTACAGAGACAGCATGGAGTATGCCTGGGACCTCAAGTGTTCAAATCAAATGACCTGAATTCAAATCCCTACTCTGCAACTTACCATGTGACTTTGGGGGAAAGACTCTAACTACTTTTCTTACCTGTAAGATGAGGCTGAAGATGATAATAACTTAACTTGCTCAAAGAGGTTTTTATGAAAATGAAATGGACTGCTGTATCCATAGTACTTATATGTGTATAAGTGCTCAATAAATAGTAACTGTTATCTAAGCTTAGATTAGCATCAAGCACAAGGAACGCCTGGAGTTTTGTGGCTCTAGGTGGTCAGGTTTCACTAAGGGCTGTCTTATCATGATATTTTCAACTTGTTTGGGGTTTGGATCCCTGGTAGAAAGACTGTGATGCCCTTCTGGACTTCTTACCTTAAACATCTTTCCTGTTTCCCAGTTGAGATCCAACTTGTCCCTGATGGAAGGTGATGATGATGAAGCTGAATATTGTCAGGAGGAATCTAGACTGGATGCCAAGAGGACTCCCTAAGGAACATGATCTTGGGGGTATTCCAGGGTCCTGGACCTATCCCTAAGCCTGGTCTGTGGCCTGGAGTTAATTACGTATATGGAGACTGACTCATGATAATCAAACTCACAAGAGAGTGAAGTATGTAATTCTGAATGTCTGTGCACTAATGTATGGGAAAGGATTACCCTTCCTTTCCAAAATGCCTGGGAGATGGAGATTTAGCTCAGAAGGTGGAAAGTTCTGAGGAGTATTTCACGTGAGCCATAAAATGGCCTGATAGCCATCTCTGCTTATAACAAAGAGACTCCCCCAGAGCACAGGATGGGTCTGTCCCCTGGGAACTTTAGATGAGCATTTCTCTTTGGAATTCCCTTTGTCTTCTGTAGAAAGATGAGATTTGTTGGAACACAGCTCAGAGAATCAGAGGAAGAAGGAGACCTGCCCCAGGAATGCAGCCCCCCGGGCAGTGGAAGGGACCTGGCAGCAGGAACTTGCCAGTGTTTTCTTTAGAGCAGAGGTCTTCTCTACAGCAGAGGGTTTTGATGGTCCACCTCATCAATTAAAATATTTTTAGAATGCATCTCTAATTTATGGATATGTCTTTGTTTTCAGTTATGTCCATGAGCTACTGCATTCGTGTTGTGCTTGTGCGCAGTCATGTCCGAGTCTTTTGCGACCCCATGGACTGTTGCCCTCCAGACTCTTCTGTTCGTGTAATTTTCTAGGCAAGAATACGGGAGTGGGTTGCCATTTCCTCCTCCAGGGGATCTTTCCAACCCAGGGATCAAACCTGCGCCTCTTGTGTCTCCTGCACTGTGTCTCCACTGGCAGTTGGATTCTTTACCACTGGCGATATGCAAGTTATTTTGTAAAACTAGTAAAAATAGAAAATTTTAAGAGATAAGAAAGAGAAAACACTATTTAAAAATCTTGCTTTGTGTTTTTACCAGTGCCAGCAACTTTTTTTTGTTTTGTTTTGTTTTCCTTAAAAGAGCATTCTTTAGTAAGAGAAATGTGATTACTTATGCCTCATTATGTTTTAAGATCTCAGTACTTTGGCTAACCCCTGGCTTTAATAACTGTCATGGCTACATGAGACACGTACCAGTCTCCCGGCGAGGGACCAAGTTTAACTGAGTTGGCTCAAGAGATTTAACAAAAGAAAGAAGCATTTATAGAGGTTTAGAAACCATGAGGGATGGTGCCCAGGTACTCCCTCAAACTAGCAACAGCAGGGAGCCATTACCAGTTCTAGCCAGGAGGGGTGAGAGGAGAAAACTGTGATTGGAAGCCAGTGACACCTGGAGCCATGGAGGTGGGACCATCCAGGTTGAGCTGTTATTAAGGAGGGTCACAGCCACTGCCAGAGATGTAACACTGAAGCAAGAAGGGTGCAGGGAAGGAAATGCCCAACCTCTCCCTCTACCCCTATCTCCTACTGGTCCGTTGGCCAAACTCAGCAAGCATGGAAGCCTGCATCCGGTCTTATAGGTGTCAGCCGGGAGTCCAGGGCAGAGAGGATGAAGCCTGGGGCAGGGCAAGGAGAGAGAGCAGGCGAAGGATAGCCAGCTCAGACAGCTGATGTAGAAGAAAATTGTCCTTACTTACAGAATTGTGAGTGAACTTCTTTGGCTTGATCCACCAAGTTGGCAGAAACTTTTGAGAGTTGCTTGTGGTATTATTAGTAGTTATAGTATACTTACTCCACATATTTGCAGGAGACATTTAAGCCACTTGTCCATTTTATGATGATTGGTTTGCTTAAAACTAGATATGTTTCACGAATCCAATTGATCACATATAAACTGTGTCATATGTCACTGAAAGCAAATGAACACCTGAGGGTGTGACGTCAGTCCCTTAGCATGTGGAATTTCCTGTGTTCCCTCAGGACATCTCACAAACTGGATGTGACAGTGACCTTTCGACGTGTGACTGAATAAAGGCATCATTGACAGTCTGCTTATTTAATATTAAAGAAACGAAATAAGTAATAGTTCCCGATTGTCTTCCCGTGTTCCACAGATCATCTTGGATATTCCCTGGGTATGCACCCCCCACCTAGAAGACCACCACACTAGGGCTCAACTCCTGTCTTAACCAGGTTCCATGGCTCCTCATCTCTGTCCGAGGTCTCAGGGGAGAGACCCTGATAGGCCCAGTTTGGTTGGGTCAATATCAATCAGCCACGGTCAGGTGACAAGACCGTGGGATATAGATGCGGCCATAAGGAGCCATTCCTCAGTATGTAAGGGATCCTCTTAGAGAAGGGGAAATCGCTGAGAGCAAACTTCTCTCCAAAAGGTGTCGTCACACGCTTTCTGTCTTGCCTTCTGGAGATCCTGGTCAAGCCTCCCATCTCTTCAGCCACATTTACAGACAATTTCTTGGGTTACTTCCACAGATGACTAATCATATCCATTGCATGTGGTTTTTCACATGGTTGTACATCAGAGGGCAGCCTTGTTTCCTTTGCAGTTGTCCCCACGTACAGCCAACATTTCCAACAATGCTGGGGTTCACAGGGCCTTACGCTGGTTGGGGCAGACTGTTTCTGTGGTCAGCTGGGTTCAGCAGACAAAGATGGACGTGGTGATGATTCAAGGATCTGGTCCATTAGACCCAGAAACACTTGCAAGCTGTCCCTCTGTCATGAGTCCTGTAGTTTGTAAACCACAGAAGCTGTGCACGCACGTGAACAAAGAAAGCCTGACTTTCCAGCATTCTGGGTGGGGAGGTTCCACTTGCTGAAATCCCCAGGCGCTTGTTTCACTTGACAAGAACAAGAGAATAATGATGTACTTATGATCATTACTATCACAACTGTCATTGACTGAGCACCAGCTACATAGTGTGTTAAATGCTTTACACATATTATAACATTTTTACACCTTGTGAGATAGGTAATAATAATATCTCTATTTTGCTGATGAAAAATCGAGGCTTGGAGTTTTGCTAGTTCACTCGGGTTTACACAGTGGAAAGTGGTAAGGTCAAGGTTAGACTGCCCTTGCTGCAAAACACATACAGCCCATCAACAGATAGAAACCCACACTTGGAACTATCAGGCTGGAGGACATAGAGGCTGGGCCAGTAAGACTCTTCAAAAGGTTAGATCATTATGATTTTATTGAGATGTATTAAGGGAAGCTAGAACCATGGCAGGTTTAAGGTGGTTTTCGGTAGACAGTGAGTGAATGAGAGAATGAATCTTCCCAGGTTTGAAAACAGTAAAAGTTTGAAGGCAGTATTCCAATATCCATCCCTGGGGCTGAAATGAAGACTACATATATAAGCAGTGGTCCCAGGTGCTAGGCATGGCTCTGCTTCCAACTCATTTTGTGCCCTTGAACAGATGACATCTCCCTTCTGAGACCTTAGATTCCTCATCCATGAACAGTACACCGACCAAGGCCCAATGGTTCACCCCAATAGTTGCATGACTGAGGCCAAGCAAGAGCAGTAATTGTGTCAGATGCATCTGTGACAAAGGAGGATCGCAGGTGTGTTAGAGTCAGCTGTTATTGTCCAATCTCTCAAAGTAAACGCAGTGCTTTTGGGGACAGTCAGAACTGGCATCAGGTCCAAATGGATGGCTGTGTTTTTAAGGAAACATTTACTGCTGAAGGGAATGCTTATTCATTCTCTTTCTTGTTACAAGGCGTTTGACTCATGCTGTGAATGTTTGCTGCTTAGATTAGAGATGATGGTCTTGTGTTCATCACTAACAAAAAATGCCTCTGGAGCCTGGTCCTTCTTCCCTTTCACTACAGGGCCGGCTGCTCCAAGCCCTCCAGCTCGGGGAGTCCATGGGTGTATCCGATGCCGTGGGGAGCAGGGACAAAAAGACTGGAAGTCTCTTGGAAGACTTTGGGACACTAGAATTTGAGGGCCGCCAGGAGGCATTGGGTACTCCTCAGAGCTCCCTAAGTGGAGATCTTGAGAACCTGAGGACACTCAGAAAAATGGTTCCAACAACTAACTGCATCTTGGTGACTAAGTCTAATGCAAATCGGGATGCCTACCTCCATCTTGTGGCAAGAAGCTCTAGAAGAGACCATCCTAAAAGGAATCAACATTAAGTGAGTATGGATGCCAAGAATTTCTGGATGAGCTTGGCTGCCAAAGCCATTCTCTGTTGCCCAGTAACATGTTCTTATCCTGTATCTCATGTGATCCTCCCCGCTGAGAGGACCACAGAGCCATTTTATCTGTGTCACCTTTCATGACTGCTCAAGATTTCACAATTTTATGTAGTATAGAGGGGTTTCACTGATGGCTCATCAAGTAAAGAATCCAGCTGCAGTGGACTGAAGCATGCCAGGCTTCCGTGTCCTCCCCTCGGTCAGGAAGATTCCCTGGAGGAGGAAATGGCAACCCACTCCAATACTGTTGCCTGAAATCCCATGGACAGAGGAGCCTGGCAGGGTACAGTCCCTGGGGTTACTAAGAGTGGCATATGCACACTCACGTACACTATAGATGGCACAGCCCCTCCCACTGCCCCCCTGCCCTGTGTAGGATTTTGGTGGGGTCTAGGCATTTTTGCCTTAATGAGGCCCTTCTTTTTTTTTAAAAAATCAACTACTTATTTGCTTTTACTTTTTTGCTGTACCTTGAGGGATCGTATTTCCTTGACCAGGAATCAAACTCATGTTCCACTGCAGTGGAAGCACGGAGTCTTAACCACTGGATGGCCGAGGAAGTCCCCGTGAGCCCCTTCTTGCTTATAAAATCTATATCTCTGTTGGTGTAAAGATAAATATGTTAAGTGTTATGTATTAAAACATTTTCTTTGACCTAAAAGCTTTTTTCTTTTCTGATTTTTAAAAGTGATTAAAACATTTTCAAGGACCCCAGGCTCTGTTCCTACCACATGTAATGGATGAGTCAGCCCTGCCCCCTCACCTTCCTATTCAGAACATAGTCTAGTGACCAGCAGCGTCAGCATTACCTGGGAGCTTGTCAGAAATGCAGGCTCTCGAGTGCTGCCGCAGAATTACTGAATCAGAATCTGCAGCTTAACGAGACCCCTGGCTCATTTGTGTGTCTATTGTAGTCTGAGGCATGCTGTCTCCACACTGTCCCATGGTACCGCTGGTATATCAGAATCACAGGCCACACTGTTCCCCCAATTACAGCGAGAAGTTTAGCCACAGAAAGCCCACATGGAAGGTGCATCTAGCGCTAAATGGCTGTGTCAGTGCCAGGAATTCCTGGACGGCCCTGTGTGCAAACGCTGTGCTCCTCTCTTAACCAGCTGTCGCTGTTCAGTCACTCTGTCATGTCCAACACTCTGCAACCCCGTGGACTGAAGCATGCCAGGCTTCTCTGTCCTTCACCATCTCCCAGGGCTTGTTCAATCTCATGTCCATTGAGTAGGTGAGGGCCCCTCTTTTCCCCTCCTCACTCACATACTCCCAGTGGAGAAGGCAGACCCAGGAGGAGGGGGTGCATCTGCTTCTGAGTTGCTTCTTCCAGCTCTTCTATGAAGCTCCTGGCCTCCAGAGCCACCTTGACAGGGGCAGAGGTAGGAGGCCCTGCCCTTGGCGCCTCAACTCAGAGGTGACACCTGGTCTCTTGGGCAGAGACAGTTATAAGGCCCCAGTAAACTGCAAGGGAAGCTGGGAAATGCAGGGGGGCATGGACGTATGCAGAGAGTATGGACCATCTCTGCTCCAGGTGAAGTCAGTGAGACAGTGACAGCTACTGCAGAGCCTGAGGCCTCCCAGAGGCAAGAATTTGATAAACTGGGATGTAGACCACTAGAGACTCAGACTTGCAGAGAAGACTTTTAAAAGCTGAGAGAATTAACACATGCTCTCCCTCAAGGTCTTGCTTCTCCAATAAGAGGGAGGGAAGCATCAGCCGGGCAACAGAAAAAGGTTTTGGCAGCCAAAGTCATCCAGGAATTCTTGGTATTCACATACCCACTTAATGCTGGCCATATATTCCATATAGACTGGTCTCTTCTAGAACTTCTTGCTAGTGGAGGTGGGCATTGCAACTTGTGTTACACTTCGTCCCCAAGGTGTACATCCAACACCACCAAGATTTTAGGTCTGTTGCAGCAGTTTCTGTGAATTCTCCTATTTTAGTATCCAAGTCCACTTGTCATATTCCCCGTCTCCCGCTTCCCCTAAAGGGGAAAACACACACCACCTGTCACTGGGGCTGTCCTCTGTGGCTTGGCCATCCAGCCTCTGCCTGCTCAGCGCTGTAACCCCACCCACTCTGTGCCTTGCCCTTGGTTTAGAGGCTTGTTATGTTCCATGTTGTTGGAAAAATGGAAAAATAAATAAGTAGCGTGCAGAATCTTGGTCTTCTGACTCTTATGTGCCTGTCTGTGAGTGAGAAAAATATCACGTAGAAATAAAAGGAGCTTTCACAGCCATCAAGGATAGGAAGGGTTATTCCCAGGGAGCTGTCTTTTAATTGGCTTTGCATCATCTTCACTGAGAGGCTTTATAAACCAAAAAAAGTCTACTGTTGGCCTGGGGGCAGGGAGGCCAGGTGTAGACTCTGACTTGTAGGGCTCAAGGATTGAAAATGCCACCTGTCATCTAGTGAGTGCTGACTATGTGTTGAACATCACTGTAAATAGATTACATGTAGAATATAATTTACATTGTTATCATCACCCATGTTTTACAAATGCAGAAATTGAAGTACAGATAGATGAAGTAACTTGCTTGAGGTTCATGCAGCTACTACACAGCAGGGCTGGGATGTGATCCCAGACAGCCTGGCTCCAGAGCCCACAGGCACAGCCATCATGCTCCCTCAGTTCTGGATACCCACTAATTAGAGGACTCAGGAGCATCTCTGATCAGGGTTTTGAGGAAGGCACATTGAGCCACTTCTTGAAAAAGGAGATATTCTGTTTGACATCCCATAATCAAATAAATTTAAGGCTATCTAAATATCCTTTCTTAAGAGTGTTTTTAAAGTTTTCCTCCCTGTATTTTTTGTTTGTTTGTTTTTTCCTGTATTTTACTTATTATTTTATTTTTAAACATTTTTAATTGGAGGATTATTGCTTTACAATGTTGTCCTTGTTTCTGCCATAGGTCAACATAAATCAGTCATAGGCATACAGGTCTCCCCCTTCCTGAACCTCCCTCCCACCCACCACCCCTTCCCACTCCTGGCGCCCCTCTAGGTAGCCACAGAACACCTGGTTGGGCCCCCGGCATCATGCAGCAAGTCTCCACCAGCTGTCCCCATCCATTTTATATATGGTGATGCACATGTACCTGTGCTACTCTCTCAGCTCGTCCCCACTCTCTCCTACCCCTGCTGTGTCCACTGTTCTCTATGTCTGGGTCTGTTTATTTGTCTATTTATCTAAATATTTGGGCCACACTGCAAGTTATGTGGGATCTTTGTTCCAGGAACAGGGATCGAACCCATACCCTCTGCATTGGCAGTGCAAAGTCTTAACAACTGGACTGCCAGGCAAGTCCCAGGGCTACTTTGCCTCTTAAGGGCTGAGAAGGCCTGCAGGACAGAAACCTGCCTCATAGTGATATCCCCAAGTGCATCAAAATGTGGAACCTTTATTTTCAGAGCTCCTATTATCACCCCAGAGCACCAGGGTTCCAGAGGACACAACTTGGGCAAAGCTGGCTCGGGACACGTGTGGTTGAGTTGTGGTAGGGCAGATCCCATGGCCACTTTCAGGACTGCCAGGGCAGGCCCAGTCCCACTCCCACAGCTTCTCCCTGGGAGGCAGGTGGCGGCCAGGATGTGGGAAGCGTGGGCTCTGCTGGTGTCCACCTGCCCGGCCACCCTCAGCTCTGCTGCTCTGGAGAATTCACCACAAGCACTGAGCCTCAGCTTCCTCACCCGCTGAGTGACAGCCTCCTTCTAGCGCAGCTGGGGGACAGTGTGGGCCAATAGACCTGAAGCATCAGGGGCACGGTGTGCTCTGACGAATGTGAGTGTTGTCATCGTCGTCCGACGTCTGTTTTGCTTTACAGTCTTCCATGTGGTTCCGCGGGGAAATAGGATACCAGGGTTGGAGGCTTCCAAGCATGGCTGTGCCTCTTCTCTGCTCCAAAGAGATCACGGGACTCCTCAGTCCAAGAGAGAGTTTCCTCCTGAAAAGGGGAAGAGGATGCTCTTGGGTTGAACTTGAGTTGGGTACAAGAATGGGGAGGAAATGTCAGATTGAGCTGAGGGACACCCTCACATTTACCTTCAGCTCAACATCAAAAGGGAGTATTAACCCAGGACTGCAGTAGGTCCCAGAAGATCCAGAAAAGGAAAAAGTTGATCTTCTTGCTACAGGCAGAATCTGCCCCAGGGAAAAAGTTCTGATTATAAATGAGGTGCCAACTGGCAGAGTGTGTGACGTCTGTGCCAGCACTGACCAGTCTCCTAGCAAGGGGCATTTTTAACAGTAATGGATCTGAGAATACATTTCAGATATCCAAAATATATTATTTCAAAAAAGACCTTGGACAGAGAGGGACACTGTGGTTGTATGGAAAGGGCTTGGCGCTGGGAATCAGTCTCAGCTGGTCCCCTACGGTTGTGAACCTTGTCAAGTCACATCCCTCCACTGAAACTCAGCCCCTTCATCTGAAAAACGGTTGTCATAATATCTACCCTGCAGCATTTCTGTGATGCACAAATGAAACAAGTGGACCTGAACAGCTTAGACAATAGAAAACTCAAAACAGCAGAAGGTTAATACTAAAAACTGGGAACAGCCTTTAAGGATTGCTGTCAGGAGACAGTCATAAAGACGAAATAGCTTACTTTTAAAAAGCTGACGGACTCTCCCGAAGTAAAGTCAGTTAAGCAGACTCAGGATATTGGTGAAATTAAAGATGACAAGTGTGAGAGGCTTCCCAGTAGATGTAGAATTACCATGTGACCCAGCAATTTCACTCTGAGGTATATACCCCAAACTTGAAAACAGGTGTTCGAACAAAAACTTGTACAGTAATGTTTATAGTAGCACTGTTCACAATATCCAAAATGTGGAAACAACCTAATATCCATCAACTGATGAACAGATAAACAAAATGTGATATATCCATGCGGTGAAGTATCATTTGGTCATTAGAAGGAATGAAGTACTAACATACGCTACAGCCTGGATGAATCTTGAAAACACGATGCTAAGTGAAAGAAGCCAGACACAAAGATCACATACTGTATGAGTCCGTTTACATGAGATGCCCAGAACAGGCAAATCCATACAGACAGAAAGCAGACTAGTGGTTGACAGGCGTGGCGGGGGGAGCGGAGGAATGGGAGGGGACGGCCTGGCAGGTATGAGGTTTCCATTTGGGTGCTGAAAAGTTCTGGAACCAGATCATGGTGATAGGTACCCGGCACTGTGACGGCACTTAGGGCCACTAAACTGCATACTTTAAAATGGTTTAAATTTACAGCGTATTTTATGTGCATTTTACCACAATTTAAAAAAGTTTCCTGGTAAAGAGGAAATGTGATCCCAAGGCTACATTCCCTTCTCCTAGAGTGTGGTTGAGAGGAGGGGCGGGGGCCTCAGAGCTTGTCAGCTAGAAGCTGAGGTCTGTGTCAACAAGTTTACCAAGAGCATATGGCAAGCAGTCCTTGTGTGGGGGCCCCGGGGGGACCCTTATCAATATGACATGCTTCCTGCTCTCAAAGTGTGTACACGTTATTCTCACTTAAGGACAGACTGACAAGCACTCTGTATAAGCAGGGAGGAAGGGCAGGGCAGTGAGACATTCATTCTGCCTCGGTCATCTAGGCAGGCTTCTCAGAAGAGAAGATAGCTGAGGAGGTGGAATGTTGGCAGATTGGTGAGAAGGAGAAGGTTTTCCAGGGAAAGGCACAGGGTGTGTGGGAGAGTGCGGGGGAGCATTTCAGAGGAGGGAGCTGGCAGCTACGGATCAGCTACAATATCTGTAAAGCAGCAGGTGGGGTGGCGGGGGCGAGGGTCCTGAGAGGGAATTGGGTCAGATTGTAGAGGGCTTTGCAGGTAGAGCTGGGGAAGTGGCGACTTGCTCTACACACAGTGGTGGGGGGTGGGCCGGGAAGGAGCCTTCTAAGCAAGGAGTAACAGGACTAAGCCCATGTTCCAGAATGGTCAGTGTGGTGGATGATGGACTGAAGAGAAGGAGGCTGAGGACGAGAAGGTGGGCTGTGGTATTAGCTCTGCTGGCCTCAAGGAGCCCCTCACTGGCTGAGCAATGGCAGGGGGCATGGTCAAACCAAATCTGGTGAGCTCTGCATTAGCCAAGATTCTTGTTTGCATGGAACAGAAAGGCATTTGAATTAGATTAGACAAGAACCAGAATTTTCCTAGTCACATAACTGAGATGTCTAGGGCAGTTCCAGAAATGACTGGACCCATGGGGCTCGTTCTCTCCGTCTCCCACCTGCCTTCAGTATGGGACCTCTCTCCTCAGGCAGCCTCTACCTCTCGGTGGCACCGTGGTGCTTGCAGTTCCCAGCTTATATCCTCCTCTCAGAACCTTCCCTCATACCTCAGTTGGTAAAGAATCCGCCTGCAATGCAGGAGACCCCGGTTCGATTCCTGGGTCAGAAAGATCCCCTGGAGAAGGGAAAGGCACTTTCCCACTGCAATATTCTGGCCTAGAGAATTCCATGGACTGTATAGTCCATGCGGTCGCAAAGAGTCAGACACGACTAAGCAACTTTCACTTCACTTCACTTTCAGAACCCCCAGCAGCAGACTCCCCCAAGCCTTCCAAAGAAAGTTACCAAGTGGAATTTATTGGCCCATTCCTTTTCTTTTTTTTCTGCAAGGGAAATTCATTTTATTTTTCCTTAGGACGAAAAGGATTTTAAGAATGTCCATGGTAGTAATAGTTAAACACTTTCATTTTAAAATGGGCAATGATATTTTTTCCTCAAAGCTATTCATAAAAATAATTACAATACATTCATTCACAGTAAGACAATTAGTGTGCAAACACAGGTAAGCCCAGGTGAGAGTGTGTATTTGGTGTCCTAGTTCGTGGATATGACACTGTTTCTTCCTCCAGTATTGGCTCATTCTGACCCATTTGATGTTCATCCTTAAGTGAATTGCCAGGGCCAGGGGAGTGGGGTGCTCTGATGAGCCTGGCCTCATCCCTCCCCAAGCAAAGGGATGATGATGCTGTTGCTGCTACCAGAAGAAGGGAGACTTGCTGCAACAAAGGGCATAATTTGCAGCTGTCCCTCAAAGCAGCAACTCTGAGCCAAGTTGTTTACACATCTCATTTCATCCATGTCCCACTCCAGTACTCTTGCCTGGAAAATCCCATGGATGGAAAAGCCTGGTAGGTCACGAAGAGTCGGACACGACTGAGCAACCTCACTTTCACTTTTCATTTTCATGCATTGGAGAAGGAAATGGCAACCCACTCCAGTGTTCTTGCCTGGAGAATCCCAGGGACGGCGGAGCCTGGTGGGCTGTCGTCTATGGGGTAGCACAGAGTCGGACATGACTGAAGCAACTTAGCAGCAGCAGCAGCAACCATCCTAAGGTGGAATCAGTGATCTTCCTTTTGCAGAAGAGGAAACAGAGGCATAGGCTAACTTGTCCTCCCTCCCCACTCCCCAAGCACTTTCTCTGTTCTGTGCCACATGGGCATCTCTTAAGGAGGCAATGTGGAGCCACTAAGGAGGCTGACAGCCAAGAGAATGAGAAGTAAAGAACATGATCTTTAAACTGACAGACACTCAGACTGCATACGGTCAGGCAGCTCATGCAGTGTTGGGGAGCCTGACCACTCCATTTTTGGAAGACTGGAAGTCAGTCCAGTTGTTGGAGATGCTCATTCCCTGTGTGCCTCCTGTCCTGGGGGCAAGGCAACTGGGAATCCCTATTGGTCAAGAGGTGGGCGAGTCTGGGGTGTGCATCTCTAGACATGGAGTACAACCTGGCGGTGATTCAGAAGCATTCATTGCAGACAAACTTCACGAGCACCACGCTTCCCAGTCCTTAGCAAGACATTCCAGAAGACGGCAATGGGGCATTTGTCAGGCAGGGAAGAGAGGGTAAAGGACATTCATACTTAGAGCAAAGGATGTACAGAGGCACTGAGGCATGCTTGGTATGACAAGTTTTTCTGATGATAAAGTTCCCTGGGAACCCAGAATCATTTTATCAGAGAGATAGGCTGTCATGGAAATGTCTTCCTTTGGCATCAGCATCAAGCCAGAAACTCTGCCCCCTACCAGGTGATTCTGCTTTCCTGGACTTCATTTTTAGGAATTAGTTTGGAATTAATTCACAGCTAATGGCATACTCAAAGCTATGGTTTTTTCATTAGTCAAGTCCAGATGTGAGAGTTGGACCATAAAGAAGGCTGAATGCCAAAGATTTGATTCTTTTTGAATTGTAGCATTGGAGAAGACTCTTGAGAGTATCTTGGACAGCAGGGAGATCAAGCCAGTCAATCCTAAAGGAAAGCAACCTTTCCTTTAGGAAAGGATATTAAGCAATCTTAATATTCATTGGAAGGACTGATGCTAAAGCTGAAGTTCCAATACTCTGGCCACCTGATGCAAGGAGCTGACTCACTGGACCCTGAGCAAAAAGACCCTGTTGTTGGGGAAGATTGAGGGCAGGAGGAGAAGAGAATGACAGTGGATGAGATGGTTGGATGGCATCACTGGCTCAATGGACATGAGTTTGAGCAAACTCTGGGAGATAGTGAAGGACAGCAGAGCCTGGCTTGCTGCAGGTCATGGGGTTGCAAAGAGTTGGACACAGCTTAGTGACTGAACAATGACAGAGAGTCAGTCAGGCCACCTTCTGCCCTTCCAAGCCATGTGCCAGGTTAAAGGCCTTTGACCTGGTGGCAGCAAGCAGCATAAATCTAGAGCATTTCCTGTTTGGGAAGCAGGACAAGTGATGTAGCATCGAGAAGGCCTGGGCAAGAGTGAACCCAACCAGCAGACCTTAACGGTTGCCCGGATCCCCACTTGGGTCTGACACAAGGCACTCTGGGTGAATGAGGACATTCTAGAAATACTGACATCCCCAGGGGACTGGCCCAGCCCAGGGTGGAAGGCAATTTTAGATGCTCTGAATACTATTTTTGGAGCCTGGATCACATTAATTCACTACCGTTCCAAATGGTGGCCAGCTGAGGAGGCCTTCAGGGAACCAAGTGCTGTTTCCCAGCACAGCTCTGGTTCAGCCTGCCCAGAATCTGCAGGCCAGCGTCCCCTTCCCGCATGCCCTACTTCTCTGCCTGTACACAGTGCCCAAAGCACCTAATACCAAATCTTCCAAAGAGAATTCTTCACACACTAATACGAAAGGATGGATGGGACTTCCCTGGTGGACCAGTGGTTAAGACTTCGCCTTCCAATGCAGGAGGTATGGATTCGATCCCTAGTTGGGGAACTAAGATCTCACACACCTCAGAGCCAAAAACCCCCAAAACTTAAAGCAGAAGCAATATCGTAACAAATTCAATAAAGACTTGAAAAATGGTCCATACCAAAAAATCTTAAAAAAAAAAAAAAAAATACAATATCTGTAAAGCAGCAGGTGGGGTGGCGGGGGCGAGGGTCCTGAGAGGGAATTGGGTCAGATTGTAGAGGGCTTTGCAGGTAGAGCTGGGGAAGTGGCGACTTGCTCTACACACAGTGGTGGGGGGTGGGCCGGGAAGGAGCCTTCTAAGCAAGGAGTAACAGGACTAAGCCCATGTTCCAGAATGGTCAGTGTGGTGGATGATGGACTGAAGAGAAGGAGGCTGAGGACGAGAAGGTGGGCTGTGGTATTAGCTCTGCTGGCCTCAAGGAGCCCCTCACTGGCTGAGCAATGGCAGGGGGCATGGTCAAACCAAATCTGGTGAGCTCTGCATTAGCCAAGATTCTTGTTTGCATGGAACAGAAAGGCATTTGAATTAGATTAGACAAGAACCAGAATTTTCCTAGTCACATAACTGAGATGTCTAGGGCAGTTCCAGAAATGACTGGACCCATGGGGCTCGTTCTCTCCGTCTCCCACCTGCCTTCAGTATGGGACCTCTCTCCTCAGGCAGCCTCTACCTCTCGGTGGCACCGTGGTGCTTGCAGTTCCCAGCTTATATCCTCCTCTCAGAACCTTCCCTCATACCTCAGTTGGTAAAGAATCCGCCTGCAATGCAGGAGACCCCGGTTCGATTCCTGGGTCAGAAAGATCCCCTGGAGAAGGGAAAGGCACTTTCCCACTGCAATATTCTGGCCTAGAGAATTCCATGGACTGTATAGTCCATGCGGTCGCAAAGAGTCAGACACGACTAAGCAACTTTCACTTCACTTCACTTTCAGAACCCCCAGCAGCAGACTCCCCCAAGCCTTCCAAAGAAAGTTACCAAGTGGAATTTATTGGCCCATTCCTTTTCTTTTTTTTCTGCAAGGGAAATTCATTTTATTTTTCCTTAGGACGAAAAGGATTTTAAGAATGTCCATGGTAGTAATAGTTAAACACTTTCATTTTAAAATGGGCAATGATATTTTTTCCTCAAAGCTATTCATAAAAATAATTACAATACATTCATTCACAGTAAGACAATTAGTGTGCAAACACAGGTAAGCCCAGGTGAGAGTGTGTATTTGGTGTCCTAGTCCGTGGATATGACACTGTTTCTTCCTCCAGTATTGGCTCATTCTGACCCATTTGATGTTCATCCCTAAGTGAATTGCCAGGGCCAGGGGAGTGGGGTGCTCTGATGAGCCTGGCCTCATCCCTCCCCAAGCAAAGGGATGATGATGCTGTTGCTGCTACCAGAAGAAGGGAGACTTGCTGCAACAAAGGGCATAATTTGCAGCTGTCCCTCAAAGCAGCAACTCTGAGCCAAGTTGTTTACACATCTCATTTCATCCATGTCCCACTCCAGTACTCTTGCCTGGAAAATCCCATGGATGGAAAAGCCTGGTAGGTCACGAAGAGTCGGACACGACTGAGCAACCTCACTTTCACTTTTCATTTTCATGCATTGGAGAAGGAAATGGCAACCCACTCCAGTGTTCTTGCCTGGAGAATCCCAGGGACGGCGGAGCCTGGTGGGCTGTCGTCTATGGGGTAGCACAGAGTCGGACATGACTGAAGCAACTTAGCAGCAGCAGCAGCAACCATCCTAAGGTGGAATCAGTGATCTTCCTTTTGCAGAAGAGGAAACAGAGGCATAGGCTAACTTGTCCTCCCTCCCCACTCCCCAAGCACTTTCTCTGTTCTGTGCCACATGGGCATCTCTTAAGGAGGCAATGTGGAGCCACTAAGGAGGCTGACAGCCAAGAGAATGAGAAGTAAAGAACATGATCTTTAAACTGACAGACACTCAGACTGCATACGGTCAGGCAGCTCATGCAGTGTTGGGGAGCCTGACCACTCCATTTTTGGAAGACTGGAAGTCAGTCCAGTTGTTGGAGATGCTCATTCCCTGTGTGCCTCCTGTCCTGGGGGCAAGGCAACTGGGAATCCCTATTGGTCAAGAGGTGGGCGAGTCTGGGGTGTGCATCTCTAGACATGGAGTACAACCTGGCGGTGATTCAGAAGCATTCATTGCAGACAAACTTCACGAGCACCACGCTTCCCAGTCCTTAGCAAGACATTGCAGAAGACGGCAATGGGGCATTTGTCAGGCAGGGAAGAGAGGGTAAAGGACATTCATACTTAGAGCAAAGGATGTACAGAGGCACTGAGGCATGCTTGGTATGACAAGTTTTTCTGATGATAAAGTTCCCTGGGAACCCAGAATCATTTTATCAGAGAGATAGGCTGTCATGGAAATGTCTTCCTTTGGCATCAGCATCAAGCCAGAAACTCTGCCCCCTACCAGGTGATTCTGCTTTCCTGGACTTCATTTTTAGGAATTAGTTTGGAATTAATTCACAGCTAATGGCATACTCAAAGCTATGGTTTTTTCATTAGTCAAGTCCAGATGTGAGAGTTGGACCATAAAGAAGGCTGAATGCCAAAGATTTGATTCTTTTTGAATTGTAGCATTGGAGAAGACTCTTGAGAGTATCTTGGACAGCAGGGAGATCAAGCCAGTCAATCCTAAAGGAAAGCAACCTTTCCTTTAGGAAAGGATATTAAGCAATCTTAATATTCATTGGAAGGACTGATGCTAAAGCTGAAGTTCCAATACTCTGGCCACCTGATGCAAGGAGCTGACTCACTGGACCCTGAGCAAAAAGACCCTGTTGTTGGGGAAGATTGAGGGCAGGAGGAGAAGAGAATGACAGTGGATGAGATGGTTGGATGGCATCACTGGCTCAATGGACATGAGTTTGAGCAAACTCTGGGAGATAGTGAAGGACAGCAGAGCCTGGCTTGCTGCAGGTCATGGGGTTGCAAAGAGTTGGACACAGCTTAGTGACTGAACAATGACAGAGAGTCAGTCAGGCCACCTTCTGCCCTTCCAAGCCATGTGCCAGGTTAAAGGCCTTTGACCTGGTGGCAGCAAGCAGCATAAATCTAGAGCATTTCCTGTTTGGGAAGCAGGACAAGTGATGTAGCATCGAGAAGGCCTGGGCAAGAGTGAACCCAACCAGCAGACCTTAACGGTTGCCCGGATCCCCACTTGGGTCTGACACAAGGCACTCTGGGTGAATGAGGACATTCTAGAAATACTGACATCCCCAGGGGACTGGCCCAGCCCAGGGTGGAAGGCAATTTTAGATGCTCTGAATACTATTTTTGGAGCCTGGATCACATTAATTCACTACCGTTCCAAATGGTGGCCAGCTGAGGAGGCCTTCAGGGAACCAAGTGCTGTTTCCCAGCACAGCTCTGGTTCAGCCTGCCCAGAATCTGCAGGCCAGCGTCCCCTTCCCGCATGCCCTACTTCTCTGCCTGTACACAGTGCCCAAAGCACCTAATACCAAATCTTCCAAAGAGAATTCTTCACACACTAATACGAAAGGATGGATGGGACTTCCCTGGTGGACCAGTGGTTAAGACTTCGCCTTCCAATGCAGGAGGTATGGATTCGATCCCTAGTTGGGGAACTAAGATCTCACACACCTCAGAGCCAAAAACCCCCAAAACTTAAAGCAGAAGCAATATCGTAACAAATTCAATAAAGACTTGAAAAATGGTCCATACCAAAAAATCTCAAAAAAAAAAAAAAAAAAAAAGGGAGGGGGGATGAACTACCAATTTAGGATGACTCAAGACTATTTCAGGGATGTTATGTGGCTGGGACTCTGGCTAACTTAGGAGAAAAGGGATCAGAGCCAGAGACATCCAGAAACTTCCCTGCCTTCCTTTCTAAATCAGGCAGGGAGCAGAGTCTGTGGAGGGAACAGTCACATTTCCTGACGAGCTGAGATCTCCTCTTCCGCACTTGTTAGCAGTAGAGGGGACAGAAGACAGGAGAATGGGCAACATGAATGTCTTTATCAGGCTAAATCTGAATGGATGAAAAGACAATTATAACTATGTGTTCTGGGAACTGTCCAGCTGCAAGCCCAGAGGAGCAGTCCTGGTGTACTTGTTACAGTTCATATTCCTCTCTGTTTCCAAAGCCAGTCCTTACAGATGAAGGGGAAGAGTACAAGGAAGCTCCTGACTGAGATGAATCCTGTCCTTGAGACTCTTTTATAGAAACTTTAGGAAGAGAATAAAAGATGCCATTCCCATTTGTGCCTGTGCTTGTAAAAGTACAATATATTTGAATATTTGAATGTCCTTGCTAGTAGAATCTTAAATGCTTCAGGTGAGAAATGATGTACAGGGCAGGATGATTGGACTTTGGGGAATGTGGCACGTGTTGCGTGTGGTCTGGAGTGTGGTGTTGCGTGTGGTCTGGAGGCTTATACACAGCCTCCGACAAGTGTATAAGTCTGTGGACCGGTGGACCGCATCCCAGCTTTCACCATCCATGCCTGCGAGTGCCTGATGGCGGCTCTGTCTCTAACCATGGAACTCAGTGACTTGCTCTACCTGGTTTACTAGATATATACAGAGCTTGGCTTTGTAGGTGCGCAGTAAATATCTGCTAAATGGAAGAATCGATGCATGATCTGCACGTGCACCTTGGGTTTCTCTTTCTTTTAGGTGTAGTCTAGTCTCCACGTCTCCACGTGTCTGTCTCTCTCAGCTAGTGTCTCTGATCCCGACATCTTTTCCTATTTCTTGTCATCTTTTTGTTGTCTCTTTCTCTCCGTACACAAACAGATATTCCATCTGTTTTCCTCAATCTGTTTTCTTAAATTCTTTGTTTTTTTCTTTTCTTTTTTTGGCAAAAGTTTTATTTTTTTAGCAGCTTTATTAAGATATAATTCCTATATCGTATAATTCACCCAAACAAAGTGTAGATAAATAAAATATACAATTCCAATGTTTTTTATATGTCCAGAGAATTGTGCAGCCATCACCACTATTTAAAATTCCAGAAAATTTTCACCACTCAAAAAGGAACTTGTACATACTAATAGTTACTTCGCACCCTCCCACATCCTGTGAGCCCTAAGCAGCCACTAATCTACTTTCTGTCTCTACAGATTTCTCTACTCTTGCCATTTCATATGACTGCAGTCATATAATATATGGTCTTTTGTGGCTGGCTCCTTTCACTTAGCATAAAGTTTTCAAGATTTGTCCATATTTTAGCATGGATCAGTACTTCATTCCTTTTTTATGACTGAATAATATCCCATTGTCTAGATATACCATATTTTATTAATCTGTTAATCAGATGGACATTTGGTTTGTTTCCACTTTCTGACTGTAATGGATAATACTGCTATGAACCCTGTGCACGTGTTTTTGCGTAGCTGTAAGTCTTCATTTCTCTTGGGTATATACCTAGGAGTGGAACTGGCAGATCATATGGCAAATCGATGTTTAATCTTTCAAGGAACTGCTAATGTATTTTCCACAGTGGCTGTATCATTTTACATTTCCACTAGCAATGTATAAGTGTTCCTACTTCTCCACATCTTTGCCAATACTTGTTCTTATCTGTCTGTTTTATTTTAGTCATCCTAATGGGTATGAAGTGGTGTCTCATTGTTCTTTTGATTTGTACTCCCTGATGGCTAGTTATGTTGAACCCCTTTTACATGTTTATTGGCCATTTGTATATCTTCTTTGGAGAAATGCCTATTCAAATATTTTGTTTACTTTAAAATTGATTTTTGTCTTTTTATTATTGATTTGTAAGAGTTCTTTGTATATTCTGGATACAAGTCCCTTATTAGATATGTTAGTTGCAAATATTTCTCCTATTCTATTGGTTGTATTTTCACTTTCTCGATCGTATCATTTGCAGTGCAAAAGGTTTTAATTTTGATGAAGTCCAATTTATTTATATTTTTTTTATTGACTGTGTTTTTGGTATTGTATTTAAGAAGGTATTGCCTAACCCAAGGACACGAAGGTTTATTCCTATATTTTTATTTAAGAGTTCTATAGTTTTATCTCTTCCGTTTAGATGTTTGATCTATTTCAAGTTAATTTTTATATATGGTATAAGGAACAGGTCCGACTTTATTATTTTGAGTGTGGATATTCATTTGTTTCAGGAATATTTGTTATAGACATTATTCTTTCCCCCATTGAATTATCTAAGCACCTTTGTTGAAATCAATTAGCTATAAAGGTTTATTTATGAACTCTCAATTCTGTTTCATTCACCTTTATGTCTATTTTTGTGTAGTATGTGATATCACACTGTCTTACTGTAGTTTTATATATTAAGCTTTGAAATTAAGAAGTGTGGATTACTTATTTTCTCCATTCTTTTTTTGAGATTGTTTTGATTATTCTTGGACCCTTGCATTTCCATATGAAATTTAGGATCTACTTGTTGGATTTTGATAGGGATTGTTTTATATATATATATATATATATCTCAACTAGGGGACTATTTTATCTTAGTATTTAGTCTTCTGATCTGTGAACATGAGATGGCATCTTGCTTATTCAGGTCTTCTTTAATTTCTTTCAACAATGTTTTGTTGTTTTCAGAGTATATGTTTTTCATTTCTTTTATCGAGTGTGTTCCCAATTATTTTATGCTTTCACATTTTCAGATTGTCCACTGCTAGTGTATAAAAATATACAGTTGACTTTTGTATATCAATCTTGTATCCTGCAACCTTGCTGGACATGTTTATTAATTCTAATAGATTTTTTAGTGGATTTCTCAGGATTTTCTACATAAAGATTGTGTCTTCTGTGAATAGTGATACTTTTACTTCTTTAAAGCTAGAATTCTTCGGGCCTACTTCAGGGCATTTTAATTTTATTAGAGAGTCCTGAAAGGACATTTGTGGCTGGCCTAGAAACATGCTAAAGCAATTATTCCCCCAAATGTCACTGACACCAAAGACTCGCTGTTTGAAAAATAATTGACTTCAAACCTGACATGACTAAGAAATCCTATCAATAGCTGTATTACTTTGCTAGGTCTCCCATAACAAAATACCAAAGATGAGGTGACTTAAACAACAGAAACGTATATTCTCACAGTTCTAGGTGTCAGCAGGCGTGGTTTCTCCTGTGGTCTCTCTCCTTGGCTTGCAGAAGGCCACTTTCTTGCAGTGTCCTCCATGGTCCTTCCTCTGTGCATGAACAGCCCTGGTGTCTCTCTGTGTGTCCAAATTTCCTCTTCTTATAAGGATGCAAGTCAGCCTGAATAAAGTCCTAATGGCTTCATTTTGATGCCCTCACCTCTTTGAAGACACTCTCTCCAGATACAGTCCCATTTTGAGGTGCTGGGGGCTAAGGCTTCAATATATGAAATTTTGAGGACACAGTTCAACACATAACAATAGCCTTATTACTTTTTCTCTGAGTCATCTGATTTCTGGTTAGTTGCAACTAATGAAGCCAGAATTTGTTTAAATACCCATTCACAAGACCACCAAATGACAGGACATGCAGCAAGAATTAAGAGGCACTCCCTCTAGTCCCGGAGCTAAAGGAGCCTCACTTGTGGTCCTGGATGTTCCTTGAGCTCATTTTAGCCAGTTTACCCTAGAGCCACATCAAGGACAGTCAGTGACCAGCCATCAAACTCACACACGCATATAACACCTAGAACCTCTATTTATACTGCCTGCTTAAAAAAAAAAAAAGTAATTCCAGATCCTGCTGTGTAACAGCATGATGACATACTTGAAGAAGGAGTCCTTTTGTGAAGTGAAATTTGAAGTTCTTAAATGGAAAGACTCCTGTGAAATGAACTTCAAAGTTCTGAAATGCAAAACTCACTCTAATTTTGTTCTTTTTTGAGCAAGAGTCAGTTTTGAAAGTTCAAGATGTTAACTATTCTTTGGTCTTTATGTCTTTGCTCTTTAATTATTATAGTAGCCCAAAACAAAATTAGTTATGTCTGTAAAAACTGAAAATCAAGCTTTCTCTCCAAGTCATCTGAACGGAAGACATATCCCAAACTTGACTGGTGAAATTATCCCCTCTTTCCTCTGCTCTCTTTTTCAGCCTTTTATTTTTAACTCTCTTACCCTCTGTTTGTTTTTATTGACATCTGGCCACACACCATTTTAGGAAGCAGGCAGTTATAAATCACCCACAGGAAAATCAATAAAATCCAGCTCAATCCATAGTAAGACTGATTTGCTCCCAGATAACCAGAATTCTGCAGGCTCAGGAGTTAAGCCCATGGTGGTGGTGGGGGGGGGGGAGGGTCTGCAAGGAAGGTGAGGGGTAAGGGTTGCTTTGTGCTCTGAAACGGGAGGTGGGCAGCCAGCTCCCAGAAGCTCAAGGAAGGGAGGGACTTTGGCCTCTCTCCATGCTCTTCTCATCTGGCCTCCAGGGAAAGCTCTGTGTTTCCATTTCATCTAGCTCAGATTTTTCCAACCACATCAGTGGCATTTTCTTATCTTCCAAGGATCAGCTTCAGAGCTAAAGTATCTTCTTTAAGCCTCAAGAAAGGGCAGTAGGAATGAACTGTTGGATTTGCCAGGGAGTGGGGAGAAGGCAGAGGAGGTTACTATGGCACAGAGGCGGGAAAGAAGAGAGAAGTTCTATAGAGCTGTTTGTTGTCAGGCCACTGCTTTCCGTCCCCGCCCAGGGAGTCAAAAGTCTGAATGTTACTGGGCAGAAGCCGAAAGCTAGGCCCAGCAAAAGGCATGACTGGCCAAGGTCACAGAGTGGTTTCATAACAAGGTCACAAAGAAATGGCCTCTCTGCTTTGAAATCCTAATTTTCTTTGCAAAAGGAACTTTGGTCAGGAAATGCAAACTCATAAGCAGTCAGCACTAAAAGAGAAGACTAGAAAGAAAAAATATCAGCTAGTTCATTTATTATTTAAAAAGAATCTATCAAATTGTCCACTGTAAGGGGCAATTTTGACCAACCATTTCTGCCCTCTTGGATAATGGGAGTGTACTAACTTTGAAAAGAAAATTTCCTAGAAGGAGCTTCTCCTCTCCTTCCATCAAGGAAAATATTCTAACTGCAAGGCCCAGGGTGCTGGAATTGGGTGATGGAAGTCGGTGAGACCATCTGTGGGTGCCCTGAGAGCAGGGCCTCCCCTTCCTAAGGAGGGAGAATCAGGCTCAGAAGCAGGACCATGAGGAAAAATTCAGACTGCCTGATTTTACTTCCCTGGTGGCCCTGGTTTCCTCAAGTCGCACATCTCTGACCTTCCCAGAAGTCTTGTCCCCTTTCTCTTTGGAGTTTTCAGGAGATGTATGCATTAATCTGGGTTAAAGAATTGTTTGATTGAGCTCAACTTTTGCCATATCCTAATTATATCTGTATCTGTTGCTGGGGATACATTGATGAGGAGATTGGGTTTTGAAGGATGACTAGGAGTCTGCCAGGAAACCCACGGAGTTGCTGTCAATGAAGTCGGGGAGACCAACCTGAAAACAAATAACTGGAATTGTGTTAGAGCAGGGTTGGTCAGCGTTTATTAAAAGTAATAAATATTTACTAAAAGTAATAAATAAATTAAAAAATATTTACAAATAGTAAATATTTTAGGCTTTATAAGTCAGATATAACAGTATATGTCTTACCTATTTGACTCTGTCCCTGGAGTGCAAAAACAGCTATAGGCAAGGCAAAAATGAATGGTTGTGGCTGTGTTTCAACACCATTTTATTTACAAATAGAGTCAGTGGGTTAGATTTAGTTCGCTGAATCCTGTGCTTGAGAAGTGTCATCATAATATGGGAACCAACCCTCTTGAGGGTCCATTTTCTGATTCATTATCAGTTTCTCTTACCTGGAAGTGCAGATGAGAAATTTCTAGAAGCTTCTTAAGAATGACTCAGTTTAAACTCTGCATTGAACTCTATGCTACTTACCTGTTAACTTAAGGACTTAACCAACTGCAATTTAACAGACCGAAGCTATGTGAATCTGACATTAAGGATGATACCTTCTCCATGATGAATCGGTGAATCCTTGGCCAGAAAAATCTCTTCTGCTCCAGCACTGGTGTTTCTTTTGTGCCACCACCGCTGCTGGGTTCTGTAATGCCCTCATCACGGTGTATTGAACAGAACCCTGGGCTTGGAGCCAGACTATTCTGAATGCAAACTCTGCTTACAGTGCTTGTAATGCATGGAGCAAATTGCTTAGCCTTTCTGAGCTTCCCATCTGTAAAATGGGAATAACAAGACCTTGCAGGGCTGATGTAAGGACTTTTTGAAGGATGTAAAGAGCCAGGAAGAGCATCTCATGCAACAAATGTATGTTCTCTTCTGTTGATGCCTTGGTATTATTGTCATGCACTTGCCATCTTTCCACTGTGGGAAGACGACAACTCCCCTGGAGAGAAACCCTTTATGGTCCTTCCTGTCTCAGATCATTAAGCAGCTGTTGTTGCTCATGCCTGTTCAAGTAGCAGCACAATGAAATCCATGTGCCGCAGGCCACCAAAGTTTGCTATTGGGATAGCCATTCCCAGGCTCCTGCCCTTGCCCTCCCCACCCCCAGCCTCCCAGGCCAATTCACATCACTGTTTACCATAGTCTGTTCTCAAGCTGTGCTTGAAGACTCAAATCCCACAGCTATTTGCATAGATCTGGACACCAAGGGAATTGCTGCATTTGACTTAAGCACATGGCTTCTTGTGGCCACAGCCCCCATCCAAAGGGCATCTTTGGAATTGACCAAACTGCAACAGTTTGATTCAGATTCTCTTAGTGAAGATAAGACCCCAGCCAAGATCCAAGACTACTCCTGTCTCCTCTACAGGCCTCAGTGAATGAGAGGTGTTAGCTTCTTCCTTGTGCAGCAAACTGGGGTCCTCATCCCAAACTATAGGACTGGGGTCCGGGGCAGAGGGTGGGAATTGTATTCACACAGCAACCCATTGCTGAGGCCTTGGGATCTGCTCTCCTGGGGAGGGTTAGCAGTCAGATCCGATCTGACTCTGAGCTGAGGAGTGGGTGGTGGAAGGTCCTGGTGGTCAAACACAGGAGGCAATGACGTTTGATATGACACACTGCTGTCCATGTCAAAATGGATACCCAACCTACTGTATAGTGCAGGGACCTCTGCTCAATGCTATGTGGCAGCCTAGTTGGGAGGGGAGCTTGGGGGAGAATGGGTACATGTATATGTATGCCTCAGTTGCTTTGCTGTCCACCTGAAGCTCTCACATTATTGTTAATCAGCTATATTCCAATAAAAAATAAAAAGTTTAAAATGTGTCAATCAAAAAAAAAGAAAAGAAAATCATGAAATTTGATTCAAACATGTTTTTATGTTCATCATGCCATCTTTTAGGCAAGAACATGCTGGCTGCTCAAACCTACTCCCTCGTACCTCTGGAGCCTGAGTTTAAGAGAGAGAGAGAGAGAGAGAGAGAGAGAGTGTGTGTGTGTGTGTGTGTGTGTAGTAGGAGGTAGGGTGGGAGACAGGCCTTGTGCAGGAGGGCTTTGGGCTGGGGCTTCTGGGAGAGTGCTGAGCCCATCAGTGAGGGCAGGGAATGCAGAATGAGGAGCAGGTTCTGAGGAAAGGGGCATGGTAATAAGTATAGTCATGGAATAACTTAGGGCAAATGCATTTGCTCCAGATTTGAGTTTTTCAGATCAAACTCCCATGTAGGCAGCAGAACAATAAGAAGAGAGAAGCCTTTGGTGTCGAGAGAGACCCTGTACAGCCAACTTTACAAAGACTCAGCTGTTTGTCCCAGTTGGAACTCTTTTTTGCAAGAGACAAAAAAGTCAACATAAGCCAGTTTAAGCAGAAAGGGGTATTCATCAGTTCTTGAAACATAAAAGGCCAGGGATATCAGGCATGGCTTGATCAGGGCCTTAGATGATAGCCTTAGAACTTAGTTTCTTTCTGGATCTTTGCTGTGCTTTCTTTCACACTGATTCCATTCTTAGACAAATTCTTTACCTTCACAATGAGAATTCTGTTTTCACCCTCTTACACTCAAGGTCTGCACTTAAGAATCTCATTCCAGAATGACCAGCAAAGTCTTACTGTATCTCATTGGCTCTGGCTGGTCACATGCTCACCCTTGATCCAATCACTGTAATAAGGGAAGTGATACAAAGATGGCCTCAGACTGCCTCTGCCTTGAGGTTGCCAGTCAAGACCTCTCATCACTGGTTGTCTGATTGCTCTCAATAGGCTCCATGGACCCCAAAATCGTGGGGCACAGTCCAGCAACATAATCAGACCCTCTACTGCAATGGGGAGACTGAGGGCTGAGTGCTGAAGGACCCCATCCCCACACTGGGGACGTGGGGTCAGGCTGGGGACGTCACAGTCAGCTCTCCATTCTCCCAGAAGGCTCCTTCACCAACCCATCGTAATTCCTTCCTTTGGCCTTCTGAAGCTCTTATGGAGCCTGACTCTGCCATGCAGCTCAGTCCAGGTTACCCGGGCTGTTCCCACAGCTTCTGAGAACTGGGATTCCCAACATGGAGATACATAGGGGACAGGTAGAGCTATGTCTTCTGTTTGCCTCGGGTTGTACAGCTACTTCCTATCTACCCCGGGGGATGCTGTGAGGAGGACTTTTAGTTCTGCACCTCAGCTAGGGTTGCCCTTGCTGGCCCTGAGGTAGGGCTGTGGCCTGGAACAATCCCTGTCTGGAAACCTCTCCCAGTGCTCTTGTCTGTCTCTGTTGAGGTTACAGAGAGACAGAAGTGACTTTGCTCTTGAGAAAAAAAAAATACCCCATTTTGGGCACAGGAGGCCCAGGTGTTGGTCCTGACTCTGCTCCCCAATGGTGTGACCCAGCACAAGTCACTTTACCCCTCTGAGACTCTATTTTCTCATTTGTGAAGTGGAAAGGTAAAACCCTTCCTCACAGAGCCGAGAAGGTTCAAACGCTAATAAATAACATTGACATAGTGTGCTGTGTGTGGAGGATGCCAGATGAAAAACAAGGTTTGATTCCTAGAGTCCTTTCTTTCAAAAGGAGGATCCACCAGGTACTGAGCCCTGGACCCTGCTGATTCCCACGGCTGGGGCACAGATGAGAGCTCTCTGCCTTCAGGTTTGGCAGATGCGGCCAGGATGCAGGGAACCACTGCGCAGCAGATGGGGGCAGCTGCACAGAGCTGTCATGGACCAGAGGGCGCAGAGCATCCGGGAGAGGCCGGGACGGCTTCCTGGGGAGGCGGCCGTGAAGGACGCGCTTGGAGCCCCAGTGCCCAGCATGGCACTGACACTGAGCAGGCACTCCCACGGCGCTTCCTGAATGAATGAATGATTTAGACAGGCACCATGCAGCCCATATTTTCCTTCTGACTTTCCCAAGCCAGTTCCTGCAGGTAGACCCTGATGGTCACTCCCCAGAACAAAGCTGGGAAGGGAGAGGAAGGAGGGGCCGTGGAGGGAAGAATGGCAAAGAGAAGCAAGCTGGGACCTGGACATTCAGTTATTATTTTTGTTTGGGGATAGGGGTGTTGTTGAGTTGAGGAAGAAATTTTGTTTTCTTTTATTATTATTATTTTTTTGGCCACATCATGCAGATTGTGAGATCTTAGATCCTCAACCAGGGATCAAACCTGGGCCCTCGGCAGTGAAAGTTCAGGGTCCTAACCTCTGGGCCACCAGGGAAATCCCAAGAAATTTTATTTTTGTTTGGAACAAAATTCCCAAGGTGGTAGCGTGCTGTTCTTGGCTTTTCAGACAGGTTGCTGCTGGTGGTTTCCTTTAATTTCTCAGGACACCAAAGAGAGTATCTTTTCTTCCTTTTAACAATTCCATTATTTATTATGCAGGCAAGTCAGGTTCAGTGTAGAAAAAAAAAGGGGGGGAAATATACACATAAATATTTTAAAAATATTCAGTTCAGTCGCTCAGTCGTGTCCGACTCTCTGCGACCCCATAAATCACAGCACACCAGGCCTCCCTGTCCATCACCAATTCCCGGAGTTCACTCACACTCACATCCATCAAGTCAGTGACGCCATCCAGCCATCTCATCCTCTGTCGTCCCCTTCTCCTCCTGCCCCCAATCCCTCCCAGCATCAGATGTTAGATTGAATTTATTCATGATTCTACTTGAAAGTGTTAGTCACTCAGTCGTGTCTGAGTCTTTGAGACCCCATAGACTGGCTCCTGCCAGACTCCTTTTGTCCATGGGATTTCCCAAGCAAGCATACTGGAGTGGGTTGCCATTCCCTTCTCCAGGGTATCTTCCCCACCCAGGAAACAAATCCAGGTCTCTTGCATTGCAGGCAGATTCTTTGCCATCTGAGCCACAAGGGAAGCCCATCCTACTTGAAGATAACTGTTTTTAACATTTGGGTTTTAACCTTCTTGACTTCTGCCTCCACCCTCATGAAAAGATAGTCATATTTCAATCTACATATATTTCACAAAAAAGGTGTATACATAAAAATATATATGATTTTAAAATAAAAGTAGAATCATGCCACCTGTTCCCCCCCACACACACCCAGTCAATATTTTACAAACAAAAAATGTCCGAACCATCAAACTTTTATGCCTTTGAACCATTTTGGACAGAATGTTCTAAAATGAAATTTCTTCTCCAGTCTTTCCCAAGGAGCCAGATGCAAGCTCTGCTTCACCCATACTTACTGTGGACATTCTAGGTCTGTAGCAGGGCTGAACACAGGGGATGTGTTAGCTGCTCCGTCATGTCCGACTCTTTGCAACCCCGTGGGCTGCTCCAGGGTCCTCTGTCCATGGAATTCTCTGAGAACACTGGAGTGGGTTGCCATTCCCTCCTGCAGGGGCTCTTCTGACCCAGGAACTGAACCCAGGTCTCCCTCATTGCAAGCAGATTCTCTACCATCCGAGCCACCAGGGACGCACAGGGCCTGGAAGGCTAAGACAGGCCCAGACCCAGTGACTCTGGGTCTGGGCCACACAGAGTGCTTGGGTCTGCTCTTTGGCTGCTTCCCTCCTCGTGGTCAGTGGTGTCTTCTCACTGTTGTTGATCTGCTGTGACCTGGAAAGCCAGAAAGCCAAGCCTGGAGAGGAGCTTATGTAGGTTTGAAGTCAAACCCTCTGTTCCACGAGGTATGGGTGATTAGTGTTATCAATATTTTCTCTCTCAGATGTGAGTAAATGAGCACTTCTTAAGTATTTACTGTGTTCTGAATACTTAACATGCCAATTGTACTTAAATCTCATAACAACAGTTTGAGAGGAATATCTTAATTCCATTTTACAAATAGCAGTCTGATCCCATCGAAGTTCATTGCTTTGTCAAGAGCCACTGAGCTCTACGTTTCAGAGCTGCAATGGAACCTCTGGTCTGTTGCACCCCTAAATCCCAACTCTTCTTGATGTACCACATCTCATGCTTGCTGCCAGTCCTGAGCTGGCTTTGGTTTGATGTCCTTGCCAAAAGCAGGGCCACTGGACTGGGGAGATGCTTCTGCATGGAGCAGGCCTTGGCCTCCATCAAGGTCTGAGGCCAGGCAGAGAGCTGTCTCCTCAAGCAGCAACTCCAGGGCCTAGACAGCAAGGAGAGACCCATAGACTCACAAATCACCCAAAGAACCCATGGGACGGAGCCTCATCAGTCTTTAGGAAGAGCCAGTCTCCACTTAGCTGGCTGGCCTTCTCAGATGGTGCTCGTGGTTGGCACTGCTTATTGGACTTGATTTGAATTAGGTTAACTAGCAGGAAAAGTCAAGGGGAACATGTTTGCAGGATACAAATCAGAGGTGATAATTTGTGGCTGCAGACTGAATCTTGACCAGGGATGTGTTTGTTTCGACAAACATTTATAAATTGGGGAGACTTAATATTTATACGTCTGGGATTTGGGCTTTTCTTGAAAAACTGGGAGATCCAGCCAACAAAGATGGGTATTTTTTCATGACCCACCCCGACCAGTTGAGTAGTGGTAACTGCCCCAGTTAGATGGTACGTGCGCTCTATGATTGGTCACTCATTGCGATGTCTCTCTTTCATCTCAGCTGCCTGGCCCCTGGAGGATCTCAATCTGCCACCTTTGCATGAATCCTATTTTTACAGAAGCTATGTGCCAGTTAAAGCAAACCCTTCTTAATCTGTTTATTAATGATATGGTTTCATTCATTCATTCAACCAACATTTAGTGGGTAGCCATTCTGGGTTTCACCCTGGATGTGGGTCATAAAAGTATGAAGACTTATTAAAGACAGTCATAAAAATATGAATAAGGTATAGTCTCTGCTGTTGAGGTGCTCAAATTCTAGCTGAGTTGAGGCCAGTGCCAATTGCTCAGGGAGAACAGAGAGAAGTGTGGTAAACTGAATACTCCTCCCCTGCTCCCCGCCAAGAGGTCTGTGCCCTAATCCCTGGACCCTGAATATGTTACCTTAAATGGAAAAAGGACCTTTGCAGATATGATTAGATTAAGTTTCCTTAGATTTGGAGATCATCCTGCATTATCTGTGTGGGCCCAGTGTAATTCCAAGGGTCCTTATAAGAATGAGGCAGGACAAAGTCAGACAAGAAGGAAATGTGAGAATGGAAGCAGAGGTCAGAGAAGAGAAAAGATGCTACACTGTTGGCTTTGAAGATGGAGAAAGGGCCACCAGCCAAGGAACGCAGGCAGCCTCTAGAAGCGGAAAAAGCAAGGAGATGGATTCTTCCCTAGACCCTGCCGAAGGAACACAATCTGCTGGTATGACTTCAATCACTGAGACTGAGTTGGGACTTCTGACCTCCAGAACAGTAAGATAATAAATCTGTGTTCTTTTAAGAGACCAAGTTTTTGATAATTTGTCACAGGAACCATAATACTAATATACGAAGGGAGAATTTTTTTCTGGGGTGAATGAAGGACTGTTTGAACTGGATGAATAGGAGCTTATCAGGTATAGAAAGGGGGTGAAAGGCAGCCGATGCGTAGGGAAAAGAATTGTGCAAAAGGTGTAAAAAAAAGCAGGGCGTGTTTGGAGGTTAGCTGCTGGTCCATTGTGGTTGGATCATAAGATGTATGACAGCTGAAATAAGAGATGAGGCCAGTGAGAGGGGTTGGAATCTCACCTTAGATCTCGTCCCATGGGAAAAGGGACCAGTTCTAAATCAAGATTTATCATCTCAAGGATTAAAAGAAAGGAAAGGGCAATCCAAATTATGTTTTAGAGAGACTGCTCTGGCAGTTTGGGGAGGGCTTTTGGGAGGGGCCAGACCGGAGGTAAGGAGACCAATGAGACTGCGCAGTGACTCGGGTCCCACGGAGCCACGGCAGGGATGGCGGCCGCGGGAAGAAGGCAAGTGACCAAAGGCACCTGACCTGGGATGACAAGAACCAGGGTCTAAGTGAACGGGGGGAGTGATGCAGAGGGAGCAGAGATGATGGCTGGGCTTTGAGCTGGAGTCAGTTCACTAGGACACAGGAGTGGGCTTGTGGGAGGGCAGGGCTGGGGGCGGGAAGAATGATGGGTTCTGTTTGGGGCATGGTGAGTGTGCAGGGCCCACAGTGCCTGTGGGAAGAGTTGTCCAGAGGCGGTTGGCGATCACAGGTCCATAATCCTGCTCTCTGGGGCGATGTTCAAGCCATCTGCATCCCTTCTGCTCCCGGCAAGAGGGGAGGAGCAGGGGGCTTGGGACTGAGGGGCTCAGTGCTGTCCTGGGAAGTGTTTAACAGCCGGCTCTCTAGGGAAATAAGACTTTGATAGATACCATTTGCTGATTCCCGTGGTAAAAATACTCCCATCATGACCAATTTTAAGCTAGTAACTCGACATCACTGAACATGGGATTGGGAAGAGGTACACAGTAGCTGGTCATTAGACAGGGTTCCCTCCAAACAGGCACACCAGGAAAAAGTCATCTCAAGAGCACAGATAATAGTAAAATGTAGTAAAACAATCAAGACATCGTTATTGTGGGTATTTATTTCCTTTGTTTCTAAGGTAATTTAATTTTTCATAATATCTGTATTTAATGACCAGCTCACCAAACACTCGACAATTTTACATTCGGCTCTTAGAAGCCCATCCTAGCAGGCACCAGCACAGCCCTGGAGATGTTCCCATGAAACAACACAGGATGGAAGAGCCTGGAAAGCCACCTCCTTCCCAGACAGGCTCAGCGACTCCCCGAGGTCACACACCTGAGGAAGGTAGAACCAGATCCGAGATCTAGGAGGCAGTTTCTGGCTCTCCACTGACGGAGGCAGCATTGGGTCTCCCCGCTGGCCCTGCTGTGCCCTGGCCAGCCCTGCAGCCCCGGGAACACCGTGTGGTCCTTAACCCCAGGACGATGACTCATGTCACTCTGGAGTGAGTGACTCAGGGAAGAGGCTGCTGGGCGGCTTGGAACAAAGAGAACCAAGCGAGATTTATCTCTCCTGGGAGCTCAATGCAAGATTCGGATATTTTTCTGCTGTTCCCGGTACCTTTGAACTGCCTCTGATGAAGCAATTGTACATATTTCCAAGAAGAAAAAATTTTTTCAAGTGGACTTATTTTTAAAGAAAGAATTGCTGAAGTGAACAAGCTGGAGCGGCAAGCTGGGGAGATGCTCTGGCTAACTTCCTGTCCTAGCTGGGGCAGGGATGGGGGGTGGGGGTGGGTGGATAGAGGTCTGGCTGTGACTCGACCACTTTTTAGGGGTGTAGAAGCTGGATCCCAGGCACTGATGGGTCTCCAACCCTCCACTTCTTCCTGAGCAGCATCTGAGTTCCAAGAGGCTTCCCGCATGAGGAGGGCACCTGTCATTTGACAAGATGGCCCCCTGCTTTCAGTCCTTGCTTAGGGGTAACTTCTGATCAAGGCACCTTCGGGTTTGGCAACTCTGCTCCTAGGTGCATAGAAATCACTGTGCTCTCAGCCCCACGCCCCCACCCCACCCCCAGGGATGTAAAAAATCCAGTGACGGTGTCTGAAGGCCTCATCGGAACAAGTCACAGCAAACAGCCATCTCTTCTCTTCTGAGGTGTCTGGGGAATGTGGCCCAAGACCTCTCGGTTCTCAGATTTGGGGATCTTTGCTCACCTCCCTGGGGAGGAAGGGCACAGGCCCCTTTCTCAGGGACTCACCAGAGCCTAACTTCTCGCCGCTCCTACTCCACCTCCCCTGTCTTCCCCTCACCCCGTCATCTTCACGGCCTTGGGTGGAGAGAGACTTACCCTTAGAATGCTTTTGCCCCATTTTTTTTTTTTTTTCTGAGCACACACACGTACCATGGAGAACCACAGCATCTGTACCAAAATACAGTCTCATCAAATAGGACACAAATTTGCCCTCACCAGCATTTGTCAGCTCGCCGTTCTGATGACAGCCATTCTAACAGGTGTGAGATGATGTCTCGTTATTGTTTTAACTTGCATTTCCCTAGTGACTCTTGATGTTGAACATCTGTTTATGTACCTGTTGGCCTTTTATGTGTCTTGGCAGAAATGTTTATCCAGCCCTTCCAGTTTCCCTAGGGGCTAGCCCTTTGTGATACATAAGGCAGAGACAGACTCCCTTTTCTCTGCCTCCTGCTGCCACCACCAGCCCCCTCTCCCCAGACCCCCTTCCCAAGCAATGGGCACAGAGGGGAAAGGCAGTGGGGGAAAGGAGATGTGAAGGGAAATGAGGAGTCTGTTATGAATCCAGACGTGCCATCTATCTGCTGTGGCCCTCCATTCCCCCGCACGCTGACCCTGGCCGCGCCCGGCCCCCGTCAGCCAAGCATCAGCCTCACCCAGGTACTCTTCCTCCGGGGGCTGGCCCTGCGCCCACTCCTGGATGTGGTGCTGGCACTGGTCTCAGCAGATTCTGGCTCACTCTCAGGACTAGATCGGGGTCTGAATTAGGGGAGGAAGGCACTCCCAGCCAAATGGGCCCATAAGAGATCCTCTGGGCTGGACAGTACAGCCAGACCCAGGGAGTGTCAGGAGTGCTCAGGGCCCCCTCGCCCAAACACTGCTAGGCCGAGGCCCCTTTGCTCCTAGTCCCTGGGCCAGAAGGGTTGTGGTGAGGATGAGAAGTAACTGAGGGCGTCCCTTCCGGTTCCTCGTCCTCTCTTCTCTGTTCCCCACAAGGCCTCTTGCTTCTACGCTTCTACACCCAACCTTTGCTCTCCACTCCTCCTTTCAATCCAGATCTGCCTCCAGGATATAAACCTGGGGCTCCTGCTGACTTGCTGAGGGCTGTGCCCTGTTCAGCCATCCGTTCTCTTATTTACCCTGTGCAGCCTGAGCAGCTGCTCCAGTTCTCAAGCCAGGTGTCATCTCTCCCATGCAGAATGTCAACCTCTGTACTTTGGGAGTCAGCACTGAGGTGGCCGAAAAGTCTGGGGTTTTGGAACCAGATATGGGCTTCCCAGAGGGCTCAGTGGTAAAGAACCTGCCTGCCAATCTGCAGGAGATGTGGTTTCAATCCCTGGCTTGGGAAGATCCCCTGGAGAGGGCACAGCATCCCACTCTAGTATTCTTGCCTGGAGAATCTCATGGACAGAGGAGACTGGCAGGCTACAGTCCATGGGGTCAAAAAGAGTTGGGCATAACTGAGTATGTACTTCCTTTGGAATCAGATAGACTCAGGACTGACCTCAGCCAGAGCTCGGACAACCACAGTACTGCACACTCTTTCTGTAAACCCACCACTGTAGCCATTGGCTGCCCAAGAACAGAGAAAAATGTCAGCATCACCAGAGTGCACAGCCCCTGATGGTCTGATGGTCTGCTATCTATGTGTCAGGACGGAGGAGAAGCCCTGTCCAGGCCAGGACTCTGTCTTCTTTATCTGCCAAGGACAGAGCTGGGAACTCTGCCTCCCAGGATGAACACCAAACTCTCTGGGCCTTGGTTGGGTTTTGGTGATGTTGCAACTTAGAGAACTCAGCTGTCCAATTCAGAGAATGAGAAAGGAACTCACTGAGAGTATACTCTGTGTGGGTACCATGTGTATTTCCTAATTTAATCCTTTCAACAACTTGAAAAGGTAGGTCCTAGTCCCTCCATTTTACAGATGAGAAAACTGAGGCCACGAGGAGACTAATCCAGCAAGAAAGAGGCAGAGGGAGAATTACAGTCTAATCTGCCAAGGTCCAAAGCCCTCTCACAGCATCCTGAGGTTAGGAAGCAGGATGGAAATATCCTGGCGAGACCCCCAACTTGCCCTCACTTACTCAGGGTACAGGACCCAGGGGCTTCCCAGGTGGCACTAGAGGTAAAGAACCTGCCTACCAATGCAGGAGATGTAAAAGACACGGGTTCGATCCCTGGGTTGGGAAGATCCCCTGGAATAAGACATGGCAACCCACTCCAGTATTCTTGCCTGAGAAATCCCATGGACAGAGGAGCCTGACGGGCTATAGTTCACGGGGTCACAAAAGAGTCAGACATGACTGTAGCGAGTTAGCAAGCACAGGACCCAACTCTGCAGTTGGCCAGGTCTAGGGACCCACAGAGGCACCTCTCAGTATTTTGAGCTGATCTCTGATGCCCAAGGAGACTTTCCAAGTGTGTCCAGGACTTTTGGGGGCAAATGCAGGGAGCTGGGGGCATCTTCACTCTCCCAAGATCAGAGGCACTGCCAGGGGACTCCTGCTTTCACGGCAGAGACACATCGACTTATTATTTACTAAAAGCAAACCTTCAACATAAGAGGCCAGAAGGCTGACGTGTGTGCTAGGGCTGAGGGGCAGGGGTTCTGGGACCTTCTCTGGCTGCTCCTCACCCACAGCTGTGGTTTTGGTCAAGTCCCTGCCCCTGTGCGGGTTTGTCAGATGGGAGCAGGGACAGGACTGGCACTTCTCCAGTGGTCTCTCCGTCATCCTCTGAGTTTGCAGAGAACTGAGAGGGATGTGTGTGCAGCCACCCCAAACAATTCCCTCCATCGAATTCTTCATCTAGAGATAGACCAGTGGTATTAATAGCAACCTAATCTCTTTCAAATTCTTTGTGCTGCTAAAATGAAAGCAAAAATTCAAAGCTGGAAGAACAACAACAAAAAAAAAACCCTCCCTTCTGAGAGTTCTGAGTCACTCCAGAAAGGTCAGTGGAGTCTAGGTTAACCCATTGTTTCCCAGAAGTGCCTCTGGCTCTTCCTACACCCAGAGATTAACAGAGGGAATGTGGGAGCCACTCAGTTTGCAGGCTGTGCTGAGGTTAAGAAGCAGGACGGAACTAACCTGGCGAGACCCCCAACTTGCCCTCACTTGCTCAGGATACAGGACCCAGGGGCTTCCCAGGTGGCACTAGAGGTAAAGAACCTGCCTACCAATGCAGGAGATGTAAGAGACACAGGTTCGATCCCTGGGTTGGTCTCAGAGAGGGGTTTGGTCTCTGTGGGTCTGGTCACAATGCTCAGGGAGAAGCAGCCCAGGGGCCACTGTTAAGAGGTCATACTTACCAAGAACCCGTAATCCAGTGGACGTGACCTTGCAGGGAGCTGGGGAGTCAGACAGACCTGTGGTTGACTTCCAGCACTGCCGCTCATGGGGGACGTGACTTTGGCCAATCTTTGAGCCTCTGTTTACTTATCTGCAAAATGGGACCGATCATGATGCTAATAACAACAGTATATACATTACCAACCTCAAGGGCTGCTGAGAACAGCAAAGAGGTTGTAAAGGCCCTTGTGAAATCACGCCTCCTGGCAGTGGCCCCGATGCCTGCTGGCACATAGGCAGCCCCATAGGAAGCCACCCTCCTCCCACGGCTGAGGTGTGCAGGATGGAGGTCTTCTGCCAGTTGTGGGTGGCAGGACTGTGCCCTATGGCCACTTGTCAGAGAAGCCCCTCCTGCCCTTCCCCGCGGCCTGCAGGGTCCTGCAGTGACCATTCTCAGGGGCAGAGTCTGCTGCTCACCTAACAAACGTGGGCCTTCCTAGGGCGAAAGATTGGATGAACGAGCTAATGGACAGTTGTATAAGCAGAAGATTAAGGATACGAGTGGGTGAGCACATGGACCCACAGACGGATGGATGGGTGAAAGGGCCACCCTACACAGTGGGGTCATAGAGCCTCTAACAGTGGACCCAGTCTTTCGGCCTCATAAGACCCCTGGCCTGACAACCTGTTGCTTCTGCTATCTTATCTTCTCCCGCTGGGAATGCACTCCCCATCTCTCCCCTGCAGGGCAGTGTGCCCGTGCTGCGTTTGGCGGCTACACTCTAGCAGAACTCCTGATGGAGGAGACCAAGTAGAAGAGGGAACAGATGAGGGGCCTTCAACTCAGACTTGCCTGGGTTATAATCCTTAGCCTGCCACTTATTAGCTGTGTGATCCTGAGCAAGTTGCTGCCCCTCTCTGATCCTTAGTTCCTTAATATATAAGATGGAAATAATAAACAAGATAGCATCTGAAATACATCTAACATAGCGTCCAGTACTCAGCAGACAACCTAGACATGTCTAATGAATAAGAAGGAATAAAATTATATCAGTTTGCTTTCTTTAATGAATAGCCAGGGGGAAATTAACGTACTTAAATGAGGTTTAGAGAATTTTGATTTTTTCGATTATGCAACGATTGTATAGTTATTCTCGCAGAGACTTAGATAATTTGCACCAAGTACAAAGGTAGCTAGACCAGTCAAGTTGCTTCACTTCACTGCACCTCAGTTTTCCTTCCTGTAAAATGGGCCATAGTTAAGCAACATCTGGGGGCTGAAAGAATCAAAAGAGCTGATGGTTTTTGGCAATGATCCACCTAACCCTTTACTGACCAGGTTGGAGAGGCAGCAAGAAAGGACCTGAAAATGGGTTAAAGAAGGAGCTGCTCAGAGACCAAACATTACTAAATATTTTTTCCTTTTTTGGGTTGGTGCTCTAGATCACCACTTCCTGGAGATTATATTCTAAACTTGCTGTGATGGATGTGAGGTCCGCGTGCCCATGAGTTCCAACGGAACCCAGATGTCACCCTGAGGGAGGAACTCTGCTTTTACCTTGCTATTTTAAGCAGCGAGTTTATAATAATGGAAGGGAGAAAAAGCAACGGGGCAGGAGCAGCGTGGGAACGGCCTGGGTGGACAGGGCTGCTGGGGCTCCCCCTGGAGAACTTGGGGATCCATCCTGTCAAGTGTGGAACCTCAGCCAGCCTCCACTCTGCTTTATCCTGTAGCAGCTGACACCTTTTGGTGCTTGTCTCAATTTGTTTCTGTTTTACTTTGCTTTCTGACCCAGGAACTGACTGAAGGTCTTTTTTAAGGAGTGGGAGGTAAAGGAAAGGAAGTGGAGACATTTCTGATGCAACTTTGGAATACTGTGGCCCTAGAATCCTATGGGATGGGTCTCTCGGGTCTCTGGTTTGCTGTGATTAGGAGGAGTTCAGGATTTCAGGGACTCCTAGGGTTGGAGAAAGCCCCTGAAGTAGGCTAGAAATCCTATGACCCTTGCCCCAGCCTTTGATGAAACTCTCCCAGGAATGGGGAGCTCATTATTGTAAAGAGCAGCCCATTTCATGTTCCGATGGTTCCAACTACTAGAAAGCTTTTCCTTGCCTTGATCTCACCTTTCTGTCACTGGCCATCTGCCCTTCTGAGGCAATAGAACTACATGAATGGCTTTCAGATATCTGCAAATAGATCTTATTTCTTCCTGCACCAGCTCTTTTCCAGGCTAAGGTCATTAGTTCTTTTTTTTATGACTTTTTTAATGTGGACCACTTTTAAAGTCTTTATTGAATTTGTTAAAATATTGCTTCTGGTTTATGTTTTGGTTTTTTTGGCCACTAGGCTTGTGGGATCTTAACTCCCCGACCAAGGATCAGACATGCGACCCTTTGCATGGAAGGTGAAGTCTGAATCACTGAACCCCCAGAGAAATCCCTTTAATTCTTTAAACACAAATTCTTGTCCTGTTTCCTTTTTTTTGAACATGCCCCGCATTGTCTGAATCTCTCTTAGCATGCAGAGCGCAATACACTTCATGTAGATTAAGACAAAAGAAAAGTGAAACTGTTTACCTCCCCTGTTTTGGAAACTAAACTGTTAAGACAGCCTGGAGACCTGCACACATGGCATATCATTTAAAAAGCTTTCTTGGGACATGTAGTCCACTTTGTGGGTAGAACTGGGGTGTGTGGATATTTTTCTGCTGCCCTCAAACCCTGCTACCCTATACTTTACTCAGCACCACCACTGTCCCTGGGCTTCCCTGGTGCCTCAGATGGTAAAGAATCCACCTGCAACGTGGGAGACCGGGGTTCCATCCCTGGGTTGGGAAGATCCCCTGAGGAGGGCATAGAAACACACTCCAGTATTCTTGCCTGGGGAATCCCCAAGGACCAAGGACCCTGGCGGGCTGCAGTCCATGGGGTCGCAAAGAGTCGGACGTGACTGAGCAACTAAGCACCCCACAGCGCTGTTGCCCTGATGCTGACACCCAAGTCGGGGTGATGGAAATTCATCAGAGAGCTCACCTTTGGGCAAACCTGCTGCTCAACTTACTTACACAGAAACCATTAGGGCTGGGAGGCACAGCATACCCTGGTCCCATAGCTCTTGTTCCCAAAAGTCAGGTTAAATCTGTCTTCTTGGCCATGACCCACCTTCCTATCTCACCCCCTCCAGCTATTCTGTTCAGAGAAATTCCACCAGCATTTCAGTATTTATGGCTCAGTCTAAACACCATTTCTAACATGAAATCTTCCTTAAAACGGTATTCCACTCATCCCAATTTCCCGAGTTAGGGACCCTTTTCTGGGATAGCATCTCACTTTCAAAGTGTTTACCCTCTTCATCTTGTTTTCTGGCTGTCTCCCTGCCCCCCTCCACCCCTCACCGGAATCCATGCTCCTTTGGGGCCAAGACCACATCTTCTTCATCTTCATGGTACAGTAGATGTGAGTGTTGGTGGTGGAGGAGGTCAGCTCACAGGTCCTCTACTTGAGATTTCTTGAGCCGACCACCAGGGGTCACCCCAACTGTTTCAGAGTTGAATGGGGTTCCCTGTGCACTGTAGAGGACAAATGTCAAGATGGTGGTCACAAGGACTAAAACTCCCAGAGATAAAGTTCTCCAATTCTTAAAATACAAGTCAGCATGGATTTCTGGGTATCTGTGATCAATCGATACCTGTGGTATCGTGATCTGGGTATCTGTGACCACCTTGCCTGCCTCAGGAAGCTTGGTTTAGAGGTGTGTGTTGGGTGGGGGGCGTCAGTAAGAGCTGTGGCTGATGCCGCATCTGAGCCACCCCATAGCTCAGTGACTCTAGCACTTTCCTGAGCCCTTTCTTGGGACAGGCGGGACAAGAACTCCTGGTGTTGTGGGCGGTGGCAGGGCCTTCTGGCTCCTTCTCCAGTAGTCTCCAGCAGACGGCAGCTTGCATAGGGCCTGGCACATAGTAGGGACTCAGTAAATGACCGTGTCTTCCATTTCCCCTGTGTGTCCCAGCAGCTCCTGGCTGTGGCCTTGGCCAGGGTCTAAGGATGACATCTGCCTCTGGTGGTTTTCATCTGCTGTCCCCCAGAGCAGCTGCTTCAAGGAACCCCCAAAGTTGTATAATCAGACTGGTTGTTGGTGCTTCGGGTCCCTGGAGGCGTTCCTCATCCTTCAGGGCAGGGGACCTAAGGGGTTCAGGGATGAGAAGAGGTCAGGCAGAGGCCCCTGGGCTCAAGCCAAGCTTCTGGACTGCAGACCAGCATGCAGGTGGCGTCTGTGAACTCCATGCTGAGTGAGCCGAATTTTTCTGCATGGGAGGCATTCTTAGCTCTGTCCCCTGATGAGGAAACCAAGGCTCAGAGGTGAAGCCAGGCTTCCAGGCTAAGCAGCCAGTGAGGGGCAGAGTGGAGCCTCAAATCTAGATATCTGGTTCCCAGCCTGTGTTCCTTCTACCTCGCTGTCCTGCCTCTCCAGATGGAGACCTGACATGACTGGTCCCCTTTGCTAAGAGGAATCAGAGGAGCCGGACCCATGGCCTCAGGTTTATTGCCAGATCTTGGTCCTACACCTCTTAACAGCCAGGAAATGTGAAAGTGCAGCTAGTACTTACAAGTAACAGTAGTTAGTAGTTAAAAGTAACCCCAACTCAAACGGATTTAAACACTCTGAGACTTAATTCTTTGTGTAAATGGATAATTAAGAAATAGTTCCGGCTGCAGGTGAGCTTTGACCAGGGCTCCAGCTCCCTTTCTCTGCAGATCTCCTGGCTCTGCTCTCCTCTGGGTGTCCAGTTTTCTCCTCAGTCTGGCCTTCCTCATGGAGGCAGAATGGCATCCATAGCAGCAGACCTGCACACTCCACCACCCAGAGCAAGAGAGGGCATCCGGGTCCCAGATCACTGCTGCGTGCTCCTTGGCCCAGTCTGGATCTATTGTCTAGCCCCGAGCCAATCTCTGGTGAGATGGATGAGATTATGCTGACTGGCGTCAACCCCAACCAGGTCTCAAGGCTGCTACCCCATGGGAGAGGGTTCAGTTCAGTTCAGTCACTCAGTCGTGTCCAGCTCTTTGTGACCCCCATGGATTGCAGCACGCCAGGCTTTCCTGTCCATCACCAACTCCCGGAACCTGCTCAAACTCATGTCCATTGAGTCAGTGATGCCGTCCAACCATCTCATCCTCTGTTGTCCCCTTCTCCTCCTGCCTTCAATCTTCCCCAGCATCAGGGTCTTTTCTAACGAGTCAGTTCTTCACATCAGGTGGCCAAAGTATTGGAGTTTCAGCTTCAGCATCAGTCCTTCCAATGAATATTCAGGACTGATTTCCTTTACGATTGACTGGTATGATCTTCTTGCAGCCCAACAGATTCTTAAGAGTCTTCTCCAACACCACAATTCAAAAGCATCAATTCTTCGGCACTCAGCTTTATTTTTTAAATTTCTTTTATTTATTTTTTTTTTTTTTTCAGAGAGCTGAAAGAAAAGGGGAGGGTAAGTGTGGCTTTGGGGCAGCAACCCAAGGTTGCTGGGGTGTGCACTGCACAAGGCACACGAGCCCCACCCTGGCTGAGCCTCCAGAACCATGACTTCAGCAGAGTCCTGGTAGGTCCAGTGAGGGCTGTTCCTCAGCTGAAGGTCAGAGTTGCTGCTAAAGGGCATGAGGTGAGGCATGGGGCAGGAACTCAGGAGACACCATCCCTTCCTCCTCCCGCTTCTGACCAAGCAAGGTTGTAAGGTATAGTGGCCTTCAAATCAGGAAGATCTTGGTTCAGATGCTTGGTCTCTGTATGATTTGGGCAAGTGGCTTCCACTCTCCAAATAGTTCTCTTATCTATAAAATGCAAATAGTAATGCCTACAGCGTGAGGATTAAATTAGGTGATGTTTGTAATGTTCCTAGATAATGCCTAACACCCAGTAGCTGCTCAATAAATGACTGACAAAAACAAGTCTGGCTCCCATTGGAGAATCTTCCATAGGTTATGGCTTCGGGGAGTTCGAGGCACCCTTCTGGGATGGCTGTTTCCTGTACAGCCTAAATTAGATGCAAAATCTCTAAGGTCGCCTCTCACTTTGTAAACAGAGTGAAAGAGCAGGAGGAAATGCAATTCCAAATGCCCTCTGCTCGCCTATTTTAGCCCTTGTTGCTGTAAACTCAAGCAGGCTCTCTCTGCGGTTCGTGGCTCCTGGAAACGGGACCCGGCGTGGGTCAGGGATGGGACTGGATTTGACTTGTCCTTTTGGCGTCTCCTCAGCCTGTGGAGCCCAGGCCTCTTGGAGCATCTTTGGGGCTGACGCAGCGGAGGTTCCGGGCACACGCAGTCACTCCCGCCAGGAGGCTGCCATGCCCCACATTCCCGAGGACGAGGAGCCCCCCGGAGAGCCACAGGCAGCCCAGAGCCCCGCCGGCCAAGTAAGTGCCTCCCTTCCTGCAGCTTGCCTGGCCGGGGCCACGCCAAGCGCCCTGGGCTGAGGCCGTAGGGTGTGCCACCAGCCTTTGCAGGTGGCAGTGGGCCCGGGGAAGGTGTGTGGCTTCCACACCAAGGAACACATATCCAAAGGTCATTTGAGTTGGCCCCCCATACCCTGAAAGTGGAACCTCCTGGGCTGTGTCTGACTGAGGTCTCCTGGGAAGTCACACTGTCCTCCTAGGATGGGGAGATACCTGGAGGAGAACCACCAGCATGGAGGGCCTTGTCCTGTCAGGGCTGTGGGCACCAGCATAAGGTCACTTAAACTTAATCCTCTTAAAATGAAGATCAGAGTTTCTTCGTAAATAGTGGAAAAGGGTTTCAGTAAGATTTTATTATAAAAAAGGCAATGATGAAAGTAAATTGAAAGGTTTAATTGAGGTTTAACTATACAAATGATATTGTGAAGATAAATTTTTAACTGTACATATTGCAAAATATAGCTTATATGCTAATTTTTAGAATGACCAGAGAATTAATCAAGTATGTTGATTTTTGTATTACATATTTTTTATGCCAATGAAGCGATCTGTTCACATGATTTCACAACCTTTACATTTTACTTTATAGCACCTTCATTAAGAGATTCTGCTTGTTTGATATTTAAGGGCTTCATTCATTTTCCTAAGGACCTCTTTCAATCCCTCAATATCCCCTCATGAAGAACTTTATCTTTCCATCATCCTCATAATTTTGAATTCATCTGTTAACTGATCCAACTCCATGAGCTCCTCATTGATCTAAGATCTTGTATGTGAAGTTCTCCGACGTGGTGTTTTGAACTTGATGAACTTTGCAGTTGGTTTGCACTGAACTTATGCATCCTGTTGTATCTGACAGTTCTCCAAATGTCCCTGAGACTGAGGGAGAGACACTCATTAAGTGAGGGAAGGTTATATAAGCTGGCATTAATTTGATACATTTGAAAAGTGGGCAGATTTTTAGTGAATAGTTTCATGTTATAATGACATTTGTTTTCTTTTCACATCGTAACTGTAGGAACTAAGATAATAAAAAGAACAGATAATTGGAAAAGAACAGCCTCTTGTATCCCCACATCCCAAGCTCATGGGACTGAGATGCTGTAGAACTTGGCAGCCTTGGGGAGCCCTTGAATTTCTAAACGCCAGTGAGCCAAGCCCCCATGCCCTTGGCCGTAGGCACCAGCTCAGGGCTTTACTGAGCCCCACTCCCAGGGGTGTCCTGGGCTATGGTGGGTGGTGCTTTCCAGTTCCTTTCAGTGGCTCCAAACTGGTGCTCCACTCCTCTGCAGGTGGCATCTAGCCTTCCCCAAGCTGTGCTCTGCTGTCGCCCCTTTCCTGCTGCTGCTCCTAACCATGTGTGGACAGTTCCCCCAAAGTGTTACCGACAGTGACTGTAAGGTTTACCCAACAAAAAGTTTGCTAATCTACTGAAATCTTGGAGTTTAAAGAAGGGAAGTACAACACAGAATAAAACACTTGTGTGTGTGCTCAGTCATGTCCGACTCTCGTGACCCTGGACTGTGGCCTACCAGGCTCCTCTATCCGTGGAATTTTCCAGGCAAGAATACTGGAGCAGGTTGCCTCCTCCAGAGGCTCTTCCTGACCCAGGGATTGAACCCTTATTGCCTGCATCCCCTTCCTTGGCAGGCAGATTCTTCACCCTTGAGCCACCTAGGAAGCTAAACTAAAACACGTCTGGATTCCAGTGTCACTGCCCCCAGTCCTCAGGTCGTTCCCTTTCCCACGTTCTATCCCCTTAGCATCTCCACCCCTCAGTCCTGGATCACTTCTTGCTGTGGTCATCCCTGACCCTATCCACTTTACTCACAATGATAGTGCCCTTAAGACAGGTTCTGATGCAAAATCTAGCTCCTGAATCCTGGGCAACTGCCCTGAATGGCTGCCATGCCCTGATCCCCAAGTATTCAAGTGTTCCTAAAAAAATAAATTAACGAAAGATGGGCAGAGACACAGCTCCATTCTCAGAGAAGAGATCTTTTTCACACTGAGTTCAGTTCCTCTTGGTTTCAAACCTCTCTAATTAAAAGACACTTCAAACCTCCACCAAGACGCAAGACCAGATAGTACAAAAGCCTGCTGGCCTTTCTCCCCATCATGGCTTCAAACCACACATAGGTGTAACTTCACTGGGTCAGAGGTGAGGGTGAATTTCTAGGGATAACTAAGCAGGGATAGGGTGCCAGGAGCTCACCATACAGCTGAGGGTCAGAGAGCCCCAGCTGAGCTGCAGAAACTCCAGATTCCAGCCCCCACAAACTCACTTTCCCAAACCAGACTTCTATAACAAACACCCTGGGCCCTCAGGGTCTCTGAAAGTCCTCCATGTGCTTATAGGGAGATGAGAAAATAAAGAGACTGTTTGTGGGCCTCAATAGCCTCTGCAGTGCCAGAGTCTATCAAGAGAAGGACCCATGAGGAACCTGGGTGAGCTGGAGCCAGGATGCCTGGATCCTGTGAGAGACCCATTAGCGCAGGATTTCAGAACTGGGACTCTGGAGTGAGGGCAACCTGGGCTGAAGTCATTGCTCTTCCATATGCTGGTCAAGAGACCTGGTGTTGAGTCTGTTAACTTTTTCATACCTCTGGTTCCTCATCTCTTCCCCAGGGCAAGTGTTAGTGGCTGCCTCTTGGACCCTGTCTGTTCAGCCCAGCCCTTGAGGGCCTGCTTTGGCCTGAGGGACTGTGGAGCTGGGACAGGTTAGACCCAGGCTGAAGGCCACATCAGATTCAGTATCCTTTTATTCTCTGCCCTGACTGACAGGCCCTGGGCCTCCCTGAGTCCTCTAGAAGCCCATAGGCATCCTAAGTCAAGAGCATCTTCCTCTGCAGTGCCCATCAGACAACCCACATGGGGCTCCTCCGGCAGCCACAGCCTCAGGAGACAGTTAGGTCTTGAGGGTTAGACTGGAGCCTTGGGGGCTGGAGCCTGAGTCGCTCAGAGCAGCAGAGGCTGGGGAAGCAAGGTTGACCAGGAAGACTGGGCTGGAACTCCTGGTGCCATGTGAATTCCACTCTGTAAAACAGGCAAAAAACAGACCATCCTTCTTAGTTTACAGCTCCCCAGGGTCCAGCCCTCCTTCTGGTTCCTCAGGCCCCAGCCCCCAGTTGCCGTCACTGACACAAGCCCTAGCTGAGGTCGTCTCACACAAAAACACAAAAGATCCTGTTTTTCTTTCAGCTCACGCACACACACACACACAAACACACTCATAAGCACACGAACACTCATACACATGCCAGACCTAAACACACTTTCAGACACGCACAGACTTGGACAGATAAAGAGATATACTGTTTAAGATCCCAAGCAGAAGCTATAATCAAAATGCACAAAGAACTAAAGCCTCCTGACGACGCTCTCTGGTGAGGCTGTGTCCTGAGCAGTGTTTCCTGGGTTGGCCTTTGAACAGGGAAGGGCCGAAAGGGATGAGCTGGTAGCCAAGAGGCTCTGGCAGGAACAAGAGCTGTGAAGATAAAAGCCCGTGACCTTATGGGATCACAGACTGACAGAGCTGGAAGGGATCTCAGGTCACATCTAAGCCCCTTCCTCTAAAGACAGGCAAAATCCTGCCTGGTCTAAGTCACCTGGGAGCTTGTTACCCCTGGATTCCTCTGCCAACCTACACCCGCTGGACCAAAGCCTCCGGGTGTGGACCCATGCGTGGCTGGCAGCTCTGCTTCCTGGTCAGGCTGGAGCCTGCCTGCCCCGACTCCCTCAGTTCTGTTGTCACAGCGGCCTGTTGTGGGTGAAGACCCACAGACGTATGCGTCTTCCTAGAGCCTCTCTGCCTCCAGTTCCTGCAGGCTTTGATTCCATGGCACGTTTCAGAGCCTCCTCCACCCGTCCCCACACATACCAGCCTGTCTCTGCCTCACTGTGGGGCACCAGACCTGGCCCCAGGCCCTAGAGGCAGTGTGACCGGGACATCAGCCCTTTCCAGGCCTGTGACCAGCAGCCGCATTAGCAACTCCACTCACTGGAACTGCATGGCCTCCTCAGAGGGGCCTTCCCAACCTCAAAGTACAGAGACATTCATATTAACTATAAGAGCCCAGTTCTCACTGGATCTCAGCCCTCTCCTCCTCCAGGGGTATTGGAAGGCCCCAGGGGCAGGTCAGTGTGAGCTCATAAGCTGACCTCACATCTTTCACGTCATCTCCTCCAGCATCCTCTGACCACCGTTCTCTAACCACTCCCTCACCCCACTTCTCCATTATCCATAAAGCCACTAATAACAGCTAACCTTGTGCTACCAGGTACCACACTTTTCGTTGTTGTTCATCCGCTAAGTGTGTCTGACTCTTTGCAACTCCATGGACTGCAACATACCAAGCTTCTCTGTCCTTCATTATCTCCTGGAGTTTGCTCATATTTATGTCCATTGAGCCGGTGGTGCTATCCAACCATCTCATCCTTTGCCGCCCCCTTCTCTTTTGCCTTCCATCTTTCCCAGCATGAGGGTCTTTTCCAATGAATCCACTCTTTGTATCAGGTTACCAACTTTCACATCCGTACATGACTACTGGAAAAACCATAGCTTTGACCACATGGACCTTGTTGGGGTTACTACTCTATTAACTCAGTTAACTTTCAAGCCCCCTTATGAGGTAGGCATCATCAGTTCCATCTCACAGCTGAGCAAACCAAGGCACAGAGCAGTTAAGTGCCTTGCTCCAGGGTCACACAGCTTGTAAGTGAAAGGCCCAGGATTTGCACCCAGGCAGCCTGGCCCCAGAGCCCACATTCTTGGTCTATGCCCTGCACTGACCTCTATCAGCTTTGGCAATGGGGCCTCTGTGAAGGGTGCTAGGACCAAGGGAACGCTGTCCTCTGCTCCCAAAACCACTTTTCAGAGGCAGCCAAACTGGGCCCCATAGAACTTACCACCTTAGAAACCTGAAGTGCCACAACTGTGGTCCCGATAAAACAGCACGCTTGGGTGTGTCTTGAGCCTTAGAAACCCAGGCCACCGTGCTGTTCCCACTTCAGGCCACACACACATGTTCCTCTCACTCCAGGCCTCCCTGAGCGTCTACTTGATCCATAAGTCCCCTACATACGAAGGAGTTCTGTTCCGAGAATGCACTTGTAAATCTAATTTGTTCATAGGTCCAACAAAGTTAGCCTAGGTACCCAGCTAACACAATCAGCTGTAGACTACTGTACTGTAATAGGTTTACAATACTTTTCACACAAGTAATACATAAAAAAGCACAGAACATAGTGAGCTTTTATACTTTTGGACATCCTGGGCTTGAAATAAAGATACTGAACTCCCGCACTCTCTACAGTACTGTGCAGTAAAGTACACGAAAGCACAACTGCTCGTAGAGGATGCGTGCCGAGACAAACTACACTAGACGCGTGAAATAACGTGATTTTACACGCAAAGACACGTTCCCATCTTTGAAACGTCACAACTTGAAGTTTCGTATGTAGGGCACTTACTGTACTGCACTTTCTGATCCTCTAGACAGAAACTGATGTTCAGCCCTCACATACAGCAGCGTCTGGTTGACATGATCACTGAAGCACTCAACTAACCAGCAGCGTCCTTGCTCCCTCCCTGACCCCTACCCCAATTATTACTTAACTGAAAATGAGGTTGGAGTGCTTTTTGGAAAAGCAGCCCTCTGCATCTAGCCCTAACAGGAAAGGATCTGTTTGTGGAGCTCCTAGGACCTCTGACCATGAAGCTGCGGGGCCTCCCCATCTTTTGGCCCAGAACTGGAGAGCATGGTGGCTGCCACCATAACAAGCCTGGAACTCTCTCCCTGCTTAGTGTAGTAAGAGACACATCCAGACTCACTACCATCATCCCGCATGGCTGTCCTGTTAGGAGAGAAGAATTCCAAGCAGGGTTCCCCAAGCAGCCAGGGAGTTCCGGAAGGCACAGGAAATGCTTCTGTTTCATGGGAACATGAAACATGAGCCACGTGGCAGAGTGAAGGGGGCCTGCGCTTCATCCCTGAGTGTGACCCTGGGTGGGTTATTCATCACGCCTCAGCTTCCTTATCTATAAGCTGAGTGTTCCAGTAATAGCCGCTTATACCAGCTAACTTTTAAGGCAATTCCAGGCACGATGCTAGGTTTCTGTCTATATTATCTCATTTAGTTTTCACACTGACTCTGTGAGGTCGGTGTTATTGCTATTTCCATTTATAGATGAAGAATTTAAGCACAGAAAAGAAAGTAAGGTGTACTAGGCAACACAGCTAAGGGGTTAGATTGTAAGAGCCTAGACTCAAACCTAGGCAACCTGACTTTACCAGAATAACATATAGCCAGTGCTACGCAAAGCACTCAGCTTTACTCAGTATTCAACAAAGTTCTCAGTCCCTTGCACAGCACAAAATGGTCTACTGAAAAGTTTTCCCAGGTATCACTGCTGTTGGTCCTCTAATGCCACTGTGGGGACAGAGATCATCATCCCCAGGAAACTGGAAAGCTCAGAGCATGCAGGTATTACAGCTGGATGCAAGGAGAGAAACCAACATGTGAGGCTCCTACTGTATTCTAGGCTAAGCTCTTTGTACTCACGATCTCAGATGACCTCTATAATGCCCTGTAAGTTAGCAATGCCTGTATTCTTTTTATAGATTAGGAAAGTAGGTCTTGGAGAGGTTAAGCCAGTTGTCCAAAGTCACATAATAAAGAAGTAACAAGGCCTGAATTTCACTGCCTCATAGCTCGTAGCTGAGAAACAGGTCTAGAATGATGGTTTTTCTTCTTTCTAGTCCAGAAAACACCCCATTGCAATGCAGTGGAGTTTGAGCACACAGGAAATGGATGGCAGCTCACTGACGTGTGGTAGGTGCTCAGCAAATATAGAACTGAGTTTAATTTACTCAATAAATGTTTATTGAATTCATTCACTAAGCATTTATTGAGCTCTAACCAACCAAGGCCCCACTCTCAAGGAGTTCACTTCCTTGTGGATTTACAGTTGAATGACAAGTCTCTCTGATCTTGACAAGATCACTTGACAAGAATGACAAGTACACTCTCTGATTTGCTCTCATGACCTTCTCTGATCAGGAACTGGAGGATCTTTGTTCTATGCCATCCCCAGAAATATCTAGACCTTAACACATGTGACTGTGTAAGGTGGATTGCCAGCTTCACTCTCCACTTCGCCTCCCCTTGGCTGTTGAGACCCTGTGTTCACTGGTCAGTGGGCTAGGGTTCCATCTATACCCCAGTGGAGGCCCCTGGAGAAATGTGTGCTCTACCGTGGTGGGAAAAGGGTTCAGGACTCAAAAGAATCAATCCTCTGTCAGGAATGAGATGAAGGCAGAATAGATAATGTGTGTTAAATCCTTGGAAACTGGTAATGACTGTGCAGAGTGGGGAGACCACCCCCCCAACCCTCCCAACTAACCCTATGAGAACCGTCTTACTTATTGTGCTTCATATGTGACCGACAGTGCTCTAAGCATTTTACACCAACAATTCTAGGAGATCAGTATGATTATTACCCATTTTACAGATGAGAAAACTGAGGCAAGGAAGTACACTCTAACCACCAGAAGCTGAGGAGTACCTTGAATACTCCACTTGAAGATTTTGAATTCATTCTTATCTCATCCTGCCCTTTGCCGAAACAGGCTCTGTTCAGATCTTCAGTAAAGTATCTTCAAATAAACTGTCAGCAAAGCATTAGAGTCTGATGTATAAGATATTGGAGATATCTATTGGGAACCCCCAAAGTAGACATTACTATTATCTGTATTTTGTAGAAGAGGTTGCATAATTGTCAAAGGCCACATGGAGTGTCATGGCTGAGTGGAGATTCAAACCCGTTTCTGCTGAGGTGTTGCCACCACCTTTGCCTCCTTCCCTGGTGCCACCCAGCAGTAAATCCAGTGTCTTGGATACCAGAAACCCCAGGCATGGGAGGTAGGTGCTTGATGCCCCATCCTCTATGGAAGAGAAGCTCAGACAGAGTCAAGAGGACTGTTCTAGCAGGATGCTTCTAAAGGTTTGGGTCAGAAAGTAAGAGCTATGAGGTTATAGCTGTGCAACTGTCCAGGACAAAGCAGAAAGTGGTTTAGAAATGTTGATTATTACAGATGGTCAGGGATGTATATTACAATTATTGGGCTTATTATAAGCAAATGGAGTAGCTTGTCTTTTTTTTTATTTCTCTGAGTACCCTGTCAGGCTGCATTCCTTTAGGGTCGGGGGTGATGTGTGTATCTCCAACCCTCAGCATAGGCTCTTGCATATGTAAGAGCTTAGGGATGTATGGGTGTGTGATAGGCTGGGTGCATAATTGGCTGTATGGATGATTAAATGTCTGGACCTAAGGGAGGGGGAGATGGACAGGAAGGATGAGGAGAGGATAGAAGATAATCATGGATGAATGGCCCACTGGTTGAGTGATACCCTCCTCCCCGACAGAGGAAGGCTGACAGACACGCTATGCACTTTCACACTTCAAAGGCTGATGGCATGAGAGTAAAAACAATGACGAAGAAGGTAGGATAATCTGGGGGTGGGTGACCCCTGACTGGGGCTCCCCTGGTGGCTCGACTATAAAGAACTCGCCTGCCCAGGCAGGAGTTCCCAATTCCTGGTTTGGGAAGATCCCTTGGAGAAGGAAATGGCAACCCACTCCCGAATGCTTGCCTGGGAAATCCCATGGACAGAGGAGCCTGGCGGGCTACAGTCCGTGGGGTCGCAAAGAGTCGGACAAGACATAGCAACTAAGCAACGACCCCAGACTGCTGGGGTAGACCGGACAATGGCCGGAAAGAGGATCTACAGAAGCAGGGCAGGCCGTGAGTGATGGGGAAATCCACACAGCGGGCAACGGGAACCTTCCGGGAGCCAGAACCTGATCCTCCACGCTTGGCAGGGAGGAGCCCCCGGTCCAGCCGAGCTCAGCAGAGGCCCTTCTGCTCTCTCCCATGCTCTTAGGACTCATTGCTGGAATAATCATTTTCTCGGAAGTCCCCAGAGAATCCTTTTATCCTGCCACGAGAGTGCTAAGCCTCTTTGCGGCCAGGGCCGTCCTCTCCAGAGACAGTCCTTGTTTGCCCTTCGGGCTGTGAGAGAGGGACCTGGGGACACAGCTACAGCAGTGCCCGCCCTCTGTCACTATCCCCACTGTCATCGTCACCCTCAAAACCGGCCTGGAAAATGGGGATTATTTGCTCCAACTAATGTTTGAGAATGGGAAGCCCAGGGAAGTTAAGTGACCTGCCCGAGGTCACCGAGCAGTGTAGACCTCCCAACTTCACCACCCCACACTGCCTGGCTGCACAGTCCTCTCCCAGACCGGCTGCCAGGGTCCCAGTGCAGGAGCTAAACTCCCCACTCCCGCCTGGGCTGGGGCTGGGGCTGGTCTGCTGCTCAGAGCTTCCGAGCCAGGGCTCGCCACGTGACATGGGGGAAAGGAAGCTAATATTCCCGTCTGTGACACTGGCCTATATTTATCCCTGAGCCCCGGCAGTTAGGAAACTGTGGTGCATTCTTGGGAATTTATGAGCGAAATAAACATTTAAATGTTTCTATAAGGCTTATTTAAAGAGAACAAAATGTGACCTGCTGGCTTATTAAAGGGCGAGCTTGCTGGGAGATGGCCCAGCTCCCGCGGTGCTCGGCTGACTCCAGGGAACGGAACGGATCCCTGGGGAGGCTGGGCCCTGGGAGGTGAGAAGGGTGCCCCTGCTATCTTTCCTCCAGCTGTGTATTCAGCCTGAAGGGCTTCCTGGAGGAAGGGGCTTACTGGGTAGGGTACAGTTTGGAAGAATAAGAGAGGCACGTCAGAGGCCTGCAGGGCACCAGAAATCAGGGAAGGTGAGACCCAAGACCTGGAGACAACTTGTACAGCCAGCGTGTGTGACAGGAAGGCCAACAGACCTGGTATCTGTTTCTTCCCCAGGGTTGTGCAACCCTGGACAGTCTGGTTTTTATTGTTGGTTAAGTGGGAATTGAAATGTGAAAAAAGGGGAAAGAAAAGAAATATATTAATCCCCTATTTCACACTCAGGGCTTTTGTTTTCGTCTTCTCGTCTCCCCTGCACGACTCTGTGAGATCAGGAGACATTCTCACCCCACGTTGTTCGCGGGTGTCCTAAGGTTCATCCTCAAAGCTGCTGGAAGGATTATAAGAAAACACACAGGAAGTGCCTGGGGCAGGGCCCTGCAGGCAGTGGGTTGGACTAAATATCACTTCCTTCTATCCATGTTTGTTTCTTTGCTTCTCCTGTAGGTAAGAGTCATCTCTACTTTGTCTGAGACGCAGGTGGTGAGACAGGGAGTGGAGTCAGGTGAAGGAGGCCTTGGATGTAGGCTTCCCTGGGAGTCCTTGATAACTTGGACTTCTGTGGCCGGGTGTCCCACGGAAGATATTCCGTGGCTCCATGACCGGAAGTGCAAGGTCCTCCTAACCGAACTCCAAAAGGTTGTGTAGATGCAAAACTAGGAACAACAATCTTCTCCAAACCAAATTCCAAAGTCATTAATTTAGCCTCAACGGTACCAATAACAGACTATAACATCTGACACTTATTGAGCATTTACTAGCTGCCGGGTGCTCTTCTACAAGCTTACCATCTGGAGCTGCCACACTTAGCAAATGAAACAGTTATGTTCATGCAATATTTGGGACATGTGTGTTAGTCACTCAGTCATGTCTGACTCTTTGCTACCCCCATGGAATGTAGCCTGCAAATCTCCTTTGTCTGTGGGATTCTCCAGGCAAGAATAGTGGAATGGGTTGCCATTCCCTTCTCCAGGGGATCTTCCCGACCCAGATATCAAACCCTGGTCTCCTGCACTGAAGGCAGAGTCCTTACCTTCAGAGCTCCTTTACACTGAATACTTTAGTGTAAGTAAGTATTTGGGACCTACTTACACTAAAAAATTAATTGTTGTTTATTTGAAGCTCAAATGTAACAGGGTATCCTGTATTTTATCTGGCAATCCTATTTCTACATCAGTCTGTGGAATTGTTATAACTACGCTGTGAGATAGCTATTTTATTGATGAGGCACAGAGAGGAGAGGTCACTTGCCCAAGGTCACACAACTAATGTGAAAAGCTGTATCGTGAATTAGTGTGGCTCCAGAGCCTGAGTCCTGAAGTCCTGGAGCCGGGAACTTGCCTGGTGGATTCTGTTTGAATGCGCCGCCCAACAAGCTTTCTTGAGGCCCTGCCTTCTGTTTTGGCAGCTCAGAGCAGGAGAGAGGATGAGTATTTACACGGCATTAAAACCTGGCAGAATTCACCCGGAGGGCCCCTGGAATCTTCCCACACTCTCTCCCGATTGCTGACTCCCCCGTTAAAGTGAAACCCAGCCAGCACAAGACTAAATGTTCCCCACAAAAACAGTTTTGCAGAAAATTAGATATTGCCTGGAGCTTTCTGTGAGCTGATTAAGGAGAGAACAATTCGATTTTATTAGTGTATATTTTGTACACTTTGGAAGGAGAGCATGAGGACATTCCAGGGCATTCCATCAGGGGATTAGAGGATTTCTCCCTGATTGCTTTGTGCCTCCTGACTTTTAAGCAACTTCAAATTGTGTGTGTGTGTCTGTATTTACATGCTTGGCACTCACCACCAGGGGCTCGTTTCTGCCTTTTTGTGTGGGAATCTTTGCCCTTGACCTTCCTCTGGGTGAGGGTACCAGCAACCCCATGGATGACAGTCACCTCTGGATAGTGACTCATATTCATCACTTTGACCAGGAGTCAGGGAAAACTCCACTGGAAAACAATTCCTCCGGTGCCTTGCAGACCAGTTACCTCACAGCGTCAACCTTGAGGGCACCCGACCGGACTGGACCTGCAGGACCGGCAGGACCCTACCTGGGATGGGTAGCGGTGGGGAGGAGGCTACTTTTACCTCACTCCCCTCCCACCGTGCTAGCCAGGAGTGGGAGGGCAATATTTCAGAGGTCCTGTTGGTTCATCTTTGCCTGTGTAGGCCGTAGCATGTAGTAGGCATTCAATAAATGTTTGCTGGATGAATAGACAAAATAAAGTGTAATAATGTGCAAAAGTTTACAGACTGGCTGCTCTCTTAGACTCTAAGACTTTTGAAAACTTTTGTGTCAATCTTAAAAAGGGGGGGGGGGGGGCGGGGGGTAAAACAATCTACACCATGAATGGAGCTGGAAGACTAAGCTGGGTTGGGGGGAGGAACAGAGAGAGGGAGAGAGGGAAAGGGTGGGGGGAGAGTAAGCAAGTTATTTCACCTACTCCATAGTCTATGCTCCAGCTACACTCATGAATCCTTAGTGCTGTTACGCCTTTTACTAATGCTGTTTTCTTTGCCCAAAACCTCTCCCCTAATTCTTACTTTTAATTAATTAAATTTGGCTGGGTCGGGTCTTAGTTGCTATACAGGATCTTCACTGAGTATCTTTCGTTGTGGCATGCAGACTCTCTAGTTGTGGCTTAGTTGCTCCGTGGCATGTAGAATCTTATGTTCCCTGATCAAGGATCAAACCCCCGCCCCTTGCATTACAAGGTGGATTCTTAACCACTGGACCACCAGGGAAGTCCCTCCTCTAATATCTTTGTATTGCAAACTCATATTCATCCCTCAAAAGCTAGCTTAAATGTCCCCTCCTCTGGAGAGCCTTCTCCAGCTCCCCTCATAAGAGAGCTTGCTTTGCTTTCCTTTGTGCTTTCGAAGAGTGTGGTTCATCCCTTATCACCTTATATGTATTATCAGTATGAATTACTTCTCTATATCCCTTGCTTGTCTGTGAGCTCATGAGGGTCTTTGTATCTCAAACTGCTTCTGGCATATGATGCATAACTAAAATGTGTTTGTTGAGTGAGAGAGAAAAGTGATTTGACAGTGGTATGACTGTTTATTGATATATCAGTCTTGTGCTAAGGTCCTTTCTCAACATTGTTTCTAATCCTCACAGCAGCCTTGTGAGTTATCATAGGGCATACAGAGATTAAGTAGCTTGCCCGAGGACACACAGCTAGTGGATGATGAGCAGAAGTTTGAGGGTGTGATTCTTCCAAAGGAAAAGGAAAAAGGCAATGCTGCTTCCTACTCCTACCCAGCCAGAGTCCTTGTCCGAAGTTTCCTTCCATGTGCTCAGGATTCTGAGGGCTTCCCCCTGTCTCATCACTACAGCTCCCTCCTGCTGAAAGATCGTGGAACACAGGGATCTGGCGTTCCCTGGCTGGACTCAGAGACTCTTCCCCAGCTCACCTGGCCTCATGTTTGAGGCCAAGGGAGGGAATAGACGCAGATGAAAATGGAATAGCTGGTTTCACTAAAAGTGGTGGGAATCAAGAAGTCCAGATGACTCTGTATAGTACCCACTTGACAAGAAAGAATAATGTGAAAAGGAGAGAGGGCCTCCTCCCCACCTTGTTAAGAGCCAACTCCTGCATACCAAGGACTTAAGAACACAGCTCAGCCTGGCTCTATGAGGGCAGCCCCCAGGCCATGGCTTCATCGAGGCCAGTAGAGGTAAGAGCACTGATGCCCAGGGGCTCCAGAAGGATATGACCTCCACAGAAAATGGCTGTGGGGACCCACTTCTCTGAAGCTCCAGGAAGCTGCGCTGATATTGTAGGTGGTGTGACATGCTCAGGAGCATGGGGAGACAGGCCTTTGGAAGGGAGAGTAGGGCATTCGCAGAGGGCTGGAACAGCACACACCAGTATGGGAGAACAGGGCAAGGAGAAGGAAAATGATGAAGGGTCATAAAGAGGACCCCCAGAGAGTCTCCCAGATATAACTGGGAACAATTCTGAAATGGATACACTGGGATAGCAGGTGGCAGAAAAATCAAAGACACTATTGTTCCTGTTCATTGGTCCTATTTCTATCTCCAGTCCACTTAGGTATGGGAAAACACAGGTTGATGTGCATCTTTATGAACTTTGTTGTATATCCTATACAGCATGCTTTTATTTCATTCATTCTTTTACTCACTCAACAAATATTTATTATACACATTTGTAACATACACATTTGTATGTTACATTTGTATATGTAGGGTTTTACCACTCACACAGCCATTAGCAGCATAACAGTATACCATTTTCACTACAGCTGCTCCAATCTACAGTGTAATAACTTTCATTCTGATGGTTAGAAGTTTTGTTCTCTTTTGCTTAGTAGTTGCAAACTATCTCAAAAATTTAAGGATTGGCCTGTAATTTTTGTTATTATTTCAGAAATGTTTGTTTATTTAGATAAACATTTTCACAAAGTTATAAATTTAAAAGCCATGTTCCATTACCCATGGAACAAATCGCTTTATTGAAATGTCACCATTAGCCACATGGAGGACTGTTGCTGGGTGTCAGGAACGTGGGTGTCGCCACGTTTTCTGCTGGCCTGCATCCTTCTCCAAGCAGGCTGCTTGCAGCCTGAGGACTCCACCGTTCTTTTCCTATTAATACATTGTTAGTGAGAATGTAAGAGCACTGATGCCCAGGGGCTCCAGAAGGATATGACCTCCACAGAAAATGGCTGTGGGGACCCACTTCTCTGAAGCTCCAGGAAGCTGCGCTGATATTGTAGGTGGTGTGACATGCTCAGGAGCATGGGGAGACAGGCCTTTGGAAGGGAGAGTAGGGCATTCGCAGAGGGCTGGAACAGCACACACCAGTATGGGAGAACAGGGCAAGGAGAAGGAAAATGATGAAGGGTCATAAAGAGGACCCCCAGAGAGTCTCCCAGATATAACTGGGAACAATTCTGAAATGGATACACTGGGATAGCAGGTGGCAGAAAAATCAAAGACACTATTGTTCCTGTTCATTGGTCCTATTTCTATCTCCAGTCCACTTAGGTATGGGAAAACACAGGTTGATGTGCATCTTTATGAACTTTGTTGTATATCCTATACAGCATGCTTTTATTTCATTCATTCTTTTACTCACTCAACAAATATTTATTATACACATTTGTAACATACACATTTGTATGTTACATTTGTATATGTAGGGTTTTACCACTCACACAGCCATTAGCAGCATAACAGTATACCATTTTCACTACAGCTGCTCCAATCTACAGTGTAATAACTTTCATTCTGATGGTTAGAAGTTTTGTTCTCTTTTGCTTAGTAGTTGCAAACTATCTCAAAAATTTAAGGATTGGCCTGTAATTTTTGTTATTATTTCAGAAATGTTTGTTTATTTAGATAAACATTTTCACAAAGTTATAAATTTAAAAGCCATGTTCCATTACCCATGGAACAAATCGCTTTATTGAAATGTCACCATTAGCCACATGGAGGACTGTTGCTGGGTGTCAGGAACGTGGGTGTCGCCACGTTTTCTGCTGGCCTGCATCCTTCTCCAAGCAGGCTGCTTGCAGCCTGAGGACTCCACCGTTCTTTTCCTATTAATACATTGTTAGTGAGAAGGCAGTGGCACCCCACTCCAGTACTCTTGCCTGGAAAATCCCATGGACGGAGGAGCCTGGTAGGCTGCAGTCGATGGGGTCGCGAAGAGTCGGACACGACTGAGCGACTTCACTTTGACTTTTCACTTTCAGGCATTGGAGAAGGAAATGGCAACCTACTCCAGTATTCTTGCCTGGAGAATCCCAGGGATGGGGGAGCCTGGTGGGCTGCCGTCTATGGGGTCGCACAGAGTCAGACATGACTGAAGCGACTTAGCAGCAGCAGCAGCAGCAGTGAGGAATAACCAGGGATGGCTTTGTGGTTTCCTAATCTTAGTGCATAAAAGATAGACCAAGTTAAGCTAGGTGAATGAAGGAGAAACTTTTTTTTCTTTTTCTTTTTTCTGGATAATCCAAATAAACTGCCTTTGGCCCATTTCCAGAAGGCTCTGGTATCATGATGCTGGAATAAAGGTTCCAGCTCCTGGAAGCTTAACTCCATCTGTGTTCTTGTTCTAAATCACCAGGACCCTGCCACCACAGGAATATCTTGCAGTCCACCCACCATCATCCTGACTGGGGATGCCAGTTCACCAGAAGGAGAAATTGACAAAAACCCGGTCAACAGGTACATCCTCTGTGCCTAATCTATGCAATAAAGGGCACTATTTCCTAGCATGTGGGATTAGACAACTCCATTTTTTTTTTTTTAATAAATCTTTTCTTCTTTCTTGATGATTTTATTGATGAAATAAAATCAAATGGTTTTTCAACATGAGAGAGAGAGCATGGCATTTTCCCATTATCTTCCCTTCCCCCATATTATTTTCTCTCCTGGATTCGGATCTTTGCACTTGGCTAAACTTTAAGAAAAGCACAAGTCATAGCGGGGGAGTTTCCTCTAATATCTGCCCATATATTTGCAAATAGACCTGAAAGATGTGGATTCTTGACTAGTATTCTGCCTGTGTGGCAGATGACTTCCTGGTAGAAATACTGGCTCACAGGCACAGAGATGTCACTGCCTTACACAGGACTAGCTCATGCATTCGTCTAGCTGGAATGAGATGGCCTAAGTATAATTTCCAAAAAGTTACAAAGATAACCCTAATACAGATATGTAATGAGCCTGTATCAAAGATTTATGTGTCAAAGATTTATTTAACTCATTAACAGGGTGGGGGAACCAACAGGAATACAAAGCTGGTTCAAAAGAGGATACAAGAAATGGACATAATATAATCAGTGAGGAGGACAAGAAAGCTGAAATAAGATTGCTCAAGTTAGATATAAAATAGGTTAATGTTTCATGGAACAATGAAACCTTATTTTTTAAATCCTTTTTCCTCAGCAGAAATCATCTGCATCTCTACCAGGCAATTATTCACATTTTATGAGTTTTCTGCAAGTTAGATGCTCAGAGTCTGAGCCCTGATAAACAAAGTTACATCTCCTCAGGGAAGTGGTTTAGCGAGCATCAGAAGCACCCCAGGTTGTGGAGGGTGGGAATTGTTCAATGAATCACACAGTGTTGGACCCCATCCGCGGAGTTTCTGATCCTGTTGGTGGGTGGGGCCTGAGAACGTGTGTTTCTAACAAATCCCAAGCTTAGATGAGATTGAAAGCCATGCTCTAGGATGACTTTGAAAGCATAGGCAAGCATCTAGACACCTGTTTACATGCTCCGTGGACCGGTTTTCTTAACAAGGTGATTCTGTCCTGTCTTTCAGAGCCCACGGTCCCCACAGGAGGCTTTCTCACCGACACTTGAAGGTTTCCACTGCTTCACTGACTTCTGTGGGTAAGGGCTAGGCTGATTTCTCTTATTTCTGCAATCAGAGGTAGAGGTCCAGCTGAAGGTATGTTTGAGTAGGAAGACTGGCTTCTTCCCCACTCCTGTTTCTCAGATAAGTCTGTCCCTAGAAGCCCAACAGAGAAAAATCAATGAGCCCTCTGTGTTTGAGCCCAGAAATATTATATCTGATTTTAGTTTGTTTTGGTAAAAAGACAAGTCCTGGGCATACAGAGGAAGAGGAGGCAAAGAGAGACGGAAGGGCTGGGTGAGGCCCTCCGCCCTCAGCTAGAAAGGCCCACATCCAGGTAGGTGTGTGCTTAGCTGCAAGGCTGGCTGCCCCAACCACCTTCTCCTTCCCCAGTGTATCTCAGAGCCTGCTCTGGACCATCAGAACACAAACACAGGCTCGGTCTCTACTTGCATGTCGCTCACTGTCGGTGAGGAGACTGACAAGTGAACAGATAGAATCAAGACACTGTGTGGCAAAGTCCTTCACAGAAGTGTTAGGGAAACTGACTCAAGACGGGGGCGAGTTCTGGCTAGAGACGGGGAAGGCTGGATAGGTCTTCCAGACGGGAGAGTATCTGAGTTGTGCCTCTAGAGAGGTGGACAAGAGGGAGGAAAGGTCATCTGGATGGGAGAAGCAACATTGTTGGGGAGCAGGAGCCTTAACAGCGCAACTGAATGCTTTGCTGTGTGTATTAATCAGGACTCTCACATCATAGAAACTCAGCTTATGAAACCTCATGCCAAAAAATAAAAATAAAAGCCAGGGTCTGTGTTTTCGGGGTGTGCTAACCCCAGGTGCTCACGCTGGGTCATGAGCAATCATCTCATCTCCTTTCCCAGGTCTCCTCTCTTGTGTGTTGGTTTTCTTCTGGGCAAATGTCTATGAACTTATACCCCTTCAGTGCAAAAAGAGTTCCTCTTTCCCATATACCCAATACCTTTCTCAAGAACTGCCTCTCACTGCCTCGCCTGGCCATCCCTGAGCCAGCCACCCAGGGGGACTTAGCTCGTTGGCTGGCTGAGGATGGTACACAGTTCCATTACTGGTACATGAGACGAGGTGAGCAACAGGGTTTAGCTCCTTCCTAATTTCCCAACGTGACTGAGACTCCAGTGAGCTTCACCCAGTAGAGACTGGGGAGCTCTGACCAGAAGAAGGAGGAAAGGAGGCTGGAGAGGCACAGCGGGAGCCGTTTACCATGGAGGGGCTGGAGGAGAGGAGTATGTGGGATCAGGAAGGGCGGCTGGGCCCAGCTGGGCATCTGATGTCACCCTGGGGACCGTGAGGAATCCTGCTGAGCTGAGGCAGGAGAACTGCATGGTCAGCGGAGGCTCTCAGGATGGTCACTCCTGAGAGGCAGTGGAGGATGGGATGGTGCAGGTAACCTGAAGGTGGAAAGGACCTGGGAGGTGCTGATATAATTGAGCAAGTAAGTTACAGCTGATGAGCAAAAATGGAGATGAGGCATAGGTTCCAGGGACATTTACTTGATGATGAGTTGGGGGGACCTGGGTGGACTGAGAAAGAGGAAAGAGTGTGGAGTGACTCCCGTGTTTCTGAGCATCTGGGTGAGAGGTGGTACCACTCACCCAGGGAAAGTCTCCTGGAGAAGGGGCAGTTTTGGAGAAGGATAGAATAAGGATAGAGGGGCTTCCCAGGTGGCGTTAGTGGTAAAGAACCCGCCTGCCAATGCAGGAGACGTAAGAGACACGGGCTCAATCCCTGGGTCAGGGAGACCCCCTGGAGAAGGGCAAGGGAACCCACTCCAGCATTCTTGCCTGGAGAATCCCATGGACAGAGGCTCCTGGTGGGCTACAGTCCATCGAGTCGCAGAGTCGGACACCACTGAAGCGACTTAGCACAGCACAGGGGTGAACAGTGTGAATGGGGGGGAAAACGATGGAAGGTGGCCATGAAACTGTGTCCTTGGCTCGTTAAAGGAACAGAGACCCAAAGGAAGAACACTGGGGGAGCAGATAGCACAAGTGGGGCTCCTGTTGGTAGAGTTTAGGACAGGGGATTTCATGATCACTTGTGACATAAGGCGTGCCACAGCCATGAGCCGGGGGGCTGGCCTGCTGAGGGAGCCTGTCTGTCCCCACATAGCCCTCTCCAGGGCCCGCAATTGGGCCAGGGTTTGGCTGGCCGAGTCCACTCTGGGCGGCATCCGTGGGCTGGGGGCTGGGGGCTGGGGGCAGGGCTGAGGCCCTGAGGGACCAAGGATTCCATGGGTCTACCCTGGCGTTCACTTGCCTCTGCAGACCCTGCAGGGCACGTCATTGACCTGGTCAATGATCAGCTGCCGGACATCAGCATCTCAGAGGAGGACAAGAAGAAAAACCTGGCGCTACTGGAGGAAGCCAAGTCGGTGAGTGAGCGGTTCCTGACCCGCCGTGGAAGGAAGTCCAGGAGCAGTCCCGGAGAGTCCTCACCAGGTAGGAGGCCAGGTGGCCGCTCTCAGCCCCTCTGAGGGGTGGGGGTGGGGAGGGCTGGGCCTCAGTTGTAGCAGGAGCCCTGGTTCTGAGGGGTGCCCTCAATGCGCCTGCCCCCAGGAGGACTGAGCCTCATGAAGAGGATCCTGTGAGGGGAAGGCATCTTGCCCCAAACCAGAAGCTCTGAAATACCCAACTCTAGCCCAGAAAACTCTTACCTTTCAGTTTGGGGGGACTATATGTTACCATTGTGTCCTCCTGCTTTGCCAAGAAATACTAGCCCATATGATACCCGTGGACTTGACCTGGGCTCCCCAGTTCCTGAACCCTGAAAGAAGAGAAACCCTTTGTGTGATGCCAGCGTGCACAGACCCCTAGGCCACCCTGCAAGTCAGGTCTGTGTGGCATCTCACCACCCCCAGGAGGCCCTGCTCTATAGGCACCTCCTCTGCCAGGTCAGGAGAGGCCGGCACTGGGCTCCCTCTCCTTGACCTCCAGCTGGAGACCCTGGGAAGGATCCTAGCTACTAAGGGGAAGGGAAGGTAGCCTTTGGTGTTTTTATGAAATTTCTGGATTAGAAGGTTTTCCTGGACCCTGAAATCCTCCTGTTAACCCTTTGGCTAAAGTCACTCTTTTTTCTTGAGCAAAAATTTGGGGCAGTTAGACAAGTCTGAATGTACTTAGGAGACAAGGGGTGCAATTAAAATCAGGGCCATTCTGGCAAGCCTAAGGGGTTCAGCCTTTGGAGCTTTACTTGCCAAGCGATGCCAGGCCCTCTGTTTCTAGAAGGTACTCTGGGTTGAGGCCAGGCAGACCGGGGAGAAAGATCCGAATTGCCGTCCATCACCCCTGAGTGACCTCAGTGCCCCCTCTGTTGGGGCAGGGAGGGGTTAGGCTGTGGCAGGAGCCTTGTATAGAGGCTAGAATCAGCCTGGGAACCTGATGAGGCAGACCCGGTCCCCAAGGGTGAGACGACCTGAAAGGATGTCTTTGTCAGACTGAAGTCCTGAGCCTTCACGAATGCTGGCCAATCTGTGTCTCCACAGCTGTTTCGCCAAACCTCAGCCCCGGAGCTTCTCCTGCGTCCTCTCAGAGCAACTCCCTCACCGTCCCCACGCCGCCCGGTGAGGTCCAGTCCCCCGACGTCGCCTGCCCTGGCTCCTCCCGCTGGGTGGCGGCTCAGCCCCTCCCCTGGGCCCCAGGGCTCCCATCCTGCGGGCTTCCCAGGCGGGACCCCCTCTTGGCCCCTTCCCCCAGGGCCTGGCTGGGCGGCCTCAGAGGAGGAAGATATGCTTGCTTTCAGGGCTTCGAGCTAGCGTGGGGAAGTGGGCCTGGCCCCGGGCGAGGAGGCGCGCAAGGTGGTGGGAGCGAGCTGTGACCGGGCCCCTTGTCCAGAGAGGCCTCGGAGAGAGGCGGCCTCAGAGCTTACTGCAAAGGCCTCTGCTTGGGCCACAGTTAGGATTTTGACTGCTTCCCTTCACGAGGCTGCGTTCAGAGCCATAACCGCAGCTCAGCCAGGGAAGGAGTGAGGTGCCCAGGAGAGCAGCTTGCCAGGTCAGGGCTGCAGGGCGAGCTCAGGCCCGGGCCAGGCAACCCGGGTTCAGGCCCTCTTGGCTGTGCGGGCTTCTCTCCTCCTGCCCCAGCCTGCTTAGGCGATTTCTGTGAGGATTAGATGAGGGCTCCCCGTGGAGCAGCATTGTGAGGGGTACTCAACACACACCGGCTCCAGGCCTGAGGGACCTGAGGGAGGGCCTTCTGGGGAGGACAGCTGAGCGTCTGGGGGCGCGGGGCGTCACTCACCAGCGTCTGGACTATTGTAGGTTTGGATGTGTGCAGTGGCCCACCGTCCCCTCTGCCCGGAGCACCGCCACAGGTAATGGGGCCGCTGTGGGGTTTCTATGCCAGCTAGTCTCTTCTCTTACCCCTCAGCTCCTGAGAGGCACTCCGTGACCCACTGGAGGTGGGGCTGCTGGGCAGGGGAGGCATCAACACCACCGTAGGGTCTCCTTGAGGGTGTTTCAGCAGGAGATAGGGTCTCTTCATGTGGCTGGCTGACTCGTGTTTACTTTCTCCAGCAGAAGGGGGATGAGGCCGAAGTCCCTTCACCTCACCTTGGCGAGTCTGTGAGTTTGAGCTCTGCCCAACTGGGATGATTTGAGTGTGGGAGACACGGTGTCCCAGGAGGCTAGGCCCTGGGCAGCCTGCCAGTGGGTGTGCGTGAGTGGAAGGTCCAGGCTGAGGAGGCTAGAAGTTTCCTCTGCCCTGCCTTGACTAGAATTCTGAGGAGGAGGGGGTGAGGAAGTGGGATTTAGTGGGAATGATTTCCGTGGTGGTCCTGCTCATAACCCTAGACCCCCAGTCAGGCTGCTTCCAGAGACCCAGGGGACATCTGGACCCAGCAAAAGCCGGGCAAGTCTGCTGTTCCGGTTAGCTTGCATGAACATTGCAGGGAAGCTCCAGCCCCTAACTGGGGCTCTTCTTGGGGGTCACCTGGAAAGCTTCATCTTGGCTGATGAGCAGAAGAAGAGTCCCACACCTGCTCAGAGTCAACTGCTCAAGGTGGTGTCAAGGGCAGCATAGAATATAATCTCATCTATTAATAGAACTGGGTCTGGGATAGAGTCCTCTATTAGAGTATTCACGCACACACAGGACAGCCACACAAATACCCACACAGACCCACATGCGGCTCACAAAGCAGGTTTCCCTGGGAAATGAAAGAATATAGAATCTTAGAACTTCTGAACAGTAAAATATCAGCTTTGCAAGAATCACCTCATTCAGTGATCTGTAGCCTCTTTGGGATCATAGAACTCAGAAATTGTTGAAAGCTGTGGATTCTCTTCCCAGAAGAAATACATACAGCCCGTGAAGAGCACATATACATTTGCATATAATTTCAGGGAGTTTAGGGCTTCTCTGGTGGCTCAGATGGTAAAGCATCTGTCTACAATGCGGGAGACCTGGGTTCAATCTCTGGGTTAGGAAGAGCCCCTGGAGAAGGAAATGGCAACCCACTCCAGTACTATTGCCTGGAAAATCCCATGGATGGAGGAGCCTGGTAGGCTACGGTCCATGGGGTCTCAAAGAGTTGGATACGACTGAACGACTCCACTTTCTTTCTTTCTTTACAAACCTGATGGGAAATCCGAGGCCCTAAGAGTTAAGGGCCTTGCCAGGCAGAGTCAGGGCTAGAATCTGGGGCAGTTGAGGCAAAGCCAGAACTTGTGACTGCCCCCATGCTGCCCTCAGTTCCACTGTCCTCTGCAGCTCCTAACCCTCGAGAAGTTCTTGGCAGGTTTTGAAAGGCAGGTCCCCTTGTCCTGTCTATTTTACAAACCTCAGGCTTGTTTGTAGGTTCCCTTTACTGGCTCAGATGTGACTTTGCAGCCCTCCCTTTCTACCTAGCCCACCCCCTACGTGTAGTCCCCTTAGCAGAGTCTGTGGGGTGGAGACCCCACAGCAGAAGTGAACTCACCCTTCTTCTCTCCAACCTGCCTCCGGGGTCCCAAATTTACCTTGTCTCTTTCAGAATGTCCTCAAAGGGCTAGCTGACCGGAAGCAGAATGACCAGAGAAAATTGTCTCAGGGCAGGCTGACTCCCCGCTCTCCCACAGTTGAGAAGTCCAAAGAAATTACAATAGAACAGAAGGAAAACTTCGATCCTCTCCAGCGCCCAGAGGCCATACCCAAGGGCCCAGCTTCTGGCCCAGGCAGTGGTGGGAAGATGGCCCTTAACAGCCCCCAGCCTGGCACTGTGGAGAGCGAGCTGGGAAAGCCGCTGGCAAAGACAGCCAAGGAGGGCAACCCTCTGCCCAGAGGTCCAACCCAGGGCTCTGGGGGAGTGGCTCCCCAGGCCCCCCAGGGGAAGAGTACAGTCGGAGAGCCCACAGGGTCCAAGGTTGGCTCCAAAGCTGAGCTGTGGCCCCCGACGTCCCGGCCGCCCCTGCTGCGGGGAGTGTCCTGGGACAGCGGCCCCGAAGAACCCGGCCCCCGGCTGCAGAAAGTGCTTGCCAAGCTGCCGCTAGCTGAGGAAGAGAAGCGTTTTACAGGCAAAGCTGGCAGCAAGCTGGCCAAGGCGCCCGGACTCAAAGACTTTCAGATACAAGTGCAGCCTGTGCGGATGCAGAAACTGACCAAGCTTCGTGAGGTGGGTTTCTGGGGCCTCCTGGGGTGGGCTGTGCATGCAGGTCCCCACCCTGGGCTGAGGACCGCAGGGCTGAGCTGGGGTGGCTCTGGCCCAGATGTGGGCCTTGTAGAGCCCTGAATGTCCCCACCCTGATAAGCCAGGCCCGCTGGGCTGTGCGCTCTGCATAAATATCATCTTTGAGGGCTTTTCCCTGCTCACTCAGGCGAGGTCAGTTGGGAAGTAGCTGCCACACAAAGCCACATTTTGAGGGGAAAGTGGGTGTATGGAGGGGTACCTGGCCCCTCAGTGCTGGACTGTGTTTCCCCGCTCCAGCCAGAGCTGATGCCTTATGAGCAAGAAGCCTTTGATGGAGCGCCCTGTCACAGACAAGGATGGGATGGCTTTTCTTTCCGTCATGCCCCCAAGCTTTCCTCCCTGGTGCTTGTTAACAAAGGGCCTCAAATCTGTCATTCCCAGCCAGGAAGGGCTACTCCCTCTTGGTGAATTTCTTCCAATATCCATCATGTCCCCAGCTTTCACTGGCCATCAAGCCAGACACGACTGTCTGTCATGAGGCTGCCACTCTAAGCAGGGAATGACTGGGGGGCATCCAGAGATGGGGGGAGAGAGCCCTGGATGTGAGGAAGAAAAGAGGTTACTAAAAGAAATGCTTATATGAGCCCTCCTTCCCCAGAGGGCCAACCCGGACCACAGGCCAAGGCAGCCGGGACTCCATAGCGAGGAGTGACACCAAGGAAGCCAAATGGTCAGGCATTTGCCTTCTTGGGCTTCTGGGTATCAGAAGCCAGGCCCAGGCAACAGGCCACCCCCAGACCCCTGCACGCTTCTCTCTGCAGCAAAGTAGAAAGAATCTGGAAGCCCCATTTCACTAACCACTGCCCTGCCTCTGACCTCAACCCCAGCCCCCACCACTACCCCAAGCCAGGGTCCTGAGAGCTGCTTGGTTGTGGGCGGCTGGCTAAAGAAACAGGTAAAAAAGGGCCCTGGCCTGTGACTTCCATTTGGGCCAGAGCTCCATCTGCTGGCCTCTTCCTCTCCTTCATCCAGGAGGCAAACCGCCCAAGTGGCCTCTGCTACAGGGACACTGAAAACCCTCTTAGAAAGCACAAGTCCCAGGGCCAAGGAGCCCTGTCCGGAATTCTTCTTGGGGGCGCTGGTCTTGGACTTGGTACAAGTGTGAGGCTTCCTGTGCCACATACCTGGAGTCAGCAGCCCCATCTCTCCCAGCTCCGCTGGTGAGGCCCCCAGCAGCAGGGGCCGCTGGCTTGCTGCCAGCAATCTGCAGTGGCAGTCTGCAGTCCTCACTTGTCTGGAGAGTTTAACATCTCAAGAGGTGCCATCGCAGGCCACTGAGGAGCTGGGGGCAGGAGAGGCCACAAGTCCCGGAAGTGGGCACTCACTGCCCAAGAACAGCAAGGCAGGAGGCTCCAGCCAGCTCAGAGCACAGCCATGAGATCACAGAGATTGTTTCCATCTTTGGCAGCTCCGTATACACCCAGGGGACCTTCCTTTCCCCAGAGCCCCGGGCTCTGCTTCTGTTTGTCCTCCAGCCTTCAGCCACTGTGTGGCTGGCAGCTCTCTCACCCTGAGGCTCACAGGCCGATTTTAAAAGGCAGCCTCACCAAGGACGATTCCTGACTCAGGGAATGGGGTGCTGAAGCTGGGGTTTTTAGCACCTTTACGGGCCGGGAGGGAAGCAGTCTTCCTCCTGCCCCTCATGTGGCGGGACTATCCATGTGCCTAGGGTCTGCTCCGTGAGACCGAGCGGTCACAGAGCATAGAACCAGGGGAGGAGTCCAGCCTGAGGTCACCGTCTGAAATGCTGTCTTTCTTTCCCTAAAAAGGAGCACATCCTGCTGAGAAATCAGAACTTAGTGGGGCTCAAGCTTCCAGAGCTTAGTGAAGCGGCCGAGCAGGAAAAAGGTAGGTGGGACTAAGAGACACTCTCCTCAGGCTAGGGCTGGATTCATTTTCTCCAGATCAAAGAAGCTGAACGTGTAAACACCGCACTTCCTGTTAGGGCCTTTGTCCGTCCCAGTGGCTGCGAGTGTGGGCCGGATGCAGAGCAGGCCCTTGCTAAATATTTGCAGATGGATGAATGAATGAATCAGATGGTGTTTCCTGCTCCCTCAGAGAACCTCTAAACTTGCCTCCTTCCAACCAGCCCCTGTTCCAGATCCTGCCAGTCCTCCCTGAGTCTCATTAGCACCTAGTGGGTCTGGAACGGTGACCCAGGCCTGAACTTTTGATGCTTCCTTTTCCTTTTCCTCTCACACCCAGGATGTCACCAACTACAACAGTTCCTCTTTTTGAGACATTAGAGTCATCCCTTGCTTTCTAATCTGCAGTCACCACAGAGTCCAGACCCCAGCCCCTCCTTCCTGGGGACTGCAAGGCCCCACCCACCCTCTTGCCAGACTTATCTTCAGAAAGGAAGACTTGGGGGGAGGTCTTGCCTCCCCTCCACCCCAAGCTCCCTCTCCTGACTTACCTCTCTAGACAGCTGATGCTCATTCAGTCATTCTCAGCGCAGAAGCCTTCTGCTTAAGGATTGTTGTGTCTTCATGTCCATGGTATCACCAACTGTGTTGGAAGCCCCCAGTCTGACAGGGGTTTCCCAGGTGGCGCTAGTGGTAAAGAACCTCCCTGCCAATACAGGAAGCGTAAGAGACATGGATTCAATCCCTGGGTCAGGAAGACCCCTGGGGAAGGGCATGGCAATGCACTCCAGTATCCTTGTCTGGGAAATCTCTCGGACAGAGGAGCCTGGCAGGCTACAGCCCATGGGGTTGCAAAGAGTTGGACATGACTGAAGCAACTTAGCACACAGTCTGACGTATAATAACTAACACTTACATATTCAGCATTGACAAGAAGATTCACAGAAGTAAAATATCCAGTAATTTTTTAGGGAACTAATTTAAAAAAAATTAATCATCTTTAGATGAACTCTTTGGAAAAAATATGATATAATCTCTACTTTTAATTTCTAACTTCTTTATTAAAGCAGGTCTAAAACCCTAGGAAAAGATTTATCTTGAAATTTTACCCACAACCCTATAAATTCTTTAAAAGCAACAACTTTTTATTCTCTCCAGTGTATATGTGTTAGTCATTCAGTCGTGTCCAATTCTTTGCAAGTCCATGGACTATAGCCCACCAGACTACTCTGTCCGTGGGATTCTCCAGGCAAGAATACTGGAGTGGGTAGCCATTGCCTTCTCCAGGGGATCTTCCTGACCCAGGGATCAAACTCAGGTCTCCTACATTGCAGGTGGATTCTTTACTATCTGAGCCACCAGGGAAGCCCAATTATTTCTCCCTAACTGGGGTAGCAAATATGTTTTCCAGCAGTTTATATATAGTTATATTTGTATTTATCTTACTAATACTTCTGAATTTTGTTTTATTTAATAAGATATACATATCTGAAGATTTAAGATTCTGTTACCTCAAAGATTGGGCTTCCCAGGTGACTCAATGGTAAAGAAACTCCCTGCCCAGGAGGGGATGCAGATTCGACGCCTGGGTCGGGAAGATCCCCTGGAGGAGGGCATGGCAACCTACTCCAGTATTCTTGCCTGTAAATCAGAACTTAGTGGGGCTCAAGCTTCCAGAACTTAGTGAAGCGGCCGAGCAGGAAAAAGGTAGGTGGGACTAAGAGACACTCTCCTCAGGCTAGGGCTGGATTCATTTTCTCCAGATCAAAGAAGCTGAACGTGTAAACACCGCACTTCCTGTTAGGGCCTTTGTCCGTCCCAGTGGCTGCGAGTGTGGGCCGGATGCAGAGCAGGCCCTTGCTAAATATTTGCAGATGGATGAATGAATGAATCAGATGGTGTTTCCTGCTCCCTCAGAGAACCTCTAAACTTGCCTCCTTCCAACCAGCCCCTGTTCCAGATCCTGCCAGTCCTCCCTGAGTCTCATTAGCACCTAGTGGGTCTGGAACGGTGACCCAGGCCTGAACTTTTGATGCTTCCTTTTCCTTTTCCTCTCACACCCAGGATGTCACCAACTACAACAGTTCCTCTTTTTGAGACATTAGAGTCATCCCTTGCTTTCTAATCTGCAGTCACCACAGAGTCCAGACCCCAGCCCCTCCTTCCTGGGGACTGCAAGGCCCCACCCACCCTCTTGCCAGACTTATCTTCAGAAAGGAAGACTTGGGGGGAGGTCTTGCCTCCCCTCCACCCCAAGCTCCCTCTCCTGACTTACCTCTCTAGACAGCTGATGCTCATTCAGTCATTCTCAGCGCAGAAGCCTTCTGCTTAAGGATTGTTGTGTCTTCATGTCCATGGTATCACCAACTGTGTTGGAAGCCCCCAGTCTGACAGGGGTTTCCCAGGTGGCGCTAGTGGTAAAGAACCTCCCTGCCAATACAGGAAGCGTAAGAGACATGGATTCAATCCCTGGGTCAGGAAGACCCCTGGGGAAGGGCATGGCAATGCACTCCAGTATCCTTGTCTGGGAAATCTCTCGGACAGAGGAGCCTGGCAGGCTACAGCCCATGGGGTTGCAAAGAGTTGGACATGACTGAAGCAACTTAGCACACAGTCTGACGTATAATAACTAACACTTACATATTCAGCATTGACAAGAAGATTCACAGAAGTAAAATATCCAGTAATTTTTTAGGGAACTAATTTAAAAAAAATTAATCATCTTTAGATGAACTCTTTGGAAAAAATATGATATAATCTCTACTTTTAATTTCTAACTTCTTTATTAAAGCAGGTCTAAAACCCTAGGAAAAGATTTATCTTGAAATTTTACCCACAACCCTATAAATTCTTTAAAAGCAACAACTTTTTATTCTCTCCAGTGTATATGTGTTAGTCATTCAGTCGTGTCCAATTCTTTGCAAGTCCATGGACTATAGCCCACCAGACTACTCTGTCCGTGGGATTCTCCAGGCAAGAATACTGGAGTGGGTAGCCATTGCCTTCTCCAGGGGATCTTCCTGACCCAGGGATCAAACTCAGGTCTCCTACATTGCAGGTGGATTCTTTACTATCTGAGCCACCAGGGAAGCCCAATTATTTCTCCCTAACTGGGGTAGCAAATATGTTTTCCAGCAGTTTATATATAGTTATATTTGTATTTATCTTACTAATACTTCTGAATTTTGTTTTATTTAATAAGATATACATATCTGAAGATTTAAGATTCTGTTACCTCAAAGATTGGGCTTCCCAGGTGACTCAATGGTAAAGAAACTCCCTGCCCAGGAGGGGATGCAGATTCGACGCCTGGGTCGGGAAGATCCCCTGGAGGAGGGCATGGCAACCTACTCCAGTATTCTTGCCTGAAGAATCCTATGGACAGAGGAGCCTGGCATACTACAGTCTGTAAGGTCACAAAGACACCAGATACATTGAAAGACACCAGACACTGTTAAGTGGTATTTAGCCATAGAGTCCAGTCTCCTGAATTCTTGTCTAGTTGCTCTTTCTATTAATTCTCGCTGAATCTTTATATCTAAAATATAATGAATACTCTTAAAAAAAAAAAAAACAGCAAGAGGGGAGAAGTAACTGACTATACACTTAGAACATATTATAAGGCAGTAGTAATTAAAGTGGTACAGTACTTATCAGAATAAAACAGAATCAAGGGCCCAGAACCAGTCTTTGATATACATTTAAAAAGGATGCAGTGTATGATTATCTAAGCCACAAAGTAACAAGAAATATAAACACTTTAAAAATATCATAGAGGTACTGTTGCTGTTGTCTATTTAGTCACTAACTCATGTCCGACTCTTTGTGACCCCATGGCCTGTAGCCCCCCAGGCTCCTCTGTCCATGAGATTTCCCAGGCAAGAACACTGCAGTGGGCTGTCATTCCCTTCTCCAGGGCATCTTCCCGACCCAGAGACTGAACGCACCTTCCTGCATTGGCAGGTGGATTCTTTACCACTGAGCCACCAGGGAAGGAAGTCCCTTGAAAGAGAGCTTGGATGGTTATGCATTCTGGATCTTTCTTTTCCCCAGAGCTTTATAAATGCTCCACTGTATTCAGTGTTGCCAAGAAGTCTAAGACCAGCTTATTTACAGCACCTCTCAATCCTCACCTTTACCCTGTAGGTGGCTTACTCTTTCTATGAGGGTAGTTGGAGAAGATCTATAGGTACAGATCTATATAAGATATGTCTACATACATAGAAAGAATAAGATTATATATACATGTATTTTTTTCTGTAGTGGTGTGCTTTTTCAGTCTGCAGATTTGGCTTTTCTCTCCATGGAGGAAATTTTTTCTTCTCTCGTGCCTTTGACTCTGTTCTTTGTTCCTTTTGTATTCCCCCTACTTCAGAGCCACCATAATCTGGAAATTTCTCATCAGTGTCTCCACTGTAGGTCCATTATTCTACCTCTCAATACTTTAATCTTTCTTTCCTTTTTTATTCCTTGTGCTCATCTCAGTTTCCTCCACTAACTCAACTTTGTTTTTATTTCTTCATATTTCCAACATATTGGTTAGATCTATATTTTTAGAATTTTTTGCTTTGCTTTATTATTTTTGGTCTTCAGTTTATTTTCTTAGATTGTAATCTTCTTCCATTTTATGCCATCCTCTAATTTCACCTCTGATTCTTTTTTTTCAGTTTGGGGGAGAGGTTCTAATTTCTCCTTGCGTCAAAGCACTTGTGGCATACACTTTACACAAAAATGCATTTTTGACACGTTTCTTGCATCTCTGTTTCCATCCTGACATCTGTGTCCTGCAAGTTTCCTTTCTTCTTTCCTTTACACCTTCCTCTCTACTTTCCTTCCTCTTTTGACTATTTTTGTGTGGTTGCCATGACATTTGTTTTCATTTAATATATTTTTGATAAGAACATTTCTACTTGAAGTTTTTCTTGACCTAGATATGTTGTGTAGATCAATTTTCACTGACTTCTTCCTACCTTTCCTGAGATCTCTGTCCTCCTGGCAGCGCTTAGTTGAGGACTGGGTATTTCGTGTCTGCTCGGTCACTGCCTGGAGAATGGGGAAAAGAGGAAGTTCAGACAGAGCTGTGGGTAGTGGTGGTTGTGGGTTGGTTTCTGCTCTTTTTCTAGAACTTTGTTTGTACCATAGCACTTGAATTTATTACACTGAAGTGGGGGTATATCTTATTCCCTTGGGTGGGCAGTAGTAAGGCATGGATTATTTCACCAATTCAGGGTAGAATTATAGGGACAATCTGCCCAGGTGTTTAGTTTCCACACTTGACCCATCCATTGCCAGCAGCCACTCTCACTCTTCTGCCAGAGAAAGGAAGGAAAAGACAGACAAAATTCAGAGTCTGGCCACTCTGCTATTTCTCAGAAGTGCAGGATGGGTGGATCAGTTTTCAGCTGGGGTTTTCCATGTGTCTTCTGCCACTCACACCATCAGAGGGACTTGTTTGATTTATGTTCTCATGTATCTTCCTTTCTGGTAAACACTTTATTGTTTGAGATTATCAGCTCTGGTAGTATACCATGCTATCATTCTGCTTTTCCTTTCTTTTCCTCTCCTCCACAGTATGAAGAACAAACAGCCGCACAGGCCATTTTTCATCTTGTTGGAATGTTGTTTGGTGGGGTGGAGATCTTCCTACTGCAGAGAAACTTTCTGAACACCTCTGCATTTGCCCACTCACCCCTTGGTCCTGTTCTCTTCTGGCTCTGCAGTCACAAAAGTGGCTACAAAAGTTTATCACAACCTTACCGTTACCTCTGATATCTTCCTCTCAGGACTGATTCTTTGAGGGGAGGAAGAAAGTGTTAACAAGGTTGGGAGCTCTACATTTATTTCTAGGAAATTTTTTCTCTGACCATTATTTTTAAAGATTATTATCATTTCCTGTATTTGAGAGTTGTGATATATTTTTAGTTGACTTTAAAATTTTTTTCTGGCATTGTTGTCAATTTGATTGCAATCAGGAGGGTGGCTGGTTCTGAGAGCCACTAATTCTAGGATCACCATTTTAAAAAACAATATTTACTTACTTATTTGGCTGTGCCAGTTCTTAGTTGCAGCATGCAGGATCTTTGATCTTCATTGTGGCATGTGAGATCTTTAGTTGATGCGTGTGGGGTCTCTTTCCCTGACCAGGGATCGAACCTGGGACCCCTGCATTGGAAACCCAGAGTCTTAGCCACTGGATCACCAGGGAAATCCCATGGGATCACTCTTAAGACAGCCGTTTTAATGGGTGGGGTTCTACCTAGGGGACTTTTCCAGGCAAAAACCCCCTCATATGACTTCCCTATGATTATTAGATCTTGTATAGCTGTCTGTCCTACAGATTTCTCAGGAGCCCACTTCTTCATTATCTCTCTGCTGGGTGCAATGGGGATACATAAAGGCAGAGTGAGGCCAAACCACAAGGCTTTCCCTCTGTCACATGCAATGTCAGACAGCAGTAAGTGCCAGCGCAGAACTCAAGAGGTGACAGGTAGCTAAGAGAAGCAGCTACCTGATATGAGTAGAATCTCAGATCCCAAGAGGGATTGCTGACTGCCCTGGCTCTGATAGATGATTCTCCAGACTTCGTTGGATGCCTTGAGGGCCAGGAACATCATCAACACTGTTCACTTGTTGGAAGGATCTAAGTATGTAAACATTCTTCACCTAGAGCCAAAGTCTACCTAATCATCTCACCACGTGATCTCGCTTGAGGAGGCTTCTAATTCATGATTCCCAATCTTAGCTCCATTTAGATGGCTACCACAACCTTGCCCATAGTCCTGATCTCAGGCCTTGACTATAGTTCTGGAAATCTACTGGACCCAAATCCATGAAAGATGGTAAGAGATGGATAACTATAAAGTCCTGCAATGGAAAGTAAGCATTGTATGAGACATAGATATTTGATTTAGCTCAAGTAAAAGAGATTTGAGACTTTTAATTCAAAGTGTGCTATGAGCCCGTAGGGCCCAGCAAGTCTATGCCAAATGAATAACTGAGGTCAATGCAAAGGACATTGCCAACATGCTCCGGAGATAAGAGTTTGATGGAGCACATTGGAGCCCCTGGGGTAGCAACAGCCAGAATGTGGGGGCATGGGATGTATCTAGAGGCCACACTGAACAGTTGGGAAAATGGAGAAAGGAAACTTTGGAGCTGTCTGTGAACATGAGAAAAATTTGTGGGAAAGAGAACACTTGGCTGGTTGTTTCTGCCTTCAGAGCACAGACCAAGGAAAGGTTTAGGAGATATTTGGGAAAAAAATAAAAAGCTTTTTATTGGTCCTGAGGCAACTCAGGACAACTAACTCAGAGGCAACTATTTCAGAGATCCACAAAAGATCAAAGATCTAATGACCTTAGCCTTACTCTGGAAAAACCCTGTTTCTACTCCTATCTGTGGGAATATGGAAGCAAATGCTTATTTCTAAGTGGGACACAGGTGATGAAATTCACTTGAGGAAGATTAGTTGGGCAGCCGGCCTCCTGAGAAGCCTGCCAAAGAGAGGAGACTTTTCTAAACATTACAGCCAAAGAGCCAACCAGCTTCCAATTGCCAAAAACCAATCTCAGACCCCAGACAAAAGAGACTGCTTGGTACTGTGGGGAGCAGTGGGAAGAACGGAGAACTTGGAGAAGATAGAACTATTTATAGTCCATGCCATTTACCAGTTCTGTGACCATAAGCAAGTTACTGGGTTGGTCAAAGGGTTTGTTTGGATATACTCAAATGAACTTTTTGGCCAACACAAAATTAATCTTGCTGAGTCTTGGTTTACCCTCCGGTAAAATGGGATGGTTAAAGTCTAGCTCACTGGGTTATTGTAAGGATAAAGTAACAATTATGAAGCCCCTGGCATATAACCAGGTTCTAATAAATGTTAAACTTCTTCCTTACCCCCTGAAACAAATTGCCAAGAATATTACTGTGATTTCAAACAGGCATTTTATAAGTTAAATGCTTTTTTCTGTTTTTCCAGGTCACCCTTCTGAACTCTCCTCAACTATTGAGGAAGAAGAGTCAAAGGGCGGGCTGGATGTCATGCCCAATATTTCTGATGTGCTGCTTCGCAAACTGCGGGTCCACAAGTCCCTCCCTGGAAGGTAAAATCGGGGCATGGGCTGCACAAGAGCCCACACTGGGTGGCCCCTGTGTTCGATTCTGGATGGAACACAAGAGCACCAGACTTGAGTTTTGACCCCAGAAAGGCCAAAGTCCAATAGTCCAGGCAGGACTGATGTACCCAAAACAAAAAGAGTAATAAAGGGCCAGGTGAGGTGGTTCCAACTCAGAGAGCAGGTAAGGTTCATAAGTGAACATTCTTTTTGTGATGCAAGCAATGCCATCGAGAAACTGAAGAGACAACCCACAGAATAGGAGGAAATATTTGCAAAGCATGTATATGATAAGGGGTTTCTTTCTATAATATATAAAGAACTTATAATTCAATAACACAACCTTTGTTAAATTTTAAAAATAATTTTTAATTTTTTATTGAAATATAGTTGTACAATATTATATGTTACATATATACAATATAATGACTCACAATTTAAAAAGGTTGTAGTCCATTTATAGTCATCATAAAATACTGACTATATTCCCTGTTTTTGTACAATATATCTTTACAGCCTTTTTTTTTTTAACTATAGCTTGTACCTCTTAATTCCCTATTCCTCTATTGCCCTTCTTCCTTCCTCTTTCCCTCTCCCCACTGGTAACCTATATCTGTAAGTCTGTTTCTTTTCTGTTATATTTACTAGCTTGCTGTATTTTTTCAGATTCCACAAAAGTGAGATCATACAATATTTGTCTCTGTCTGGCTTATTTTACCTAGCATAATGCCCTCCAAGTCCATCCATGTTGCTGCAAATGGGAAAATTTCAATTTCATTTTTTATGGCTGAGTAGTATTGACAACTAATAACTTTTAAATAGACATTTCTTCAAAGAATGTGTATGAGGGGTCAATGAACACATGAAAGTATGCTCAGCATCATTAGTTATTCAGTTCAGTCACTTAGTCATGTCTGACTCTTTGTGATGGCATGGACTGCAGCACGCCAGGCCTCCCTGTCCATCACTAACTCCTGGAGTTGCTCAAACTCATGTCCATCGAGTTGATGATGCCATCCAACCATCGCATCCTCTGTGGTCCCCTTCTCCTCCTGCCTTCAATCCTTCCCAGCTTCAGGGTCTTTTCAAATGAGTCAGCTCTTCACATCAAGTGACCAAAATATTGGAGCTTCAGCATCAGTCCTTCCAATGAATATTCAGGACTGATTTCCTTTAGGATGGACTGGTTGGATCTCCTTGCAGTCCAAGAAACTCTCAAGAGTCTTCTCCAACACCACAGTTCAAAAGCATCAATTCTTCAGCGCTTGGCTTTCTTTATGGTCCAACTCTCACATCCATACATGACTACTGGAAAAAAAAATAGCCTTGACTAGATGGACCTTTGTTGGTAAAGTAATGCCTCTGCTTTTTAATATGCTGTCTAGGTTTGTCATAGTTTTTCTTTCAGGGAGCAAGCGTTTTTTAATTTCATGGCTGCAGTCACTATCTGCAATGATTTTGGAGGCCACAAAAATAGTCTGTCACTCTTTCCATTGTTTCCCCATCTATTTGCCATGAAGTGATGGGACCAGATGCCATGATCTTAGTTTTCTGAATGTTGAGTTTTAAGCCAGCTTTTTCACTCTCCTCTTTCACTTTCATCAAGAGCCTTTTTAGTTCCTCTTCGCTTTCTGCCATAAGGGTGGTATCATCTGCATTATCTGAGGTTGTTGCTATTTCTCCCAGCAGTCTTGATTTCAGCTTGTGCTTTATCCAATCTGGCATATCGCATGATTTACTCTGCAGATAAGTTAAATAAGTAGGGTGACAATATACAGCCTTGATGTACTCCTTTCCCAATTTCGAACCAGTCCGTTGTTCCATATTCTGGTTCTAACTGTTGCTTCTTGACCTGCACACAGATTTCTCAGGAGGAAGGAAAGGTGGTCTGGTAGTCCCATCTCTTTAAGAATTTTCCACAGTTTGCTGTGATCCATACAGTCAAAGGTTTTAGTATAGTTAATGAAGCAAAGGTAGATGATTTTCTGAAATTTTCTTGCTTTTTCCATGATCCAGTGGATGTTGGCAATTTGATCTCTGGTTCCTCTGCCTTTACTAAATCCAACTTGAACACCTGGAAGTTCTCAATTCCAGTACTGTTGAAGCCTGGCTTGGAGAATTTTGAGCATTACTTTGCTAACGTGTGAGATGAGTGCGNATCCAGTGGATGTTGGCAATTTGATCTCTGGTTCCTCTGCCTTTACTAAATCCAACTTGAACACCTGGAAGTTCTCAATTCCAGTACTGTTGAAGCCTGGCTTGGAGAATTTTGAGCATTACTTTGCTAACGTGTGAGATGAGTGCGATTGTGTGGTAGTTTGAACATTCTTTGGCATTGCCTTTCTTTGGGATTGGAATGAAAACTGATCTTTTCCAGTCCTGTGGCCACTGCTGAGTTTTCCAAATTTGCTGGCATATTGAGTGCAGCACTTTCACACCATCATCTCTGAGGATTTGAAATAACTCAGCTGGAATTCCATCACCTCCACTAGCTTTCTTTGTAGTGATGCTCCCTAAGGCCCACTTGACTTCACATTCCAGGATGTCTGGTTCTAGGTGAGTGATCACACCATCGTGGTTATCTGGGTCATTAAGATCTTTTTTCTATAGGTCTTCCGTGTATTCTTGCCACCTGTTCTCAATATCTTCTGCTTCTGTTAGGTCCATACTGTTTCCGTCCTTTATTGTGCCTATTTTTACATAAAATGTTCCCCTGGTATCTCTAATTTTCTTGAAGAGATCTCTAGTCTTTCCCTATTGTTGTCCTCTATTTCTTTGCATTGATCACTGAGGAAGGCTTTCTTATCTCTCCTTGCTGTTCTTTGGAACTCAGCATTCAGATGGATATATCTTTCCTTTTCTCCTTTGCCTTTTGCTTCTCTTTTCTCAGCTACTTGTAAGGCCTCCTCAGATAATGATTTTGCATTTTTGCACTTCTTCTTGGGGATGGTGTTGATCACCACCTGCTGTGCAGTGTTCTGAACCTTGGTCCATAGTTCTTCAGGCACTCTATGTATCAGATCTAATCCCTTGCATCTATTTTTCACTTCCACTGTATAATTGTAGGGATTTGATTTAGGTCATACCTGAATGGTCTACTGGTTTTCCCCACTTTCTTCAGTTTAAGTCTGAATTTTGCAATAAGGAGTTCATGATCTGAGCCACAGTCAGCTCCTGGTCTTGTTTCTGCTGACTGTGGAGAGCTTCTCCATCTTTGGTTACAGAGAATATAATCAATCTGATTTCGGTATTGACTATCTGGTGATGTCCATGTGTAGAGTCATCTCTTGTGTTGTTGGAAGCGGGTGTTTGCTATGATCAGGCAAATTTCTGTCAACCTTTCCCTTGCTTCATTTTGTACTCTAAGGTCAAACTTTCCTGTTATTACAGGTACCCCTTGACTTCCTACTTTTGCATTCCAGTCCCCTATAATAAAAAGGACATCTTTTTTCTGGTGTTAGTTCTAGAAGGTCTTGTAGGTCTTCATAGAACCTTTGAATTCAGCTTCTTCAGCATTAGTGGTTGGGGCATAGACTTGGATCACTGTGATATTGAAAGGTTTGCCATGGAAACAGAGATCATTCTGTCATTTTTGAGACTGTACCCAAGTACTGCATTTCGGACTCTTTTGTTGACTATGAGGGCTACTCCATTTCTTCCAAGGGATTCTTGCCCATGGTAGTAGATATAATGATCTTCTGAATTAAATTCGCCCATTTCAGTCCACTTTAGTTCACTGATTCCTAAAATATTGATGCTCACTCTTGCCATCTGCTGTTTGACCACTTCCAATTTACCTTGATTCATGGACCTAACATTCCAGGTTCCTATGCAATATTGTTCCTTACAGCATCTGACTTTGCTTCTGTCACCAGTCACAACCACAACTGGGTGTTGTTTTTGCTTTGGCTCAGCCTCTTCATTCTTTCTGGAGTTATTTCTCCACTCTTCTCTAGTAGCATATTGGGCACCTACCAACCTGAGGAGTTCATCTTTCAGTGTCATTCCTTAATATGACATTTCACAATGTTAATAGGGTTCTCAAGGTAAGAACACTGAAGTTGTTTGCCATTCCCTTCCCCAGTGGACCACATCTTATCAGAACTCTCCACCATGACCCGTCCGTCTTGGGTGGCCCTACATAGTTTCATGGCTCATACTTTCATTGAGTTAGACAAGGCTGTGATCCAAGTGATCAGTTTGGTTAGTTTTCTATAATTGTAGTTTCCGTTCTGTCTGCCCTCTGATGGATAAGGATAAGAGGTTTGTGGAAACTTCCTGATGGTAGGAACTGGCTGTGGGGGAATCCTGGTCTTGCTCTGATGGGAAGGGCCATACTAAGTAAATCTTTAACCCAATTTTCTGTTGATGGGTGGGACTGTGTTCTCTCCCTGTAGTTTGGCCTGAGGCCAAACCATGGTTGGGGGTCCTCCTTCAAAAGGACTTATGCCAGGACTGCTGTATTCAGTGCCCCTGGCCCCATGGAAGGCCACTGTATACCCATGCCTCCACTGGAGACTCCTGGACACTCATAGGCAAGTCTGGCTCAGGCTCTGGTGGGGTCATTGCTCCAGTTTGTGGATTTGTCTGCTCGGTGGCTCTGTGGTGGGGCTCGCACGCCATGCTTCCCAGGTCTGCTGCTGCCAAAGTCCCTGTCCCCGCAGCAGGCCACTGCTGACCTGCGCCTCCACAGGAGACACTCAAACACTCAAAGGCAAGTCTGGCTCAGTCTCTGTGGGGTCCCTGGGTCCTGGCATGCACAAGGTTTTGTTTCAGCCCTCCGAGCATCTCTGGAAGGTATGGGCTTTGATTCTAAGTGTGACTTTTTCCCTCCTACCCTTTTCGAGGCTTCTCCTTGGCCCTTGGATCTGGGGCCTTTTTTGGGTAGGATCCAACATTCTCCCGTCAATGGTTGTTCAGCAGTTAGCTGCGATTCTGGAGTTCTCAGAGGAGAGGATGAGCGCACATCCTTCTACTCTGCCATCTTTTAGGTGCCTGCCTTTCCTCATCGTTTAGTCATTAGGGAAATGCAAATTCAGATGGTTTATCATGGATAATAACTTCATTAAATGAATGATTTATCATTAATCATAAATGGCTAAAATGAGATATAATTTTAAATCTCTAGAATAGTTATAATAGAAAACACGTGCTGTGCTGTGTTTAGTCGCTCAGTCGTGTCCAAGTCTTTGCGACCACATGGACTGCAGACCTCCAGGCTCCTCTGTCCATGGAAATCTTCCAGGAAAGAATACTGGAGTGGGTTGCCATGCCCCCCTCCAGGCGATTTTCCCAACCCAGGAATCGAACCCAGGTCTCCCACATCGCAGGCCGATTCCTTACCAACTGTGCCACCAGGGAAGCCCAATGAAAAACATGGGCAGTAGCAAATGTTGGTGAGGACGTGGAAGAATTGAAATTCTCAGTAAAATGGTACAGCCACTTTGAATAACAATTCCTCGAAAAGTTAAACATACAGTTATCCTATGCCCCAGCAATTCCACTCCTACAATACAGCAGAGATGAAAATATGTGCCCACACAAAAACTGGAATGTGAATGTTCAACAAGTATTTTTCATATACCACTTCCAATTTACCTTGATTCATGGACCTAACATTCCAGGTTCCTATGCAATATTGTTCCTTACAGCATCTGACTTTGCTTCCGTCACCAGTCACAACCACAACTGGGTGTTGTTTTTGCTTTGGCTCAGCCTCTTCATTCTTTCTGGAGTTATTTCTCCACTCTTCTCTAGTAGCATATTGGGCACCTACCAACCTGAGGAGTTCATCTTTCAGTGTCATTCCTTAATATGACATTTCACAATGTTAATAGGGTTCTCAAGGTAAGAACACTGAAGTTGTTTGCCATTCCCTTCCCCAGTGGACCACATCTTATCAGAACTCTCCACCATGACCCGTCCGTCTTGGGTGGCCCTACATAGTTTCATGGCTCATACTTTCATTGAGTTAGACAAGGCTGTGATCCAAGTGATCAGTTTGGTTAGTTTTCTATAATTGTAGTTTCCGTTCTGTCTGCCCTCTGATGGATAAGGATAAGAGGTTTGTGGAAACTTCCTGATGGTAGGAACTGGCTGTGGGGGAATCCTGGTCTTGCTCTGATGGGAAGGGCCATACTAAGTAAATCTTTAACCCAATTTTCTGTTGATGGGTGGGACTGTGTTCTCTCCCTGTAGTTTGGCCTGAGGCCAAACCATGGTTGGGGGTCCTCCTTCAAAAGGACTTATGCCAGGACTGCTGTATTCAGTGCCCCTGGCCCCATGGAAGGCCACTGTATACCCATGCCTCCACTGGAGACTCCTGGACACTCATAGGCAAGTCTGGCTCAGGCTCTGGTGGGGTCATTGCTCCAGTTTGTGGATTTGTCTGCTCGGTGGCTCTGTGGTGGGGCTCGCACGCCATGCTTCCCAGGTCTGCTGCTGCCAAAGTCCCTGTCCCCGCAGCAGGCCACTGCTGACCTGCGCCTCCACAGGAGACACTCAAACACTCAAAGGCAAGTCTGGCTCAGTCTCTGTGGGGTCCCTGGGTCCTGGCATGCACAAGGTTTTGTTTCAGCCCTCCGAGCATCTCTGGAAGGTATGGGCTTTGATTCTAAGTGTGACTTTTTCCCTCCTACCCTTTTCGAGGCTTCTCCTTGGCCCTTGGATCTGGGGCCTTTTTTGGGTAGGATCCAACATTCTCCCGTCAATGGTTGTTCAGCAGTTAGCTGCGATTCTGGAGTTCTCAGAGGAGAGGATGAGCGCACATCCTTCTACTCTGCCATCTTTTAGGTGCCTGCCTTTCCTCATCGTTTAGTCATTAGGGAAATGCAAATTCAGATGGTTTATCATGGATAATAACTTCATTAAATGAATGATTTATCATTAATCATAAATGGCTAAAATGAGATATAATTTTAAATCTCTAGAATAGTTATAATAGAAAACACGTGCTGTGCTGTGTTTAGTCGCTCAGTCGTGTCCAAGTCTTTGCGACCACATGGACTGCAGACCTCCAGGCTCCTCTGTCCATGGAAATCTTCCAGGAAAGAATACTGGAGTGGGTTGCCATGCCCTCCTCCAGGCGATTTTCCCAACCCAGGAATCGAACCCAGGTCTCCCACATCGCAGGCCGATTCCTTACCAACTGTGCCACCAGGGAAGCCCAATGAAAAACATGGGCAGTAGCAAATGTTGGTGAGGACGTGGAAGAATTGAAATTCTCAGTAAAATGGTACAGCCACTTTGAATAACAATTCCTCGAAAAGTTAAACATACAGTTATCCTATGCCCCAGCAATTCCACTCCTACAATACAGCAGAGATGAAAATATGTGCCCACACAAAAACTGGAATGTGAATGTTCAACAAGTATTTTTCATAGCAGCTAAAAATGGAAGCAAACCAAATGCCTATCAACTAATAAACAGATAAGTAAAATCTGATATATCCATAGAATAGAATACTATTCAGCCATAAAAATGAAGTATTTGTATATGCTACCAGGTGGATGAACTTTGAAAACATTATGGTAAGTGAAAGAAGTCAGTCACATGTTGTATGACTCCATTTATATGAGATATCCAGGATAGGGACATCCATAGAGGCAAAGTAGATTAGTGGTGGTCTAGGGCTCAGGATGGGGGTTGGGAGACTGACTGCTAATTGGTTCAGAGTTCCTTTTGGGGATGATTAAAAAGTTCTAAGTTTGACTGTAATGATGTTTGTACAGTTCTATGAATATACTAAAAACTACTGAATTGCAAATGTAAGAGAATGAAAAAGAGGGAAGAATAGTAAATGCAAAGGCCCTGGGGCCACATGAGATAAGTGTGTTTGAAGAGGAAACAGCCCTCATGGCTGAGAAAGTGAGTCTGGTAGGGGACAGTTCACAGAGGCCCTTGATTTTATTCTAAGGCCTTTTAAGGCAGTTTGAATTCTGAGGCGCACAGTGATACCCAAACTGGTCTCCTCATTCGTCACCACCTTTTTGGAGGGTAATGGCTTTGCCCCCTTGCCTGCCAGTGACAGTTCATGAGGTAAGCTCTCTGCTCTGGGAGCTGGCCTTGTCATGCAGTTTCTTTACCTAAACTACACCTCTGTGAGCCCTCAAGGACTTGTACATTAAAAAAAAATTGTTCTATAGCAAAAAGAAAAGCAGCCAATGAGTAATCAAGGTTGAAAAATAAGTTTGGTTAATAATTGATGAAAATATGTAATTTTCACATAATGTCCAAACAAAATCAAGAGTCAAAGGTAAGCTCAGTAAGTTTTGTTACACCATTTAAGCAAGATGTGCATGCTCTATAGGAGAGTTGAGATTGTTGGCTGGCCCCCAGAGGAAAGGGCCTGATGGATGGGGTTGTGGCAAGAATTGCAAGCATCCAGCATCTTTGCACTTGTTTATCTCATGCTCTGTACTCTGCTGACTGGATGGCCGTGGGGTCTTGTTGTCTCATCCTGACAGGAAGGTTCTCATAGTCCCTTGTCAGGGGTGAGAACCAGCCCCTTGCAGAGACTGCTGACCCCTACCTTTGCCCTCAGGGTCCCTCCACACCCGTTAAAGGGAGGAAGCTGTGTTTCCTGAGAGCCTTATCGATGGCACACTGTGTTGCCAAGTCCTGTGACGCCGGTGGGACCCCTCCTCGTCCTCCCTCCCCAGCACAGGAAAGGGCCCGTGTGTTATTTACGTTGTCTAGGTTTCTGAGCTGGGCTAGCTGTAGTCACCAGGCGGAGTGGTGGCCGAGCGAGCGTGCAGAGTGGAGGGTGCTTGCTGGGGGAGCCACGCCCTCTGCACCAGCTGGGACTTTCTCACCTGATCTGATTCCAGCCATCAGAGAAGGCTCTTGGTAGGGAGAAGAGCTCTGGCCACTCTTCCTGCCATTCGTTCTCTGACTCACATTCTCCCCTGTCACAGTCCTCAGGGGCAAGAGAAGGGCCAGGCTTTACAGACCTGAGCAGCCCCGGAAAAATGACAATGGCTGTTCAGATGGATGCAGCTCATAAATTACATAGCCTGTATATTCGCTCATTAAGACTTCACAGCATGCCTGTTGGTCACAGTGGTAGTCAACACCTCCTGAGTGCCCACCACATCACATGTATATACACAGATGTACACATACACCTATATACATACATATATGTGCTTGCATACATATATACACATAAACAATTGTGTAGATGTCACATATGTATGACTATAAACCCACATATATATGCATGTATTGTATATATATATTTACATACATACATGTATTCCTTATAAGATTCCTGCAAGATAGATATTATTCCCATTTTATAGATGAGCAAACTTAGATTAAAGAGCTCACCCAAAGTCACCGTTCATGGAGGCACTTGGAGAGCACTGAGCCCAGAATCTAATATTTTCCAGCACACTTCCTCCGTCGGAGTCAGCATCCGGGCAGTCTCGCAGGTTATAGAACTCACGCAAAGTGCACCCTGCCTCTTCTCCATCTCGCCAGCCCCGCTTACTCCAATTACTGGAAACCCCTGGTCTGCTGGTTGGTCAAAGCCACCTTTGGGTTTATTTCATGGGTTGGACAAAGTTCATTTCTGTGTCTTTTTCTTTTCCACAGTGCCCCTCCACTCACTGAAAAGGAAGTCGAGGTAAGTAATTCCAGTGCTTTATGAAATTGAGTACTTGGGCATGAGTGGGTTTTTTCAAAACATTCCCTTCTCCAGCCTCTGCTCCTGACATTTTCACATAAACATGAGAACGAGTGATCCTGGAGGAAATATGGGCTCTGTGATCAGACCCATTGAACCAGCCATCCCCCCGACCCCACCCCAGTTAATAGAAGATTCTAACAACTTTGGTCAGGGATAAGAAGGTAATTGGAAGTCCCATATTTCTTCAAAGACTGTTTTCTTTAAAAGCATGACTTAGGTGCACAAAGTCAGCTGGGAGGCTGCAGAGTGAATCAAATTTATTTTAAAATTATTAAAATAAGGTCAGATTTCATGTTTCAAACTTTGGAAGATGAAGGTGCTTTCCTTCTAAGTGTTTCAGACGTAAGGAAGCCAGTTCAGCCACGGTGAGGGACTGTGAGGGCAGCTCTCTCACCCTGACTGACCCCCCCAGGGCCTCCTCGTCTCTGTAGAGATGCTGTCCCGGTGCGGGAGGCGAGAGAGCTGAGAGGCATCTCATCCTGGTGAAGGGGTAGATGGACAAAGAGAATGCGTCGGAGGTGAGACAGGGAGGACCTCCAACACCAGCAGTAGTTTGTTTCCATGACAATTATGTCGGTGCTGACGGAAGGGAGCAAGAACATAGATGATTCCAGAATCTTTTCACTTCAGGTTAGGAGGATGGCAGGTTTTACAATCTTATAGCATGGTTTACCCCTGATAACAAGAAAGTGAACATACCCTTCCTGAGACTCAGTGGACACATAAGCAGAGAGAGGGAGACAATGTGAAATACTGGCACAGACAGTAACAATTGCCTGGCACACAGACAGGGCGCTTACAGCCCCTGACACACACATGTCCATGCTTTCAACTAACCCTCTCATCAGCTCTGAGAAACAGGTAGAAGAGGAAGCAGAACAAAGGAGGGAACTAGGGGACTAAATGACTCATCTGAGATCCCAGACCCAGTGCTTAGCAGAACTGACATTTGGATCCTCGTCTTCTGACTGAGTTTAGGGCACTTTATATTGCACTGCCTTGAAAGGGGATAACCCAGGTATAGAGAACAAAACTTTGACCATTACTGATAGACTTGATTGAGGTTTGGGCAGGACAGAAAATCCCCACCCACTCACGTTGGTGGAGATGGCCATGGGTGGTTTGGTTAACAGTGTGCTCCTGTCCTTGGTGTGTACTGATACAGTCCGTGGTCAGCACAGTGAAAGGAGCACAGGCTTTGCAATCAGAGAGTCTAAGGCTGAATCCTGTCTCTGCTACGCCCTGGTGGCCCATTGAGCCAGTTAATGACCTCTCTCGGTCTCCGTCTCTTTGCCCGTAAAGTGGACACAGCAGTTCCTGACACAGAATGTGGTTGAGGGATGAAATGAGCTAAGATGCATGAAAGGCCTGGCCGTGCTGGCACAGAGCAGACGTTTGATACAGAGAAGATTTCAGTGTTGCTCTCATCATCTCATTGAGTGGCTCAGGGTTTCCGGTTCTCCATCTGGAGATGTCTACCCACCGTGGACCATGTTATATGAACCGCAGATGCTCAGGCAGAATCAGCTTGCCTGAAGTGGAAATCTGCTACCACTTGATACAGGCAAGGCACACAGAGGCCACTGTTTACTTCCCGTGTGGAGTCCATCTGTCTGTCTCTCCTCTCCAGCAGTTTCCTACTAGCCCAGGAATTCCATGTGTGATGAACCCCACCTTTCAAAGTTCATTCACGCAGGCTGCACTTTTGGCATGGAATACTGTTTACAGAAAGCTTCTCCTAACACAATCATACCTGGTTTTATTTAATCTCCTGGCAGTTTCTAAAAGTTGCTTTCAATGTAGGATTTGGAATATTCAGGTAAGATGCTGATTGAAATGTGCTTTGGATTAGCAGGCTTACATCTCAAGTGGGGTTTCTTTAAATACGGTAGTTTCATGCAAAACCCCCAAAACTCACGTGCCATAAATCCTAGCATGAATCCAAATTGCTTACATAGTCAGCTATGTTGGCCTAAGTTTATCTAAAACCAAATACAGGATGTTATTTTCTTGACATTTAGGAAAAAGCAAAGTGTTACTCTCTTATTGTTTATCAGTAGAATGTGTTTGGTCTTCTGGTCCTGGGAAGGAACTAGTACGGACCTCAGGTTGCTATCTCACCATCTTTTGTGCAGTTTGCTCCATGAAGGGAGAGTTTCACTTGTACTTGGCTGCTTTGGGTGGGCTGGTTCCACGAGGTGATGGAAATGCTCATGCAAAAAACTCATCGGCAGCCTTGCTCCCTCCAGTACCTCCTCCTAGCGCTTCTTCCACATTCTTGTTCCCAACAGAACGTGTTTGTACAACTGTCCTTGGCCTTTAGAAATGACAGCTACACCCTGGAATCTAGAATTAACCAGGCAGAAAGGGAACGCAACCTGACAGAGGAAAACACAGAGAAGGAACTGGAAAACTTCAAAGCTTCCATTACGGTAATTGCAAAGCCTGATTGGAGAACCCTTGCAGGAGGGACTGTCCCCAGGGACTGGGCCAGGTGTCCTGCTTTTCTTAGTCACCAAGAAGAGTCTCATGAAATGAGAAATGGGGCTGAGGCCCTGAGCCAAGCAGAATCTTCTTCAGAGAGCTGAGACTGAGATCCTGAAGACCTGGTTACCACAGGGCTGTGTGTAAGGCCTTTGAGCCCTCAGCAGCTTTTCAGGAAGGGGGCTGGGTGACCTGGGATAGCAAGGGGAGCACCTTGGGGACCAGAGACCCGGATGTGATTGCCTTCCTCCAGGCTGGCCAGGTATATAGTGTCCACACTGGGCTTCTCCAACCCCAGAAACAGCTGCAGCTGGTGGCCTACAGGGGACTCTCCTCTTGGTCAGGACAGCGCAAGTCAAGTCTTGGTCTGCGAGGACCCCAGGTCATGTTCCTTCTCCCTCCCCAGTCCTCAGCTTCCCTCTGGCACCACTGTGAGCACCGGGAGACCTATCAGAAGCTGCTGGAGGACATTGCGGTCCTGCACCGCCTGGCTGCCCGCCTCTCTAGCCGTGCCGAGATGGTGGGGGCCGTCCGCCAGGTGAGCTCTGCTCTGCCTCTGGTAACGGGGGCTGCAGTGTAAGCACCGACAACTGCAGACACCGCTGACTGATACCTTCCTCTGGGCCAGACATCCTGTGTCCCCAGTTGTGATTGTTCCAGAGTATTTTTGGCAGACCACTAAACTCTTGAGGTGCTCCCCCAGAAAAAACTTTTATGCCAGTGGTTAAGAACCTGCTTGCCAGTGCAGGAGATGTGAGAGATGATGGTTCAGTCCCTGGGTTGCGAAGAACTCCTGAAGGAGAGCATGGCAACCCACTCCAGTATTCTTGCCTGGAGAATCCTAAGGACAGAGGAGCCTGGCAGGCTACAGTCCGTGGGGTCACAAAAAGTCAGACACAACAGAAGCAACTTAGCATGCACGCATGGATACCTACTGTGTGGGAACTGCTGCGTGCTACCTTCCTTGGAGATTTCTAATGCATGTTGGCATAAGCAAGGCTTTGAGAAGTCCTGTAATGGAAAACCCTGTTTAACATAACCTATGTATTTCTCAAATGTATTTGAGTAAAGAACCACCCCTTCCTTCTTTTTTTTCCCTCCCTATAAAATACCTGCTCAACTCCCATGGAATTAGTGTCTGGCAAAACACTCTTTAGGAAAACCCACTTTGTTTCATTAATCCTCCCAGTGACCTTGGAAAGATATTCCTCAATAAAGATGTGAAGTCTCAGAATAGCACTAGTGATGGGCAAGCCTGGGATGCAAGCCCAAGTGTGGCTCCCTTGCAGCCACTTTGAAGTCCTGAGGCACCCACGGTACTGCCCCAACCCATCATGGTGGTGTGGGGTCAGATGGCCCGTGTTTTCATTCTGATTGTACCAGGGTTTACTTTGTGACCTTGAGTCAGTTAACAAGCTCTCTGTGCGCCAGCTGCTCCAACTGTAAAATGCAGTATCTGCCATACAAGGCTGCTGAGACACTTGTAAAGCACCTGGATGTTGTTGTCACTGGTGCTGCTGCCATGGATCTGTGTACCACGTGTCCCGCCTCGTGGACTGCATGACAGGGGTGTTCCTGGGGCCCAGCCCTGGGCAGTTCTCATAGAAGGAAAGAAGAACAAACCACAGGGCTGTCCCACCTGTGTTCTTCCAGGGAAAAGTCACCCAGCTTTCCTGGGGGGCAGCACCCAGAAAGCTCTTCCAGCTGGGAGCAGCACAGAGTAAGAGCTTTAGGGAAGTGACTGGTCTCGGCTCAGGGCTACAGGGACTTTGTCCAGGGTTTGGTCACTGAGCATGCCCCTCCGCAGACAGGCAGGTTGTGGGCTCTCTGAGGGACTGGAGAGGTGTCCGCAGAGAAGACTCTTCACTTTGCACAGTCGTTGCGGACGTGCTTCTCCGTGCATGGGCTGCTCACTCCAGCCTTCACCCTTCTCCAAGTGGCTTCCTTGTCTCAGTCCTCAGAATCCTCTCTGGTCCCACTGGACTGCTTCGGGCACTCATCCTCATTTTCCTTGTTGCTCTAGCTGCCACCCATCTTGTTTCCTTCAGACCAGTCTCCACTGGTGAACTGATTGTGACACTCCTTTAAGACCGTCCATGGCTCCCCTCTTCCTTCAGAATGAGTCCAAAGCACTCAAGGCAGCGCTAACTCTCCTTTTCATCTTGTGAACAAACCCAACCATTTGCTGATTCCTACATAAGCAGGATGACCTGTGCTTTCCTGGCTTTCCAGACAGTTCTGGTATATGCCTATTGCCCCAGCACAATTCCTGATAAGTAAGTGAAAGTCACTCAGTTGTGTCTGACTCTTTGCAACCCCATGGACTGTAGCCTGCCAGGCTCCTCTGTCCATGGAATTCTCCAGGCAAGAATACTGGCTGCTAAGTCACTTCAGTCGTGTCCGACTCTGTGTGACCCCATAGACGGCAGCCCACCAGGCTCCCCCGTCCCTGGGATTCTCCAGGCAAGAACACTGGAGTGGGTTGCCATTTCCTTCTCCAATGCATGAAAGTGAAAAGTGAAAGTGAAGTCGCTCAGTCGTGCCGACCCTCAGCAACCCCATGGACTGCAGCCTTCCAGGCTCCTCCATCCATGGGATTTTCTAGGCAAGAGTACTGGAGTGGGGTGCCATTGCCTTTTCCAGGGGATCTTCCCAACCCAGGGATTGAAACTGGGTCTCCTGCATTAAAGGCAGATTCTTTACTGTCTGAGCCACCAGGGAAGCCCACGATTCCTGAAGGCATCCTCTTACTCTCCAAAGGATTCTGTCTGGAGGGGGAATCCTCACCTTGATACAAGCCTGGTAATGTTCTGCCTCTAGACCTTGGCTCTTAGAGTTCCCTGGCTGAATGCTCTGTCTCTCATGCCCATAGCTACGTGCCCAGATGCTGCCCAGGCCCTACAGCACTTCAGCCCGTTTCATGACGCCTCCCCCGACCCATTCTCTGCAGGGAGGACTCTGTTCCTTTTCATCTCCTGAGACTTTATGGCTGGGCTAGTTCTTGTTCTCCTCGAGGGCAGGCGCCTGAGCCCCTGTTTCAGCTCACACCCCAGACAGCAAACTCTTAGAGAGTAAAGTCATATCCCTGTAACCTTTCGAATCCCACAGCCCAGAGCCTGGCTCAGAGCAAGCAGGGCTGATGAGCTTTTCCTCTCCGTCCCTGCAGGAAAAACGCATGTCGAAAGCAACAGAAGTGATGATGCAGTATGTGGAGAACCTAAAGAGGACGTATGAGAAGGACCATGCAGAGCTCATGGAGTTTAAAAAACTTGCAAATCAAAATTCGAGCCGCAGCTGTGGCCCCTCTGGTAAGGAACTGGACTCCTGCCCACTGCCCCACCTTGGCCCTGTGATTATGGGTCCCTGATGGATCCAGGCTAGGATCACACCTATGGCGCAGTCCCAGGGCCTATGTCAGGGTGAGCAAGGCTTGCTGCCCCACCCAATGCTGCCCATAGGGGCCTTGCAGCCACGCTCCCGTGAGCCCTGGGGGCCTGGAACCAGAAAGCATGAATGGCCCCCAAGCAACTCCTGATAAAAATAACCAGAGAAGCTGACTAGTGATGCAGAGCCCATAGGCTGCAAGAATTTAACCTCCTTTATGAGACTGACTGGTGGCTCAGCTGGTAAAGAATCCCGGCTGCAATGCAGGAGACCTGGGTTTGATCCCCGGGTTGGGAAGATCCCCTGGAGAAGGGAAAGTCTACTCACTCCAGTATTCTGGCCTGGAGAATTCCATGGACTGTTTAGTCCACAGGGTCGCAAAGAGTCGGACACAACTGAGTGACTTTCACTTCACATGAGACAGACCCCAGACCTTCCAGGCTTTGTGCTTTCAGGTCCCCACTTTGGGCAGCACACGCTAAGGGATTTGCATTTTCATTCTGGAAAGCATTAGGGATCCAACCAAAGATTTTAATCAGGGGGTTGCCATCATCATATATAGTTCAGAAGATTCCCTCTGGCAATAGTGTGACAGTTACATCACTGGGGTAAAGACAGAGACAGGGAGACCCACAAGCCGGCTATTACAGGAGTCCAGATGAGCGGTGGAGTCTGGGCGGTGGGAGTGGAGTGAGAGCCTGGCTAAAGGAGTTACTGCTAAAATAACTAGCAGAACTGTGAACAAGACAAGTGCTTTAAAGAAAGTCCTTTTTTTTTTTAAGTTCTAGACAGATTGCTATAGAACCACAGAGAGAGGGCCACCTGATTTCACTTGATACTGAATTGCAGTGTTTTTTTAAATCTTTTATTGAAGTATAGTTAATACACAATGCTGTGTTCATTACTGCTGTACAGCAAAGTGACTCAGTTTTCATACATACGTATACACATTCCTTTTCATTTTCTTTTCCACTGTGGTTTATCACAGGATTTTGAATGTGGTTACCTGTGCTATGCAGTAAGAGAGTTGCTATGTTTTAAAGTAAAAATAGGAGTTTTCCAGACTAGAGGGGAGGAAACAGCATGTGCAAAGATGTGGAGGTTGGGGTGAGAAGACTCTGAAACAAACCGCCTTCTGTTTGGTTGCGGGGTTGGAGTGTGACAGTGACTGGCTGAAGGTAAGGCTTGTGAGACCTGGGCCCCACGCCAGGCCCTGAGAACAATCTGGGCATTTGCCCCACAGGCAGTGAGGAGACACCCGTGAGTTTACTCCAGCTGCCACAGTCAGATCTTATTTTTAGAACATTGCTCTGCCTTCAGAGTGGATGATGTATTAGGAGTGGACATTGAGGAGTGGAGAGATGTGTCTGGAGGCTTTGCCGCAGTCCACGGGGAGGAGGATGGTGCTTTGGGCCAGGATCTGTCCTTGGGAGCTGCCAGGGTTTGAGCTCTGGCTGATGAGGGTGGTGTTAGCAGGAGAAAACAGACCTTTTAGTGACAGGAATCCCTAGGGAATGCAAACATCCGTATTACCAAGAGCAGGAGGAGGGAAAGTATAACAGATGGAGAAACCTTTATAAACAGGAGGTTTCACAAGTTTCCTGGGGAATATCAGTGATACTTCCCAGAGTCCGAAGGCAGCGCACACCCACTCCAGACCGTCTGTTTTGGATCTTGGCAGCAAGGCTCCTGACCCATATGCATCTGGCCTCTAACAAACCTCTCTCTGTCAGAGCTGGAAGCTGGAGAAGCTGCCACCAAAGACATGCTAACACGCGAGCTCTTGCGTTATTGTTCTGCAAGGTGCAGGGTCTCTTGCGTACCACCTTAGCCACGATTTGTGCAATGAGCACAGTTGCCCATGAATCTCAGCCGTTAGCTCTACAGACATTAACTGAGCACCTCAGATGTGTGCCATGTGATACTGGACCAGAGAGGTGAAGGGTAGCCTGTGCCTGACCCAAGGGGCCTCCCAACCTGTGGTGAGGCAGGACGGCGTAAGTGGTGCCATGACAGAAGGAAGCAGGCTTTACGGGGTGCACATGGCAGAGTCCCACGTTCAGCCTGGGGACACAAGAAAGTGCTTACATTAAGACGGGAGCTGGTGGCTGAGTGCTGAATGGTGAATGTGTGGTTTTCACAATCTGGTTCCACGCCACTGTTTTCCCAAGCTACACTTCAGTTTGGGCTGGTACAGAGGGGCCAGACGTGCCCATCAGCTGCCCTGTGACCATTCCCTGATGGTGCTTGTTCCTTAAGCTTTTATATGACTTCTTTGTTACATATGTAATCTTTCCCTGTGCCTGAGACTCTGAAGGCTACAGGGCAAGAAAAACATCTCTGATTTCAAGAAAGGTGATACACATTCAAAAGAAAAAAATAACATCTATTTTTTTCTGCATGTGAAACAGGCCAGTTGTCTGCATTTTGGATTAAGGTAGATTTCCAGAAGTGTAAATACTGGCTCAGGGGAAAGGAATATTTAAAAGGCTAACCCATTGATATTTCCATTTAATGGGTAACAGTAATGCTCAATTTATCATACCATGGACAGTCCTGTCTTTTTTTTTCTTTTCTTTTTAAAAATATTTTTGACTTTGAAGCAATATTGTACCTCTTCTCATAGTTTTAATTTGTGTTTCTTGACAGTCATTTTCAAATGTTTGTTGAGCCTTTGTATTTCTACTTGTGTAAATTCTTTAATTCTTTGCCCCTCTTGTGAGATTGGTATTTTATTAATTGCATGAACTCTTCATATACAAAGAATATTTTCTGGTACTGTTATTTTGGCTGACTGGAAAACTTGAAAATCCTTTGACTACAAATACTTAGAAATTTCTGCTGGATAAAGTGAATCAAAGATTAGCCTAAAGGAATAGCTGAATCCACAAGAAAAGAAATGGACATACTCAGATACAAGAAAAGAAAAGAGAACTGAAACCAAGCTGACCCTGCAGCTTCCGTGGGGATAAGAGTCAGCCTCAGCTATCTGGTCTCTGGGCTTTTGCACTCACATGCAATCTGAGATGAGGCCTCAGAGGCCCCATGGCAGGGAGCTGACTGAGCCTCCTGTAGAAAGTGAAGACTTTTCAAGGACTGCATCTTTGAAACAATCACCAAGTCACAATGGAACAAATCAAGGAAGTTTATCTGCTTCGCCCTGGACTCTGATAGAAAAAAAAAAACTTTCTCCTTCCTCATAGGAAAACTGCAAACCCACAAAGTACATGCCATAACAGAAGAGATGATGCAATATGCAGAGATTCTGAAAAGAGCATCACAATGGTGTTACTAGGAACACTAGTGGAAATAAATATAAGCCACTCTGGAGGGACACACCCTGTGCCCAGGAGACACAGAATCCTCTAAGTAAAACTTCACAGGAGATGAGTTGACAATATAGAATTATAAAATAAAACAGCCTACCATCAATGAGAATCATCAGACACCCAAACAATAGAACTGTATCCTAAACACAGCAGATAATAAAGCAATCTTAAAAATTTTTTCAAGTTGTGTATAAAATTAGAGGCATAAAAGAACACATCAAAAATATGAGAATAAAAGAATACAATTATAAAAAATATAATCCTAAATATGAGGAACAGAGGCATGAAAATTAAAAACTCAGTTGTTTAGGAGTGGTAGTTCCTTTTAGTTCAGCTGTTCAGTTGCTCAGTTGTGTACGATTCTTTGGTAGTTGGACTCTTTGGTAGTTCCTATATTTGAAGCTGTTTCTCAGTATTCACATCTCCTCCTGGGCACACTTCTCCATCTCCTTGAAGTTAGGTGAGCAATGTGATTTGGCATTAAATGTCAGTGGAAGGACGTGTATCACATTTGATCTGAGATCCCTAAGACTAGTATGCAATTTGCCCTGTGTCTCCTTCCACCAGACATGATAATTATCCCTGCTCCATAATAGTAGCAGTGTGATTTGGCATTAAATGTCAGTGGAAGGACGTGTATCACATTTGATCTGAGATCCCTAAGACTAGTATGCAATTTGCCCTGTGTCTCCTTCCACCAGACATGATAATTATCCCTGCTCCAGAATAGTAGAATCTCCATCAGCCTGAGTCCTGAGTGAGGAAATGCAGAGCAGAGCCTGATGCTGACTCATAAGCAATGTAGCAAAAGCAAGTAATTAATCTTAGTTGTTATAAGCCACTGAGACTTTGTGGTTGTTTATTATTGTAGCATAACCGTGCTTATCCTGATTGTTATAACATTTACATCAGATTAGGAATAGTTGAGGAAAAAATTTGTTAACCAGAATGTAGATTTGAAGAAGTCACCCACAATGTGGTTCAGAGGGATACATTAATTTAAAATATGAAAAAATGTTATATATGACATGGGATATAAAATAAAAAAAGATTTGAAATACACTTGTTAGGATATACATCAGGAGAGAAAATATTCAAAGGAATTTCCCAGGAACGGAGAATTTTTCAGAACCAAAGAAAGACATGAATCATTGGATTTAGAAAGTACAGAGAATCCCAAGCAAAAGAAAGAAAAACACATCAAAGAGAAACTTTAGAACCCCAAGAGAAAAATGAAGATCTTAAAAGTAACCAGAGAGAGAAGACAGATTATCCACAAAGGAGTGGCAATTCCCACAACCAATGCCAGTATCAGGAGATAAAGAAGGAAAGTGCTGAAAGAGCTGAGAGAGGATAACTCTTAACCTAGAGATAATGCTACCAACTAAAGTGTCATGCAAGCATAAGGGCTATGGAAAGACACTTTATGACAAAAACTGAGAAAATTTACCTCTCACAGCCCCTTACCGAAAGAGCAACTGAAGACTGCACTAAGGAAAAATAAAACTGAGATCAAAAGAAGGTTGAGTGCAAGAAGAGATGGTAACCAAAGGCATTTGTAAACATGTACGTAAACCCGAACAAATAGCCACTATGTAAAACAACAGTCACAATAATTTGAGACTACAAAAACAAAGTGAAGTAAAAATATTGAAAAACAATATAAGATTTGAAGGCACGATTATTGTTTTAAGGACAATTCAGGAAGAACAGAGATCTTGATTTATTTAAATCTAAAGTCAAAGAACATGTTAAAAATTTAAGGGGGCACACTAAAGATTACAACTAAAATATATAAATTCCAAATCAATTTAGGGAGGGGGCAGTTAGAATAAATTGGATTTATGAAGCAAGGCAATTAGAAAATACAAAATAAGGTGGTAGAAATATATCAACTGCAAGAAATATAAACAGCTTAGAACTGTTGGTTAATAGAAAACCTCAGATTAGATTAAGAAAAATGTGTTTAATTACGTGCTTTTCAAGAGACACACCTAAAATACATGAATGTGAGAAATAGATAGCCATACAAGCTGAAGTAAACTGAACTGAGCTGTCGAAAACCTTTCTCTACACATATTTGTGTTTTCTAGTGGCAGTATTATCCATGTGTGGTGCTAAATATGTAACACAAATTTTATCACTTGATATATGTACTAAGCAGAAGAAAATCTGAGTATGCTGGTTTCCTTTGTTCAAAATTATTTTGTAGATGACATAGTAAAATTACTGTTGTCCAGTTTCCATTTTTTATTGACACCACACCTTCCTTGCTCATAATTTCCTTGACTGTTCACCCCTTGAATGAGCAAGATGATCCGATAAACCCTGGTATTGCTACGAGGAATCCTCACACACTCGCCAGGGCATAATCCAGAGGTGGTGCAGTGGCGTCAGTGGAGACCAGAGGGGCTAGACCGAGACTTCTCATAGTGTCCAGAGGAGTTAGGATGAAGGTTCTGTCCCCTAGAAACCCCACTCTGCAGGCGACTGTCTCAAAGGGTCAAGTGTCAAAGTCAGTGACCTCGGCACCTAGGTCCTTGGGGCATCCCTTGAGGGTCAGTTCTGGCCCATAGATACCTTGGCTCAGTTTCTGTGATCTTCTTCCTGCTGGAGTCTACTCTGAAAATTTACCTGGCTTCTCTTCTCTGTTTCCTCCTGCCGCAGAAGATGGAGTCCCTCGCACAGCGCGGTCCATGTCCCTCTCGCTGGGAAAGGTATGCATATTCAAGGAAAACTGGGGAGAGAAAGAAATGTCTACAGTCAACCAGGAAATCATTCATTCTTGGATCCACAGGTGCCAGAGAACCTCTGGACAGAGCCTCTCATGCAGCTTCCCACACTTGCTAAACCACCCTCCAACCTTCCCTTGCTCGTGGCTTCCCAGACTGTACCACCTCTTTAAGGAACATGAAATGATGCCCACACTGTGCTATTGTCATAGATAGTTCTCCTATGCTAGTCAGGTTTCATACACAGTCCAGTGACTAGAGGTCATTTTTGTTCCACTTCTTTAGGATCTGATTGATTAAAATCAGAATTGGGACTTCCCTGGCAGTCCAGTGGTTGGGAAACCGCCTTCCAATGCAGAGGGTGTGGATTTGATCCCTGGTTCCCTCATAGCTCGGTTGGTAAAGAATCTGCCTGCAATGCAGGAGACCCCAGGTCGATTCCTGGGTCGGGAAGATCCCCTGGAGAAGGGAAAGGCTACCCACTCCAGTGTTCCTGGCCTTCCCTTGTGGCTCAGCTGGTAAAGAATCCACCTGCAATGCAGGAGACCTGAGTTCGAACCCTGGGTTGGGAAGATCCCCTGGAGAAGGGAAAGGCTACTCATCCCAGTATTCTAGCCTGGAGAATTCCATGGACTATATAGTCCATGGGGTCACAAAGAGTCAGACACGACTGAAACACTTTCACTTTTCAGGGAGCCAAGAACCCACATGCCTCATGGCCAAAAAACTAAATCATGAAACTGAATCAATATTGTAACAAATTCAGTGAAGACTTTAAAAATGATTCACATTAAAAAAAAATCTTCAAAAATCAGAAGATGTTGAGAAATCACTCCTCACTAATAAAAAAAATTTGTTAATTTGGGCCGCTCTCTCCACCCCAGCCTCCACCATCATTACCTTAAAGCCAGAATCTCCAATGAATACAGCATTAGGAATTAGTAGGCATTTCCCAGGCCTTTCTGAACTTTGGATGCTTCCTCTGTGACAGTGGATTCATTCTCTTCCCACAGAACATGCCCCGCCGGAGGGTCAGTGTTGCCGTGGTGCCCAAGTTTAATATCCTGAACCTGCCGGGCCAGTCAGCTAGCTCATCCCCCATCCCCTCCTTACCAGCCCTGGTGAGTATCATGATGCTTGCCTCCCAGGCCTCAGGCTCACAACTGTGGGGGTGACCTGGATGGGGCAGCATCAAAGAAGTGGGGAAATTCACAGCACAGATTCTGTGCTATAGGCTATAGGCTGAGAAACCTCAGCATAGACCAGGACCCATGTATTGCGCTGCCCAGAGAAGAAGACACAGTATCCCTGAGCAAGGTGCTGGCCACTCAGAGACTGTTCCTTACAAAGTGTATCTCTCTTCATGCTTAAACCGGAACCCTCCACTCTACAGTGGGTTTAAACAGCTGAAAGTTGCAGTGTGGAGTAAGTGGTAAGCTGAGCTTTGAACCCTAGGTACTCTGATTCCAGAGCCTGCGTTCTTCAACCCGATGTTACCCTGCCTTGATTCATTACTGCATTGTTTACAACATTGAAAGACTGGACATAACAAGAATTTCCATTAATAAGAGGTCTATTTAAGTAAATTATGAATAGCCCAATAAGGAGTTTCTAAGCAGTTGCTAAATATAATGATTAAAATGTAAATTTTTATTTATTGGCATGAAGAAAGTCCATAATTTATTACAAACAAAAAGCAAAACCCCAGTATTTACAGTGTGACTCTTTTTTTTAGTTTTAAAAAAGTGTTTTTCTATCTATGTGTAGACATAGAATATTCTGAAATAATATATATGGAACTACTAATAATAGTTATTTCTGGGCAGTGATAAAAACCCAGGTAATGTTAATTTTTTGATCCCTTTTTATATTTCTATAGTAAAGCTGTATTACTTATAATTAGAAAAAAATACATTTCATTTTTTTAAAAACAAAGACTGTTCCTATAAACAGCTCCTATAAACTGTTCCCAGAACTTTGTGAATCTGGTTAATCCTATTTAAAACTCTTTAATTATTTCTCCAGTTGTTTCTCTATGCCCTGTTCATGATCAGCACTATTCTACAAAGAGCCAATCTGACTGTATAAGCAATAAAAAGCTTTACTGTACTAATAATAAGTAGCAATAACTCTAAAACTTCTTTCACTTCTTCCGATCTTGAGCATTTCAGTCATCCATGAGATCACTATAAACTCCCAAATCACTCACTAAAATAAAGCAATTTGAAAAAAAAACTTTGAAAAAGAGCTTCAGGAGTAATAATTAGTATGTTTTAACAGAGACTATTTCGCAAACTATACTAAAGGGATTGGCAATCAGGGCTGTCCATTAAAATCACACAGGATACTTCTAGTACATTCAATGCCTAGGCCCTACCCCAGGATTCAGAGACTGGTCAGCCCTGGCTTCTCCCTTCCTAGCTCATCCTCAATTCAATATCTCCTGTTTTCCATTCAGTCAGAATCATCCAATGGAAAAGGCAACCCGCCTGTCTCCTCAGCACTGCCTGCACTTTTGGAAAAGTAAGTATGTCCATTTTCGTCTTAACTTTAGGGATCTCGGAGGAAAAGTTCTCCAGCTCACCTTCCTTCCATCCTCACTCATAAAATGCAGTGGGAGGCAAATTAAGTTCTAGGGGGAAATGAGTGGTACTCTGAGACCCACAAAGATTTCAGACCCAGTTTGCAAAATTTCTGGACAAGGAAGATGCTGTAGCTGAGTGCAAGTGTGCCTCAATCCTAGAAGAGCCCAGAGGGGACAGAAGCCTTCTTTATTCATTAGGATCCTTTAAGCTACAGGTACAAGAAAGCCCCAAATCAAAGGTGTTTAAATAGTAGGTGAGGCTTTTCCTGGTATGGCAGGGGCCAAGCTCAGCCTCTATAGTTTCCTTGTCTCTCCCCACTTTGCAAGTTGACTTCATCAGCAGATTTGTGACAAATGGCTAAGGCCAGGTGTTTCATCCAGATATGACAACATCTTGAGGAAGAAAGGGACCATCTTGTCCCATGTTTGTTTCTTAGGAACCAGTCTTTCAGTCTTCCTTTTTATCTTGTTAGCAGATTTGGAACATGGTCCCTTTCTAAACCAATCACAGACAATGTGATTGACAATGAGATTGTCATCATACCTTTATACTATACCCTGGAGATGGGAAGAGAAGATCAGCTTCCCATGGAGCAAATGGATCCATAAGAAGAGTAAATTCCCAGGCGTAAATCATGTTGCTGTTAGGAAATAGGAGGAAGAATGAATAATGGGTTGGCAACAAACAGTTTCTGCTACATGTAACTTTTCTAGGCATCTATGCTATTTGCAGTTCTTTTCATCCTTAGCTGAAGCAAGGCAGGCTATTTCTACATACTCAGAGAAGTTTATAACTTGCTTTTCCAATTCTTTCATTTACTTGCTGGAAACATCTGGATCACAGCTGCCACCTCTCAGAACTTTCCCCCTGTGTCTTTCTTCATTTGGTAGAACATACACCTCTATTCTTCCTTCTTCCTTGCCTTGAGACAGCTTTAGTACTTCATTTTTCATTGCTGTTAGAATAGTTTTGTTTGACCTGGCAAGGAAGGTCTGCGTCGTGTGCCTTTTTTTAGTACAGGCAAGCTCCCAGCTCCTCACCCCAGACTCAGCCTGTTTTCCTCACTTCTCAGTATATGCAACCACCAACCTATCACTCAGTGATTCATTCTCTGCCCATTAATCTTGAAGTTGGCTGGGCAATTCTTCACCTTGCCACCTTACTCAGAGAAAGCTTAGAGATCCTTCATGTTGAGTAGGGTGTTTTGTTTGTTTCTTTGTTTTTTTGATCGCTTCAGGGATGTTGTAAAGGGGCGCTAGATCACAACTGTGTGGAGCTAATGGAGCCTACAGAGCATCCAGGCCATGGTCTCTGAATCTCTCCAGAAATGGTCATCTGATGCCCTGAGTGAGAAGCATGCTAAAATTCTCCCCCCAGGTCCCACCTTAGGACACACCAACCCCTTTTCCAAGAGGTCCCTAACAAGGCTCCATTCTCAACCCTCAGCCTGTAGTGCCAGTCAAGGCAGAAGATCTATATCCCTTTTCTCCCCAGCAGACTTTCAGGATGGGATAGGGCCTATACTCTGTAGAACAAATGCTCAGGCCAGCTGAGAGCTTCCATCTGAGGTAGCAGAGATTGTCAAGGATCTGAATTATCCTTAAGTAGGAGAAAGTGAGGTACAAACCTGGGACAGTAGGCAGCAGCCCTGAATCAGGAGTGGCAATGATTGAGGATCAATGGTGGCAGCACCATTCCAAGGGTATAGAACCAAGAGAGACCCAGACAGAGTGAGGACTGAACCTAGTCGGGCAAGAAACCCTAAAGAAGCAACTGCGTGCTGCTCATTCTTATGGGCTATTCAAAAAGACCACCGTGATACATTACTCATGCTGTGGTTGACTTGCCTGTTGGGAATACAACCAGTCTATAAAGATGACTGCAAAAAGGGGAGGGGCTATTCAAAGCAGGAGGGATTCAGATTAACAGCAACTCTCCGTTCTGGATTTCTAAAAGATGCAAAGTAATTTTGATCTAAATTTATGGAACTGGAAATATCTAATAGATTGCCAAGAGATCGGCAATGAAACAATCAGTGAGTGAAAATGAATTCATAATTTCCATTCTAACAGAAATACAGTTGTTTATAACTGCCTTTTCCATACTGTTAAAGAGAAACAAAGCATTATCAGTTAATATGTATTACTATCTAGATTGTTGTGTTTAAATGATCTCACATTTCCCTAAGCATACAGTGATTGAGCAGGAAGGGAGTTGGCTAAGCACAAGAAAGATGATGAGAAGATCATATTGCCTGTGGATAGTTCACAAGCAAATACCTGATCACAGACTGCACTCCCGATAATAACTTGAAAGAATTCTGAGCCTTCTTCTTCCAGATGACTTCATAGAAACCTGTTCTTCACTCAACAAGGGTCTAGGAACCTGTAGACTTAGAGAAAAATAGAGTAATATTTAAAATTAGTATAAAAGATTAAAATAGAATACGGCTCAAGAACAGTTTCATTTTAACTTGAAACAGTTTCAGTTTAACTTGAAAAAGCTATTTATTCATAGTCTTTCATTTCTTCACCAATTAATGACCAAGACCCAGGCACCTGGAATGCGCTCAAGGAGCTCACTGTATAATGGGAAAAACAGATGGAAAACAGCCTATTGTAATATAGTGTGATGAGTGATATCAGAAGGAAGAACAGGTCATAAGCAAACAACACACAAGAAAATGAGCACATCACCCAGTTTTGGTAGTCGGGGTTGCTTAGAAAACATTTCCTCTAGCAATTTATCTTAAAAGTGAAACCTGAAGGTTATAATAGTTAACCAGGTAACTAGGAGGTTGATAACATTCCAGGCACTAAGGCAATAAAGTATAGAGTAATCAAGAAATAATATTGAAGATAATGAGAATTACTCTTATTATTCACTGCATGCTTACTTTATGCCAAGTTCTGTTCTAATTGCTTTACATTAATTATCTCCTTTAATCCTTATAGTAATACCATGAGGAAAGTATACTGTGAATATTTTTGTCTTATAGATGGGGAAACTGAAACTCAGAGAAACCATCACATACCTGAGGATACACAGCTAGTAGATAATAAGTCTCATGCGCTTAACCTCTTAATAGACACTCCAAAACAATGGAAGAAATGGGAAGAAATTCAGTGTGACAGGAAAGAAGGGAGTGGATTTAAGAGCTATTTTTGAAAAAGCTCCTGTGAGCTATTGTGAAAGAACTTGGTGACCGGGAGTGGAGTGGAGGGCGGAGTGGATGGGGGTGCAAAGTGCACACAGAGCCATTCACTGAAGGATCAGCACCATCATAAATGCGGATAGTGCACAGGGCTGGTTTCATAAAAGGGGCCATTATATTGCTATAGCACAGAGCGATTTTCTCTTTAATCTGTAAACTAACCATTTTCTACATTTTTGAAGCAGTCAAGATAATTGCTTAAAGGTTTTGTATGACATTAAATATATATAGTTAAACAGTTCCCCTTTGCTGATAGTATTCTGGAATGGATTAGCCCTCAGTCAACCTAGTAGTGAACTCGAGGAACCTGGGACTGAGTAACCGAGACTAAGGGAGTTCTTGTAGCCAAGGTCCCCCAGGCTGGACTTGTCTGAGGGAACCTTGGTAATGAGGGTGGCTTTCCGACATAGCTGAGTCCGAGAAGGTAAGATCTGTCCATGGGAAAGCACTGAAGTCGCTTTCAAATACTGTTGACCACGTGGGAAAAATAGACTCTAATATATCTGCAGGTCAAACAACACATTTTGACTAAATATCTCTTCACATTACTGAGAGCTAAGCACAATGACAAACATTTTTGACCCAGTGGACGTGAGAGAACAATGAGCCTCATTCTAATCAGTCATCTCAGGAAGAAAGCACACAAGATTATGAACTGGGGACAGATGCCAAGATCCATGAGTGTCTGGCCCAGAAGTCTCAAGATGGGCACAGGCTGTGCTCAGCTCCAAGTTTGCAATCATGCATAGGGATTCCTTCAGCTCAGTCCAAACACTGAGTTCTCAGGAAAGAGTCATTTACATAGAGGACCTGCCCATTTTGTAAGATTAACCGGTAGGGGATGAGCCACAGCGAAGGCAATACAGCTCAGCAAACACTAAAAGGCACTTCCCATGTGCTAAGCATCATTCAAACTGAAACACAGCCTTTCTCTGCAACCACAGTCATACAGAAGGAAGAGCATGTGTATAAAAGAGCCATACCTCTGAGTTATGCTGTAAAAGAGGTTTCCTGAGAGTATAAAGGGAGAGAGAGATCAACTTTAACCAGAGGGTATGAGAGAGAGGAAAACATTAGCAAGAGTTCCACAAAGGAAAATATAGTTGAACAAAGCCTTTGAAGTGCACGGGGAGAAGATTCCAGATAGTTGGAGAAGATATTTAAGGAACTATAAACTCAGTCTAGGGGCTTCCCTGCTGGCTCAGATGGTAAAAAATCTGTCTGCAGTGAAAGAAACCTGGGTTCAATCCCTGAGTCAAGAAGAACCCCTGGATAAACAAATGGCTACCCACTGTAGTATTCTTGCTTGGAGAATTCTATGGACAGAGGAGCCTGGTGGGTGACAGTCTGTGGGGTTGCAAAGAGTCAGACACAAATGAGCAACTAACACACACACAGGCTCAGTCTAGGGGTCAGGAAATAACTGCAAACATTTAACACCCTACCATATTTTATAAGGGCTTCCCCGTAGCTCAGTCAGTTAAGAATCTGCCTGCAATGCAGAGACCTGGGTTCAATTCCTGGGTTGGGAAGATCCCTGGAGAGGGAAATGGCAACCCACTCCAGTATTCTTGCCTGAAGAATTCCATGGACAGAGGAGCTTGGTGGGCTCCAGTCCATGGGGTCGCAAGAGTCGGACATGACTTAGTGACTAAACCACCACCACATTAAGTACAAGAATGGCTTTCCCTGCCCTTGGCTGTCACTCTGTTTTTCTGCTCTTTTTCCAATCATTTGGAAAAAATAAGAAACTGTACGTTAGGCAGAGGTCACATAGAAGGGAGGGGATAATGTGATTTTAAAAAGGAGAAATGTTATGAATAGCTGATATTTTTAGAGTGTTCTTTCTTGTTCACAATGGATTTTGGTTTCCAACCTGATGAAATGTAAATTTTACAAGGCCTGAAGGAAACTAAGACAAGGAAAGTGATGCTGAGAATGAGGAGACTCACTTACGAGGTGGCCAGGGCTGAGAGGTCAGGTAGGGTAGCTGCTGTGAGCTTCAGAGACTTGGCTGCAAAGCCCTAGTCACTGTTCCGCCTTGCTTGTGGTCTCCTCCATGACAAGACTCCCATTGGAATTCCAGGCCCCTGGGTGAGCTGCAGGATACACAGAGAAGGCACGGCCATCAGGGTATTTCCTTTCAACTCGTGATTTCATACCTCAAATGGACTCCTGGCACCATCAGCTATCCTGCTTTAAGCTAGCACATTTGTCCCCCTTACCTCCACCTCATGATGCTTATGCCTTCTCATCCCTCCTCAAGATTGCCTAGCCTCCCTACTTCTCACTTTTAGTAGATGACCTTGTTTTTCCATTTCATAGAGAAAATTTAAGCTCTTGGATGAGAAGACTCCTCTCATCTTCTTACATTTTCTCGGCTCCCAGGACTCCGCACCCTCCGGATTCTCCTCTCACCTTTCTGCCTGCTGCTTCTCAGCTCCTCCGCAGGCTTCCTTCTCCTCTACCTGAGCTAAGGGTGGACATGCACGTGGCTTGATCCTGGGTCATCTTCTCATCTTTCCTTATGCTTGTCCCTAGACATTCTTTTCCATTCCTCTGGCATTAAATGCCAGCTATCTTCTGAATATCTCCAGTCTAGAGCTCTCCTCTTATGCACTATGGTACATACAACTACCAACTTGGCATCTCCAGCTAGATACTTCACAGGCATCAAAAATATATCTTATCCAGAAGTTAACTCTTACTTCATTACCTCTCTTCATTGCCTCTCTTCAGTCCCTCAAACTTCACATCTTTTGTATCTCAAGGTCTTCACACACCTGCATCCTCTACCTGGGATGATCTTCCCTCTGCCATAGACGTGGCTGGCTTCTCATCTTTCAGGTCTGTTATTCCATTTCCAAGAGGTCTTTTGTAGCCATTCAATCTACACAGATTCTTCCCTTGTTATTTTCTGTCATTGCACAGAGTTTATTTCTCTCATAAAAGTCATCACAATTTGTAATTAATTTTATATTTTTTCTTGACTTTTTTGGGCATTTTCTCCTGTTGTGCTCCATGTTGGTTAAGACTTTTTCTTTTGTTTTCTAATGTCTCCCCAGCACATTACAAGGTGCCTGTGACTTAATCCTGGGTAGATATTTAAATGAATGAAGCAGAAGATGAACCGCAGGGATGGGATGACTCTGAACATTTGGTCCACCCCCATCTTCTTCCTGTTAGTGCCGTGGAGCTCCCAATAGCTGTCTGTCTACTCATAGCATCTCCTGGAATAAGAATGAAAGTGGGTTTGAGAGCAGGAGGGAAAAGGGGAGCTGGTACAGTACTGGATGTTTGGGGGTCTAGGGAGGATTCATGGATCAGAGCCTTTAAAAAAAAAGAATCTTATCTCAAGATAGAAAGATTGAAATAGATTCAACCCGAATGAGCTTCCTCACTTCTGTCCAGGAACAGGCCAAAGACATGGTTTGGTTTTCAGATGCCCTATCTGTCCCTGAAAGGATGTCCTGTACTTGCCTTCTCACTAGTGGAAAGACAAATGGGGACCCAGATTGTGAAGCCTCTGCTTCTGTGCTGACTCCAAGCTGCCTGGAGGGGATCAGCCAGGAGGCTAAGGCCAGGATGGAGGAAGAAGCTTACAACAAGGGGTGAGTCAGCTGTCAGCAGCCCTGAGGTCACCTGGCACGTCTCACAAGATACCTTCCCATGGACCTTTCCTGTTTCTTAAAGGATTTAGGGAAGCAACTCATGGCCCCAGAACCTCCTTGCCTGAGTAAGGAATTACATAGGAAAGAGCAGTACTGTTCCACAGGAAAGACAGGAGGAAATGGGGCAAGAGGGTGCGGTTAGATAATAACCAGACTGGCCTCTTTTTAGGCGTAAAGCCACCAGAATGATCTGGAAGTCAAGGGCCCTGGGTGGGTTCCTTTTGGTGGTGCCTGAGGCTTCCTGACACATGCCCAGAGCAGTCAGGCCGCTGCCAGCAGTGTCCTGGAGCAGCTGCGGCCCCACTTCCTAGAACTGCCTCAGGCATCCCTTCTTGTCACAGGAGTCCCCTCAACTTCTAGCCACTCCCTTCTCCAGTTGAACTTCAATAGCACCTTTGGCCTGTTGTCAGTCACTGATGGGACAGAATACTGAGCAGGGCCCCAGCCCAGCCAGGTAAAGAATTACCTCTGACCAGGCACTGCATCCTGAGCTTCTTGCCCTGTAGCCCCTGAGGGAGATGCAGCCCCTCTCTGACATGGAACCTGTGGGCTTCGGTGTGGTAGTACCTACAACCATAGTGGGGTTTGCCCCAGCCCAACTGTGCTGGCCTTAAACACTCGGTTGTTAGACAAGCAAAAAGTATGATCAGGGTAATATTAATCCTGGGAGAAGGAAGTCGGAAGATTTCTCTCGAAAAGCCTGTCTTTTCACCCATTCCTGTCCTCTGTACTTAGAATGGAGGGGAGTGAATGCTTCCATTGGCTTTGCGACCATTTACAGAGAACTTGTGCGCGTTTCACTTCTGCAAAGCTTCCCAACAAGCCTGTGTATGAGCCCCACCTTCCCTAGGCCAAGCTATACTCTTGTCACTTTCTCAAAATGTTCCATCACCTGTGCAATGGGTGCCAGCCCCTCCTTCTCACAGGGGAGTGGCCGAGGCTCCAAGGCCACACAGAGAGCAGACGCAGTCCTTAGCCCTCCCAAATGGTTTGTGGGAGAAGAATCTAGCCAGGAGACTGCACCCACATTTTTCCCCATCTGTTTTGTCACACTGTCACATAAACAGGAAGGATGACTGGGGGTGAAGGGAAATCGTCCTGATATGAGCCACCGTGGGATGTGGTGGCTTTTCCCTATTGTGTGGAGCCACAGGAAGTGAGTGCAGAATCCCAACAAGTGCTCAGAGCCCCTCCTCTAGCAACTCGGGGAAGGATGCTCTGCATCTGCTGGCCTTTCCAGACTCAGTTATTCATTGTTGCCTTCCAGATACCAGGAAGGTCTAAAGAAAACCAAGGAGCTTCAAGACCTGAAGGAGGAAGAAGAACAGAAGAGCGAGAGCCCGGAGGAGCCAGAAGAGGCGGCAGAAACTGAGGAAGAGGAGAAGGAGCAGAGAAGCAGGTTGCAGCCCTCACAGTTGCTAACATGGGCCTCAGTCCCTTTCACTGCGCAGCATCCCTGGAGGGGCCAGGCCAAGGCCATCCAGGGCCCAAGTGAGCAGCCAACAGAAGCCAGGAGGGAACTCGTGTTGGAGGAGGAGGCAGAGGGAATCCCAAAGAGTCCAAGTAGTTATCAAGGGGGAGTTTGCAAGGGTTTAGGGGTCAGTGTGGCCAAGGGTAGGGTCAGGAGTTCCTAAGAGCTGGGAAAATGCAAGGGAGCACAGTTAACTCACTGCCCAGCCATCCCCAAGAGAGATCCAAGGTCAAGGGAGTTGGCCTGAAGCCCTAGAGGAGGATGGGGGTGGAGAGAACACGTGGAGATAGGGGACAACTCAACTGTATGGCAAACATGAGTCTCCAAACATGAGTCTTCCTTCCATAGTGACCAAAAAAATTTGGTCATTTGGGCATTGTTTTTACTTTGGATTGGAAATACTCAGATTTTTCTCTTTAAATATACGTTATATTTTAAGTGCATTTTCCACAAAATCATGAAAAATCTATGGAGATAAAGGTAATATAGATCCGGCATCTTGCCCTACCTGTGCCCTGTGGATCTAGTGACAAAGTGACGTCCTGGATTTTAACGGAGGGCCCCAATTTTGTATATCCGGCCTTATTATCTCTATTAACACACTTAAACTAGAAGTCCTGAGTTTTGGATTTTTAAAATGTAGTTACAGCTAACTTGGAACACTTCACCAAAATTACTGCTTTTAGACTCCCAGGCTACCTTTAGTCCAGGAAAACTTTAGTCAAAAATGATCAATTAATCTAATCAGCTGCTTCATCTGGGATGGGGTATGTTGTCTATGCCTCATTGCTAGCAGACTCTGGAAATCATATGCATGCAATGAATCATGTGATAAAATGCAGATTCGAAGTGAGATGGATATGCTTCAAAGCACATAAGAGCAAGCAGCAGAGCCCAGTTGGAAGATCCAACCAGAGTAAGAGACGTTAGCCTGCGTGAGTCAACTCCAGTGTTCATGGGAAGAGAAAGTGTTTCACAGTTGGAAACAAACATGTGCTAGGATGCACTACCTCTTCTAGGGAGAGAAGCCCAGTGTTCACAATCAAAGCACAGTCCCTGCTCTGAGCGACTGGGTCCTGTCTTTCTCGGTCTTCTGGCTCTCCTGGGGGTCCTCTGCTCTCATTCTGTGGGCCACCACACTATCTCTTCTCCTTTAACGCAGTCAAGCCCAGGCCTGACAACAGCCTTTTCTTTGGCTCCCTTCAAAACAAAAGACAGGCTGGGACTTCTAACCCTTCCAAACACCAGGAAAGAACAAAAGGAACAGAACACAGAGAGTACATGGAATATAAACAAATTGGTTTACAAAGTACAGGGCTAGAACCCTTATCTAGCTGGTTTGATCTTGGGCCATTGGCGGCTCCCTCCTAATTTGTGGAATCCCAGCAGAAGACAGGCTGTGCCCAGCTCTCCCTCTGTCCAGCTCTCAGTGCATGGCAACAGTGCATGGCAATGGTTGCCCTTCACATGCATCGTCCAAGAGTGTTCTCTTGGTCCTGCTGATCCTGAAAGGCCTTGTCCTCTCTCCCAATCCCTGCTCCCTCTCAGATTCACTTTCTGATCTTAAGAACGTGCCTGGACCTCAGGAGATGGATACCAGGCATCAGCACACCCTCAGAAGGGTCCTTAGCACATGGTGCAGCTTCACCTGTGCAGGCTCAGCAGTGTGGCATCATCTTCTCCGTAACGACTGACACTGCTATCAGAGAAACTGCCCACTCACAGTCACAGGATCCCTTCCTCACCCGTCACCCAACCCAGACCAATTCCAAGAGCCATTGTCTTGAATGCCATACAATCCATTCATCCCCAAGTCCCTAACACACAGCGTTGCCTGCAGGCACCTCTACTCAAGCACAATTCCCACCATGAAATTTTGGCATCTCACCAACAAGCAAGGTGTGAAGTTGTGGAAAGTTCCATGTCCTGTATAGTGCATTTGAGAAACACTAGGATCACCCCAGCAGCCAACTCTTTATTGAAGACATTCAACCTCAAACACTGAATCTCTCCTCTATTATAATAATATAATCTGTTCTCAATATTACTTTCTGGAGGATCAGCTTCAATGAACTTATTGGGTGAATCAACCCAAGATCTTAACTATATTAAAACAGAGAACATAGGTCTTCTGACATTTATGTAATACACTGAATGAATGAGACTCATAAGATGGAACAGAAAGCTGTTGTCTTGGCTCCCAGTGTCTCTTCAGAACTGCTCCATGGGGTTAAGATGATATCAGGCAGACTCCTTTACTTTTCCAATAACTCTCAGAAAATAGAAGTCCTCTGATCAACTTTAAGTCCCAAGAATAACCTCATTTCAGTCATGCAAATGGCTGCTGCTGCTGCTGCTGCTGCTAAGTCGCTTCAGTCGTGTCCGACTCTCTGCGACCCCATAAACGGCAGCCCATCAGGCTCCTCCATCCCTGGGATTCTCCAGACAAGAATACTGGAGTGGGTTGCCATTTCCGTCTCCAATGCGAGAAAGTTTAAAGTGAAAGGGAAGTTGCTCAGTCGTGTCCGACTCTTAGCGACCCCACGGACTGCAGCCCACCAGGCTCCTCTGTCCATGGGAGTTTCCGGGCAAGAGTACTGGAGTGGGGTGCCATTGCCTTCTCCGTGTAAATGGCTAGATCCCTGAAAGAGTCAAAATCCTGAACTCAAAAAGTTCAACCTTCTACCCATCCCTTCCTGCCTCCAGTCAGCTTGGCTCTGCCTCAGGAAGGAAACTGATAGTGGGGACAGAATTGACATCTTGCTCTCTGTCACTCGTGCCCTCCACTGAGCTTAGTTAAAGCAGCGCCTGACCTCTCCAGGGCTGGGAAGGGGGATGGAGATTAAGGGTAGGAAAGGTATTACTTCACCGGTCTTATTGTGAGCGGGCTCCAGGCCTTAGCAGGGATTTAAGGCTGATTTTTTTAATATTTATTTTTACTAATTTATTTGGTTGTGCCAGGTCTTAATTGTAGCATGTGGGATCTATTTCCTGGACCAGCTCCCTGCATCGGGAGCTCAGGATCTTAGCCACTGGACAAGGGAAGTCCCCTGACTTTCTGGTTTTGTTCAGTGTGGTGTTGTATGGAACCTTCAGAGAACCCCACACCGCCCCCCCTCCACACACACACACCATTACTGAGGACCTCTCAACTGCAATTCCCTTTGTGAGGTCAAATGCAGCTCTTCTGGCTAGCTACTTATAATCTCTCTCTCAGCCCTTGGGCAGCTGGAAGTGCGCCTTCTGTGCTCAGCTTCTAGGTAGCGTTTCCTGGTCTATGACATCCTGTGCCAGCTCTCCCTCTCCTGCCTAGACCCAGTTAAAGTGAAATACGCATCTCTGGCCCACTATCAGTGAGAGGATGGTTCTCGGTCTCATGGCCCTGTGTTCTGATGGCATCAAGCAGTTCAGCAAGCTTCTCATTCTTCAGATCCCTCGGGTGGGGGTCGCACACCAGCCCACTCACCATGTGCCCAAACTGCAAGGTACTGAGCTCCCCACGCAGCATCTCCTAGCCCAGGTGACAGGGAGCAACCTCACTACTCCCAAAGGAGGAGTAGGCAGAACTCAGAACAACCAAAAATTGATTTCCGAAGGAATTCTATTTCTAATCAATAATTCTATTTCTAACCATTTTTATAGACTTTAAATAGGTAACCAGCTGAGGGTTACGAAGCCTATCTTACCCTCCTCCTTCCCAATCCCTCTAAAGGATGGAGTGAGAGTGGGATTCTTCCAGCTCCAGCAGCTTGTTTTGGGGCCCAGAAAAATACAGCCCGAAAGAAAGACTGTGCCATAGCATCCAACTGTGTCTAAATAGAAGTTAAAGAATCAAAATGATGCCAAAAGAAAACAAGCTTCCATTTCCAAATTCTCTCTCCCCTACAGTTGTGAAAATAGCCAATAATTTTCCACCTTGGCTCAGGTGCTCACTGTTTTGCTTTGCTTAACTGCTTCTGAAACAATTATCAGTGGTTTCCCATGTGGAAAAGAAATCAGCCAATGCTTTAACATCCAAGGCAGGTACTCTGAGCATCTGATACCTTTGTACAGAGTGTATTTGTTTAATCTCTCTGCCCATTGTAAGACATCTAGAACTGTCTACTTCTCAGCATATTTCAGGGTCTACGTGAGCCTCAGGATCTGGAGAAGGCCCTCCTATCACTTCTCACCTCCTCCATTTGGTGATGTTCGGTATTCTCAGTTTTAGATCAATCAATCAATCTGGGATTAGAAAAAGGAAGAAATTCCAGCTTAATGAATGTGTCCAGGGCTTCTCCAGAGAGCTTTAAGAATGGACTCTTAAAGAATGGACTCTCTATGGGCCATCTGACCAAATGTCTTTTCAGTTCAACCACTCAGTCGTGTCCAACTCTTTCCAACCCAGTGGACTGTAGCCTACCAGGCTCCTCTATCCATGGAATTTTCCAGGCAAGAGTACTGGAGTGGGTTGCCATTTCCTTCTCCAGGGGAGCTTCCCAACCCAGGGATTGAACCCGGGTCTCCCACATTGCAGGCAGACGCTTTACCGTCTGAGCTACCTGGGAAGCCAAGGGTGTGGGTTGGGGGACACAGGCAAGAAGCAGAGGTGAGGGGATAAATGGCAAGGAGAGAAGAGAGAAAAGTGTGGAGAGACCAGAGAAAGTGGAGGAAGAGATATTTGGGAAGGAAGATTTATTTTAAATTTATATATATATATTTTTTAATTGAAGGATAATTGCTTTACAGAATTTTGTTGTTTTCTGTCAAACCTCAACATGAATCAGCCATAGGTATACATATGTCCCGTCCCGTCTCCCTCCCCATCCCACCCCTCTAGGTTGATATAGAGTCCCCATTTCAGTCTCCTGAGCCATACAGCAAAATTTCTGTTGGCTATCTATTTTACTGGGAAGGAAGATTACTAGGACTGAGAAAATACTTGAATAAGTCACCCTGAGGTTGCTGGAGGCTAGGAGTTCTCTGGAAGCCCCTGGGATGGTTTGAAGTGAGCTCTTGAGGTTACTGGTTCCATGTCATTTATTATTCAATGTCAGGAGTCTTCTAGGAGTTTGTCACAGTCCTTCCACTCTGGATATGGTCATATGTGGAACTGAGCACAACAAATTATGCCTCTGAACGTGGAGGCAGGGGACAGGTTATAACGTGGAGCTGATCTCTATATTAGTGACACTGAGTACAGAAAAGATGCTGGGCCCGCATGGGTGCATGGGAGTCTGGGTCAGCCAACCTGGATCTTGGGCCTTGGGGGAGTTCAGATGTCAGTGACCATCTCATGAATAGATGAGGGCATGTGGACTGTTAGCATCAGAATCACCTGGAGAAATGTTTTAAACTGTAGACTCAGACCATAGCTTTGAAGATTCTTAGTCTGTAGTCCTGGGGTATTTTGAATAATTACTGCTAAGCAATTCTGCACAGCTGAGTTTGAGGACCGCGGCTCAAGACAACTTGGAAAGTATTCCAGGCAGAAGTATGGGTCGGGGCATCTTATATGTGTCCAATATACTAAACCCGCCACCTGTTTTTTTCATTTGACAGCAAACTTGAAGAACTGGTTCATTTCTTACAAGTCATGTATCCCAAACTGTGTCAGCATTGGCAAGTCATCTGGATGATGGCCGCGGCGATGCTGGTCTTGACTGTCGTGCTGGGGCTCTATGGTTCCCACAACTCTTGCGTAGAGCAGGCCGACGGGTCCCTTGGGAAATCCACGTGCTCGGCAGCCCAGCGGGACTCCTGGTGGAGCTCAGGACTCCAGCATGAGCAGCCTACAGAGCAGTAGAAAACCCAACACCCAGGCCGTGCCCTGCTCCAGCACACAGCCTGTCGCCCTTTCCTCAAGCGTGACGCATCAGGCCTGGGCATGGGCATGCCACTGCTGCCGTCAGGGGAGCAAGCAGGGGTTCTTTCACACTCGGCACCCCTGCGGGAGCTATTCACACACAATGGCTGATGTTCCTGGAGGATCAACAAAAAGCATCAGTGGACAAAGAAGTAGCCATCACCAGGGGACTTGAAGAGAAGAAGGGAACGTGGCCGCACCAGTTCAGATGGCTGGGGAGAAACAAAATACCTTCCTCACAGGCAAACATGAAACGCCCACTCTCCTTGGTTTTCCTCCCTACAATCGATGGGAAATCAGGAACGATTGTGCCTAAGGGCTAACTCTGCCCTGAGGATCAGACCTGGAATTTGGAATAGCAACATGAGTATCTTCCCATTTCACATCTCGTTCTTACTGACTCTCCTTCAGCCTCGCCTCCTCCTCATTGCAATCACAGTTGCTCTTTACCGAAGATGGAAAGGTTTCTCAGAAAAATATTTAGGCTGATTTTAGCTCAGTGCTTGAAATGAAATGGGAAGATGTAAATTAATACATATGCCTCTGTACACATACAGAACACACACAGAGACACATACACACAGAGAAACACACACACACATGGGTGGGGGTCGCACACCAGCCCACTCACCATGTGCCCAAACTGCAAGGTACTGAGCTCCCCACGCAGCATCTCCTAGCCCAGGTGACAGGGAGCAACCTCACTCCTCCCAATGGAGGAGTAGGCAGAACTCAGAACAACCAAAAATTGATTTCCGAAGGAATTCTATTTCTAATCAATAATTCTATTTCTAACCATTTTTATAGACTTTAAATAGGTAACCAGCTGAGGGTTACGAAGCCTATCTTACCCTCCTCCTTCCCAATCCCTCTAAAGGATGGAGTGAGAGTGGGATTCTTCCAGCTCCAGCAGCTTGTTTTGGGGCCCAGAAAAATACAGCCCGAAAGAAAGACTGTGCCATAGCATCCAACTGTGTCTAAATAGAAGTTAAAGAATCAAAATGATGCCAAAAGAAAACAAGCTTCCATTTCCAAATTCTCTCTCCCCTACAGTTGTGAAAATAGCCAATAATTTTCCACCTTGGCTCATGTGCTCACTGTTTTGCTTTGCTTAACTGCTTCTGAAACAATTATCAGTGGTTTCCCATGTGGAAAAGAAATCAGCCAATGCTTTAACATCCAAGGCAGGTACTCTGAGCATCTGATACCTTTGTACAGAGTGTATTTGTTTAATCTCTCTGCCCATTGTAAGACATCTAGAACTGTCTACTTCTCAGCATATTTCAGGGTCTACGTGAGCCTCAGGATCTGGAGAAGGCCCTCCTATCACTTCTCACCTCCTCCATTTGGTGATGTTCGGTATTCTCAGTTTTAGATCAATCAATCAATCTGGGATTAGAAAAAGGAAGAAATTCCAGCTTAATGAATGTGTCCAGGGCTTCTCCAGAGAGCTTTAAGAATGGACTCTTAAAAGAATGGACTCTCTATGGGCCATCTGACCAAATGTCTTTTCAGTTCAACCACTCAGTCGTGTCCAACTCTTTCCAACCCAGTGGACTGTAGCCTACCAGGCTCCTCTATCCATGGAATTTTCCAGGCAAGAGTACTGGAGTGGGTTGCCATTTCCTTCTCCAGGGGAGCTTCCCAACCCAGGGATTGAACCCGGGTCTCCCACATTGCAGGCAGACGCTTTACCGTCTGAGCTACCTGGGAAGCCAAGGGTGTGGGTTGGGGGACACAGGCAAGAAGCAGAGGTGAGGGGATAAATGGCAAGGAGAGAAGAGAGAAAAGTGTGGAGAGACCAGAGAAAGTGGAGGAAGAGATATTTGGGAAGGAAGATTTATTTTAAATTTATATATATATATTTTTTAATTGAAGGATAATTGCTTTACAGAATTTTGTTGTTTTCTGTCAAACCTCAACATGAATCAGCCATAGGTATACATATGTCCCGTCCCGTCTCCCTCCCCATCCCACCCCTCTAGGTTGATATAGAGTCCCCATTTCAGTCTCCTGAGCCATACAGCAAAATTTCTGTTGGCTATCTATTTTACTGGGAAGGAAGATTACTAGGACTGAGAAAATACTTGAATAAGTCACCCTGAGGTTGCTGGAGGCTAGGAGTTCTCTGGAAGCCCCTGGGATGGTTTGAAGTGAGCTCTTGAGGTTACTGGTTCCATGTCGTTTATTATTCAATGTCAGGAGTCTTCTAGGAGTTTGTCACAGTCCTTCCACTCTGGATATGGTCATATGTGGAACTGAGCACAACAAATTATGCCTCTGAACGTGGAGGCAGGGGACAGGTTATAACGTGGAGCTGATCTCTATATTAGTGACACTGAGTACAGAAAAGATGCTGGGCCCGCATGGGTGCATGGGAGTCTGGGTCAGCCAACCTGGATCTTGGGCCTTGGGGGAGTTCAGATGTCAGTGACCATCTCATGAATAGATGAGGGCATGTGGACTGTTAGCATCAGAATCACCTGGAGAAATGTTTTAAACTGTGGACTCAGACCATAGCTTTGAAGATTCTTAGTCTGTAGTCCTGGGGTATTTTGAATAATTACTGCTAAGCAATTCTGCACAGCTGAGTTTGAGGACCGCGGCTCAAGACAACTTGGAAAGTATTCCAGGCAGAAGTATGGGTCGGGGCATCTTATGTGTGTCCAATATACTAAACCCGCCACCTGTTTTTTTCATTTGACAGCAAACTTGAAGAACTGGTTCATTTCTTACAAGTCATGTATCCCAAACTGTGTCAGCATTGGCAAGTCATCTGGATGATGGCCGCGGCGATGCTGGTCTTGACTGTCGTGCTGGGGCTCTATGGTTCCCACAACTCTTGCGTAGAGCAGGCCGACGGGTCCCTTGGGAAATCCACGTGCTCGGCAGCCCAGCGGGACTCCTGGTGGAGCTCAGGACTCCAGCATGAGCAGCCTACAGAGCAGTAGAAAACCCAACACCCAGGCCGTGCCCTGCTCCAGCACACAGCCTGTCGCCCTTTCCTCAAGCGTGACGCATCAGGCCTGGGCATGGGCATGCCACTGCTGCCGTCAGGGGAGCAAGCAGGGGTTCTTTCACACTCGGCACCCCTGCGGGAGCTATTCACACACAATAGCTGATGTTCCTGGAGGATCAACAAAAAGCATCAGTGGACAAAGAAGTAGCCATCACCAGGGGACTTGAAGAGAAGAAGGGAATGTGGCCGCACCAGTTCAGATGGCTGGGGAGAAGCAAAATACCTTCCTCACAGGCAAACATGAAAAGCCCACTCTCCTTGGTTTTCCTCTCTACAATCGATGGGAAATCAGGAACGATTGTGCCTAAGGGCTAACTCTGCCCTGAGGATCAGACCTGGAATTTGGAATAGCAACATGAGTATCTTCCCATTTCACATCTCGTTCTTACTGACTCTCCTTCAGCCTCGCCTCCTCCTCATTGCAATCACAGTTGCTCTTTACCGAAGATGGAAAGGTTTCTCAGAAAAATATTTAGGCTGATTTTAGCTCAGTGCTTGAAATGAAATGGGAAGATGTAAATTAATACATATGCCTCTGGACAGATACAGAACACACACAGAGACACATACACACAGAGAAACACACACACACACAAAGCACACACGAACATGAAGTCAACTGTCCTCCAAATGTGTGCTCTGGGTGTGTGTGGGGCATAAAGCCAACCCACAGATTTTCACGTGTGGGGCAGTCACCAGGCACTTACCTGTTCAGTGAGCTCTCCACATGGATTAACGATGTTTGAGAAACACTGAAAACCCATGACTTGCGTGGTGAACTTGCTGGTCTCCATTTCCAGTGTTAACTCAAAGCTGCTATACAGCGTGGTGGGGGCTTCCCAGGTGACTCAGTGGTAAGAATCTACCTGCCGATGCAGGAGACACAGGTTCGATTCCTGGGTTGGGAAAACCCCCTGGAGGAGGAAATAGCAACCCACTCCAGTATTCTTGCCTGGAAAATCCCATGGACAGAGGAGCCTGCGGGCTATACTCCATGGGGTCACAGAGAGTCAGACACAGCTGAGCGCACATGCATGCTTGCGGCATGGTCTCTCCCCACTTTGCTCTCTGGGAAAGCAAGAAACAGGGTGTGCTTCAACTTCGCTGTGCCCACGTGCAAGTGCGCATCTCTGCCACAAGGCTCCAGTTTCGGTGGGATTCCCAACGCAAGTGTAGGTCTTGGAGCTTTCCCATTACTTAGAAGAAAACAGCAAATCCCACCTGCAGCTTGACTTCTTGCCCCCCCTGGATAGCCACTGCCTGCCTCCTTGTCGCATCAGATCTGGGGAGTGCTGGTTTCTGTGTGGCTTTTCCGGTGGTGTCTTTGCTTTTGTTTTGCTCTTGTCATTTGTTTTTGTTGCTGACCCTATGTAGAACTGACTATGAGCCAAACACTGGTATTATATAAGGATTCATTTACTGTGTCCTGAAGAAAAAGAAGAAAGCTATGACTCTGCCCATTTTCACATAAGGAAACTGAAGCATAAAAACACAAGTAACTTGCCAAGGATACCCATGCGGTTGGAAGTTAAACCCAGCCAGGCTGGTCCCAGAGGCTATGCTCTTAACCCTGCACTAAACTGCCTTTTCCAAAGGTCTTCTATCTGGACATGTTCTGTTTCAGCCCCACACCCCCAGGTAGCCCTTCATTTCTCCCGAACTAGACTGCTTTCTCATGCTTGTTTTTCTTCTGCCGCAATCCTCTTTCCTTCCGGTCACTCTTCAGGACCAAGTGCAAAAATCACCCGCTCCATGCAGCTTTAGTGGCCTCCCTCCAACTCCACACCAGACCACTAATAGGTCATACCCTTCTCTGTACTTTCCAGCACTTTTAAAACATTTTCATTACTACTACTAATGAACATTACTACAGTGTATCATAATATTAATAACTTATTTATGTGTCTGTCTTTCCAAGCGTTTTTCCTCAAAGACAAGAACCATGTCTTACCCATTCTGTGGGTAAGTGCTTAGCATGGTGGCTGATGCTTGGGAGGGTGTCATTTAATGTTGGTCAGAAGAATGAGTGAGTGTGCAAGGTGGTGGAGAGCAGTCTGGGAACAGCTGACGTTTTGCATACTTCCCAGCACCAGCATCCTCACCACCACCATCTCAAATGGTGAATGAGAGAAATCACATCTTTATTAGCCTCAACTTATTCTAGTATTTTTTCAATCTACTCTGTGACCTAACAACATTATTTCCAAACTAAAGGGTTGGGCTTGAAGCAATCACTTCTTTCAGAAAGACCGACCTAGATCAGGACCCCTGGTAAAACAGCTTGTTTTTGGGGGTGGGGTGGGGGACGGGGAGGGGCACCCTTTTCAGTGGCAAGAAAACCACTGTGAGAGAAGTCCAAGCCAGGGTTGACCAAGGATGTGTCATTAAGGTAAAGAGGCGCAGATCAAGGCAGACGGACATTGGATTCATGGATGGATGGTTTGCCCTACCTCTTCAAGGGGGAACAGACACACCGAAGGAACTTTAGGCCCTCAGAGCCAAAGGCGGGATGCAAACAGCTCTGGAGAGTGTGGCTGTGACGCAGGACTCTGGGCTGGCCAGTCTCAGCCTGCCTTGAAGAAGGACTGGGCCAAGCTGACCCATTGCCCACTTGGCCACAGGGTTCCCACCTTTGTTTCCAGGTGAGACAAAGGCCAGGAGAGGAGCTGTAGTGAGCTCTTGAGCCTCCAGCTGCTTCACAGAAAGGCCTGCAAGAATGCTTCCAGACCAGGCCCTCAGCCAGACGACTTTATGAGTAAGGGAGGTCAAGGACAAGAAGTGACCAGAAGGAGCACACGAGTAGTCACATTACCAAGGGCATTCCTGAAGCAGGACTCCTCGGTATTTCTTAAAAGCGAAGATGGACCTAATGCAATTGGGACTGTTGCCAAAGCAGCAGTGAAATGGAGAGAAACAGGCCCTGTATGTCCAACAGTGAGTGATATTGATCAGAAATAAAAGTTCCCTTCCTTCACTATGCCTCTGAGGTCTGACATTTCTGCTTGGCCCTAGGACTCTGTTGTTGGTGCCACGATGTCCCCTCCTAAAGGACCTTCACTTTCTGTGTCACTCACGCGTACAGCCTGGCGGAGTAAGAGGAGAGGGAGATGGGGGTTTATGTATCACTGGCTGGCAGTTCCTAATGTTGTTAAACCTCACACAGGTGTGCTAGCATTGAACTATCGAGTGTCACGTACCTGAGTTTGAAAATAAAAGCACATTTCCAAACCTTGGCAGCAGCCAAATGCCTCCTCATTTTGTGGAGCTGAGTCAGAACCTTGCCCAACCCTGAACTAGAATCTACCTTGGGTGACAGTGTCTCCCAGGTCCCCAGTCCTTGGGTCACCAGATCCCTTCCAGGGGCTCAATCAATTCCTCTGCTTCTCGTCCTCATTCCTGACCCTAGTTTCCCATATCTTCCTGGTCTCTGTGTTGGTTTTTTTTTTGATACATTTTTCTGTGATAGAGACTGCTACGTTTTCACCAATCTGATTTCTACGGTTAGACAATCTTTTTTCGTCTTTTCTTGCAGCGAGGGGCAGGCCAATGTGAACCTTCCAGATCCAGTTTCCTAAACAGATTCTCCTGCCTAGTACCTTGCATTCCCTGCAGTTCCCTTTCTGCCTGCCAGATTCAGGGCATTCAGTTCAGAACCTGAGGTCCAAGAAGTTGCTGGCCTCACTAAGTAGAAGCTGAGGCTTCTTATGGGCACTCACAGAATTCAACTGACATAAGCAAGAAATAAGAGTTTAGCATATTAAGCCACAGAAATTCAGGAATGTTTATTATAGCAGTTAGCCTACCCTGACTAACACATACAGAAACAGAAATAGGGAACTTCAAGAACAAATTTTCAAAATAGGAGACACTGACTTAGCAGTCAAGTGGCAGGAAACCAGAACACTGATATCAGAGACTGGAAATATGGTGACCTGTGCTGTGAATAGAACAAAAATAATAGGTAAAGTCTTACCCATGATAACTTAAAAGACAGTCCATGGGCAAGCTATAGCTCTAGGAGAAGCGGCTGAAAAGAATCAGAGTATTGAAGTATGTGAACCCTTTTTGGCTAACTTTTGAGAGAGATTGCAAGAAAAAGAAGTACTTGGGAAAGAAGTGGATAAATTGAAACAGAAAGGGAAAAGGATACAGAGTTCCTAGACTGAAGGGTTAGAAAACCTGACTGCTTTAAATCCCAATTAGACTGAAAAGAGCTTTGAGTGAAAAAGAACAAGTAAAACCTTTTAGTTGAATTCAGATCAGACCAGCCCTATGGTAAAGGTCAGAGTCAGGATATGGTCCTTCCATCCGTGGTTTCAAATGAACTTCAATAGCCACCACTAAATTAGAGAGGGGCATGGGGCTGAGATTAAAAAAAAAAAAAAAAAAATCTTGAGAATTATGACTGGGAAAGGATTTGGGGTATGATTACTGGGACGGGAAATCAAATGGAAGCACATAGACCAGAATCCTAAGTTTGGGAAGGAGTAGTATTTACAAAGAGATACAAGCCATGACTAAAAAGTCCTTCAATTGTTAAGTTAGAAAACAACTTTTGGTTTCCTAAGCTTACATCAGCAGAAAGCAGACTGTACAAGCTGTGCTACCCACAAGAAGCCTTGGAGGAATTTGCAATTCCCAGTACAAACGTGGCCAAGGAAGATTCTATCCAATGAAGAGCTACAGAGAACAGTGGACATGGGACGTGGGCCTTTCTCCAAGGAAGCAGAATCAGGATCTAAATGAAGGTAGGGAACTATGGTTGACAGAATGTCTAAAGCAGCTCCCCTACACCTCACTCCCGGGAACTTTTGAATGTAAGACATCACTCCTGTTGTTTTGCATAGAGCAGTTGACCTTGAATAGGGAGATCCTTTCCTAATTCTCTTCTCCTTTCCTGTCTTCCTTCCTTCTTCCTCTTTGTAATACTTTATCAGGTGCTTGAAGGCTAACTCTCTTTCAGGTGTAATGCTAACTTTAAGGATAATGATGAAGAGGACACAATTCCTGTTTTCCTGTCTCCCTGGCTCCATGGTGATAGAGTCATTTTGTTTCTGAGGTCCCTGTAGCCTCGGTCTTGTGCTCACCCGAGTAATGAGGTCTAAACTACAGCTATTTAAGGTGTATTAAGGTAAGTCCCCTGGTCTCTGAACTTCTCAGGTGGCGCTAGTGGTAAAGAATCCACCAGCCAATGCAGGGGATGCAAGAGATACTGGTTGGATCCCTGGGTCAGGAAGATGCCCTGGAGGAAGCATGGCAACCCACCCCAGTATTCTTGCCTGGAAAATTCCACGGACAGAAGAACCTGGCAGGCTACAGTCCACGGGGCTGCAAAGAGTCCAACATGACTGAGTGAGCACAAACAAACCCTATTTACGTAGAAGTGCTCTATGCCTGTGCAGAGCAGATTCTCCTTTCATATTGGTATCTTCCACACCAATATCTAACTTCATGACCAATACCATTTGTAAAGGAAAGAACTAGTTACCCATGTCAGTTCAGTTCAGTTCAGTCACTCAGTCGTGTCCGACTGTTTGTGACCCCATGAATCACAGCACGCCAGGCCTCCCTGTCCATCACCAACTCCCAGTGTTCACTCAAACTCATGTCCATCGAGTCAGTGATGCCATCCAGCCATCTCATCCTCCGTCATCCCCTTCTCCTGCCCCCAATCCCTCCCAGCATCAGGGTCTTTTCCAATGAGTCAGCTCTTCTCATGAGGTGGCCAAAGTATTGGAGTTTCAGCTTCAACATCAGTCCTTCCAAAGAACACCCAGGACTGATCTCCTTTAGGATGGACTGGTTGGATCTCCTTGCAGTCCAAGGGACTCTCAAGAGTCGTCTCCAATACCACGGTTCAAAAGCAGCAATCTTCGGCACTCAACTTTCTTCACAGTCCAACTCTCATATCCATACATGACCACTGGAAAAACCATAGCCTTGACTAGATGGACTTTTGTTGACAAAGTAATATCTCTGCTTTTCAATATACTATCTAGGTTGGTCATAACTTTCCTTCCAAGGAGTAAGCATCTTTTAATTTCATGGCTGCAGTTCACCATCTGCAGTGATTTTGGAGCCCCTCAAAAGAAAGTCTGACCCTGTTTACACTATTTCCCCGTCTATTTCCCATGAAGTGATGGGATCGGATGCCATGATCTTCATTTTCTGAATGTTGAGCTTTAAGCCAACTTTTTCATTCTCCTCTTTCATTTCATCAAGAGGCTTTTTAGTTCCTCTTCACTTTCTGCCATAAGGGTGGTGTCATCTGCATATTTGAGGTTATTGATATTTCTCCCAGCAATCTTGATTTCAGCTTGTGCTTCATCCTGTGCAGCATTTCTAACGATGTAATCTGCATATAAGTTAAATAAGCAGGGTGACAATATACAGCCTTGACATACTCCTTTCCTATTTGGAACCAGTCTGTTGTTCCATGTCCAGTTCTAACTGTTGCCTCCTGACCTGCATATAGGTTTCTCAAGAGGCAGGTCAGGTGGTCTGGTATTCCCATCTCTTTCAGAATTTTCCACAGTTTATTGTGATCCACACAGTCAAAGGCTTTGGCATAGTCAATAAAGCAGAAGTAGATGTTATTCTGGAACTCTCTTGCTTTTTCCATGATCCAGCGGATGTTGGCAAATTGATCTCTGGTTCCTCTGCCTTTTCTAAAGCCAGCTTGAACATCTGGAAGTTCACAGTTCTAAGCATCTGAATGCAGAGTTCCAAAGAACAGCAAGGAGAGATAAGAAAGTCTTCCTCAGTGATCAATGCAAAGAAATAGAGAAAAACCACAAAATGGGAAAGACTAGAGATCTCTTCAAGAACATTAGAGATACCAAGGGAACATTTCATGCAAAGATGGGCTTGATAAAGGACAGAAATGATATGGACCTAACAGAAGCAGAAGATACTAAGAAGAGGTGGCAAGAATACACAGAAGAACTGTACAAAAAAGAGCTTCACGACCCAGATAATCATGATGATGTGATCACTAATCTAGAGCCAGACATCTTGGAATGTGAAGTCAAGTGGGCCTTAGAAAGCATCACTACGAACAAAGCTAGTGGAGGTGATGGAATTCCAGTTGAACTGTTTCAAATCCTGAGAGATGATGCTGTGAAAGGGCTGCACTCAATATGCCAGCAAATTTGGAAAACTCAGCAGTGGCCACAGGACTGGAAAAGGTCAGTTTTCATTTCAATCCCAAAGAAAGGCAATGCCAAAGAATGCTCAAACTACTGCACAATTGCACTCATCTCACACGCTAGTAAAGTAACGCTCAAAATTCTCCAAGCCAGGCTTCAGCAATTACCCATATACTACTCTTTTTTTTTTTTTTTTTTGCCACACTCGAGTCACATGGGGTCTTAGTTCCCCAACCAAACATCCAACACTCATCCCCTGCATTGGAAGCATGGTATCTTAAACACTGGAACCACCAGGGACGTCCCTATACACTGTTCCTGAAAATGACATTCCTTTTGGAGAAAACTAATAACCTTTTGCTCAAGGCATTACTCTCAAGCCAGAATCCCATAATTACCATGGAAGACAAACCACTGAAACTCTAGCTGGGAAAAGAGAGCATTCAGACTGCTCATACACATGCAGAAAAATCTCACATTCATCAAACAAAAAAGGGGAAGTCTGAGTTGAATTTTCACCTACCAGAATATGAGAAGTTATTAAAGAGAGAGTTATATAAAGGACCTCTGTGGTGATTACTATTGTAAAGTATTACTGATTTTATAAATTGCCACCCTAGTCATGTTTTGTATGAATCTTCAACGTGTCTGATTTCTTTGAAGCAAGAGTCACCTATGGTGAGGTAGACATTTCAAATGATAAAGAAATCTTGAAAGGGAGCATGAGGATTCTGTCCTCGGTATTTAAATAATCATTTGTTTTCATGAGTCTTAGCCTCATTTCCCTACAGATCACAAAGATATGCAGTTGGGGGATTAAAAAAAAACAAAAACTCCACTGATCGTAGGAGGAAAAGAAGCACAATCCATGTTCAGTCCCCTTTAGAGACAGAGACATTCCTACAAGGATATAAATGAGCAGCTACACAGACAGTAACAATGAACCAGGTAGGAACTGAGCTGGTGGGGGACATGGGTGGTGGCAGGGGATATGAGAATTGGGGAAACCTCCAGCAGCTCACCCTGTGCTATCTGCCTTCCTCATTTGTGTGTTTTCTGAGTCAGCATTAGCTAAATTTTCCAGAAAGCCTTCCACAAAGTACAGCCTGGGCTTTCAAGGACGTCACTCATTTCCCCCTAGTGACCTTGACAAGTCAGAAGCTTGAAAGCAGGGAAATCCGGATGTCTCGGTTATGAAGCAGAGCAGTGGGGGCCCCACATATTTCCAGAAGTCTCCATCCACTGGTGATTGTTGTCTGCCTTTGATACTACCAGTGCTCATCTGACCTACTTCTCTGGCTCTGAAGGTGCTGGCACAATGGCCAAGTTCTTCAGTCTGGGGTTGCTTCTTGCCTCCATCTGGACCACAAGGCTCCTGGTCCAAGGCTCTCTCCGCTCAGAAGGTAGGTTTCTTACTAGATGGCCAGCCTGAGGCAAAACAAGATGCTGCATATTGTCCAAAGTCTACTAAGGTCTTGATTGAATTTCTGGGGTGGGGGTGGCCCTCAGTATCAACAGAAGATCTCATTGGTAGGATTGTTCTGGCAGAAATGTTTTCACCATATTGTCAGCTTCACCAAAATGATTGTCACTTACCTTTATGTTATCTTGACTTTTATTTTTGGCTATGGGATATTTTTAATATCCCATATTTTGACACAATGAAGAGAGATCACTTGATTTTAAAAGTGCTTCACTGAAGGAGCAAAGAATGATTGTGAAAAACTTTAAGCAATCATGAAGCCTGGGAAATGGTTAACTTTCACAGAATATTGGCCTGTTGATGTCTTTGGAAGTGTGAATGTGATTGTTTTAATTTTAGTTTTACTACACTATCATGAGATGTATACATTTTTAATATGCAGTAAACAGCAAATTAACTGGAAAAAAAAAAAAACTGAAAAAAATACATGTTTGAAAATTAGCTATCAGCTCCCTACCAAAGGAATGACTTAAATGATTTCTGGGCTTTTGAGATGCCTAACTGGTAACTTCACTCTGCACTGTAGGCAAAAATAAAAATAAAAATTTGACCACAAATCACTCATTACAGCTTTGGGCAAATGAAAATATGAGCACTTTAACAGGAAAATTATGTGTTCCTCTGTTGGGAGATGCTCTGAAGTATAAAATATGTTGGGAACAGACATCCAGACTTGATTTAGATATTGTTGCATTCCATTTCATAAAGGTTAGAGTTATAGGATTGTTTTTTTTTTTCTTCAAATGCCAGAATATGTTACTTTCAAATAAATTTGAAAGTAACAAACTTACTTGACATCCCCCTGGGGAGACTCTTTACTTTTCCCCAAAATACTGCCATTAATACTCAAATTGTTATGGAAATTGTCCTTTGACCCTGATTCATCACACTCTTCGGACCAACCTCAATAAAGGCAAAATTTTCCTAAGGAAATTAAAATTTTGTAAACAACTGAAAGTTATCCAGAGCCATGATTAGGGAGGAGGTGCTTGATGAAGGTAAGTGGACGGGAATGGGCACTAGTATTTTTGAGGGCCTATTTTTATATATTGTGTATACAGTATGTAAAATATATATAAAAGAAATGTATGCATATACATTTCTTAAGAATACGTTTTATAGATGAAGGAACTGGCTCAGGGAGTCCAAGTAACTTGCCTAATGTCATAAAAGCAGTGAATAATAAAGCTTGGGTCTGAATTCAGCTCTGTCTGATTCCTAGGTATATACTCTTTCTACTACACTTGCAATTTTCTAAGGAAGCTTAAGGAAGGGGTTACTGGAGGATCCCTTAGGTTCCAGCTCCCTGTTTTTGTCCTTACATAGGAAAGCATAAAATCTACGAATATTTGTCAACTGCCCACTTATGCACCCAGCCTCCACTAGGTACAAGTTATATATTTAAAAATTCTGACAAATATTCTGTAAAGATATAACCACCCCCCTTTTACAACTGAGAACACTTCCCCAAGGTTACACAGCCAGTTAGCAAGAAAAGAAATGGTCAAAGGTAGGCCTATTGTCATTACTCATAACAATAATATTTAGAGTAAAAATGATGTGTGATGAGAGAGCAAGACCACTTTACAGTGTAATGAGTACCTTCTCTATAAGTATTCCCAAAGACGCTGCTATAAGCAAGCTTATGAGTTAAATGAGCCAAATTCCAGGACAAATGGTGTGTTGCAAGAGTTCAGTTCTAGCTCTGTGTGTGTGTATCTTCTCCCCATTGCACAGTGAGAAGCAGAACAGTGTCCTAGTTAAGAACTGAGATTTTTGTATCAATCATGGTTGGATTTGTGCCTTTGAACTTCCACCTAGATGCTCTAAGTTGCTTATCTCCCTGAACTTCAATTTTCTGTCAGAAGAGTCAGGGTTTGGCACAGAGTGTCATATACAGATGATAGAAGTTGGAATTAACATTGGCATTAGTATTAATATCAATGTTGGTGTAGGTATTAGCATTAGTGAACACAGTCATAAGAAGCTGTTCTGTCACAAACACTCATAATGGGTGTTGGCTCTCTAGTCTCTCTTTCGGCAAGAGCGGAGTCTGGAAGCAAATAAGGTCATCCACAAATGCCATACATCATATTAATTTCCTTTCCCCCAGTCCCCTGCTCCACAGCAAGGTTGCCTGGTGTACTTAGAAATGCTCTTTGCATGTTTGCAAGAAGAAACTTCCTTTAAACACCAACTTGGACAGCGGTCAAACATTTGACTACGCATCCAACGCACAGATCTGTGTTTAAGTAATTACTCAGGAAATGCCCTTTCATGAACTTTTGAGGGTGAAGCCCAGTAGGAATAAATTACCTGAATGCAATGCAACTTTGCAACTTCATACAGGTCTATAAATCCCAGAATCCAGAGAGAAGGGATCAACAGAACTCTCAGATTCATTAGATTTTGAGTAAGACATTATTCACATCTTAACTGTTCAACTGCCTCAGCTTCCCCAGGGAGATCAGTCGTTAGCAAACTAAAACTAAAGTGCTTTGAAGATGATACAATGAAACTATGTTATTATTTATTGAGCACCTACTATGTGACAGGCACTGTGCTAAGCACTTTTATTTGAGTTAACTCATTTAATTTTCACCACCCTATGCTGTGGGCTTCTCTTGCAGCTCAGTTGGTAAAGAATCTGCCTGTAATCCAGGAGACCCAGGTTTGATTCCTGGGTTGGGAAGATCCCCTGGAGAAGGAAATGGCAACCACTCCAGCATTCTTGCCTGGAGAATCCCATGGACAGAGGAGCCTGGTGGGCTACAGTCCATGGAGTCACAAGAGTCGGACACAACTTAGTGACTAAACCACCACCACCTTATACAGTAGATGCTGTTGTTCTTTCAGTTTTCTAAATATGGAAACTGAGGCTCAAACACATGAAGTAACCAGCCTAAATCCACAGAGCTGACAAGCAATCTATGCTAGATTAGAATCCAGGTCTGACTCTAAAACTCCACTTCGTTTATTTAGTTTCTCTGCCATGCAAGCTTTACGAGCTGACTCCTCCAGGAACTTCTGCGTAAGCCTGCCCCCCAATGGTCAGAGATGACCTGGGACTGAGAAAGTTCACATTCTATTATAACAAGTACATTTTTCAGCCCATCTCAGAAATAGTGCTGTCTCCAACCCACACTAGTTGGGAGTATTGCTATTGTGTTTGTGCAGAGCCTGGGTTTCATCGTTCTCAGAGTCTTAGACCCCTCATTTTATAGACTCCAAAAAGGTTTGCAGCAGCTGCATCCCCTAGACTTGCCTTTGCCCAGGAACTAGGAGCCAAAGTCTCCATGTAATGAACAAGGCACCTGAACTCAGTGAGGGGGGATGGACTTGGACCCGGTGAGAGGTACAGCATGGATCCAGGCTAGCACCTACCTGCCTTATCTGTGTCCTGTTATTTCTGAACTCCAATCCCAGCTGCCGTGTTGACGGTGAGGCTCTTCTCAGGAGAGCCTGAGGGCTGAGACAAGGACACAGCACACTGAGGGGCTTTGTGATTCCTTTGCAGAACTTTCCGTCTCAGGACCATGCAGAATCATGGGGGTCACCCTAGTGACCAAAAAGACACAGCCGCTTCTGAATTTCACAGAAGCCCAGGAGGCCTGTAGGCTTGTGGGACTCACTTTGGCCAGCCAAGACCAGGTTGAAGAAGCGCGGAAATTTGGCTTTGAGACTTGCAGGTGAGAAACAGACTCACAATCACTGTGGGAGCTTTGTTGGCTCTGTGTTCTGGTTCAGCAACATGAGATCTATGTATCCATTCAATTCATGCGTATTCTGTTACAGCTATGGATGGGTTAAAAATCAGTTCGTGGTCATCCCTCGAATTATCTCCAACCCCAAGTGTGGGAAGAGTGGGGTAGGCGTCGTGATTTGGAGGAGTTCACTCAGCAGTAGGCACAGGGCCTACTGTCACAACTCATCTGGTGAGTTACACATGCGGTCTCTCCACGTGGTGGGTTTTGCCTGGATTTCAATAGCTCTATAACCAGGACTTCCCTGGTGGCTCAGAGGTAAAGAATCTGCCTGCAAAGCAGGAGACGTGGGTTCGATCCCAAGGTCGGGAAGATCCCCTGGCAAAGGAAATGGCAACTCACTCCAGTATTTTTTCCTGGGAAATCCCATGGACAGAGGAGCCTGGCAGGCTTCAGTCCATGGGGTTACAAGAGTTGGACATGACTTAGCAACTAAACCACCACCACCGTGACTAGTCTGAGAAGAGTAAGTCGGAGCAGCAGCAGAAGCAGTCTCGGTGATGGCCATTGAATCCTCCCAAGACTGCCTCTTTGACAAGGCTACAGAAGCAGTCTCGGTGATGGCCACTGAATCCTCCCGAGACTGCCTCTTTGACAAGGCTACAGAAGCAGTCTCGGTGATGGCCACTGAATCCTCCCGAGACTGACAAGGCTAGAGGTGGCAGTGTCCCCCTCAGAGGAAAAATTTAGGGGAAACATGACAGATTGGCAATATAGGGAGAGGGTACCCCTAGAGGCTCCATCCCCTCCTCTCATCCCACAAGATAAACAGGAAGAAGGGAAGGAAACACCCATGGACAAAGCAATATACTAATTTATCTCACTAAACCTCGACAATGTCCATAGGAGGTTTGCTTTATCATCCCTATTTTGCAAATGAAAAAGCTTAGGTACATAAGCATATTGTCTAAGATTTCCTTACTATGAAGACTCACACACAGATCTCCTTCATTTATCCCACATTCCTTTACAGGAGGGGAAGTTCAAACGCTACATTAGATGCTTTTAAGAACAAGACCCGATTTTCATTTTATGAAGGAAGGAATTGAAACTAGAAAATAGAACTGATTTGCTCACGGTCATCCCTTTGACCTTGTTGGAAAACCTTGGCTGCCCTAGCCCAAGTGCTTTACCTAAGTAACTTCTCAGAAGGCTTTTGACTAAACACTTGTTCTCCATTTATCATAAGAACCTCTGTCTAGTTTATTACTTTTCACACATACTCATAAATCTGACCTTCTAAAGGTCAGTGGCTCAGTGGTCATTCTCTAAGATCCAGGAGGTAAAATTGCACCAGCAATGTTCTGTTGCCCAAAGGCAGCAATTAGATCCAAGCGATTCTATGAACTATGGTGCCTTGGCCTCAAAAAGTCTTGAGATTTTTCACTTCCCTTACTTCACAGATGAAATGACTATTGCTCAGAATGGAGGTGTGTCTTGTTCAAAGTCTTACAGTGAGCTTCCAGCTATGTAAAGACTAGAGCATAAGCTTTTTACCAACTTTTTTCACTATCCTCCTCTCCCCACCTCATCCACCTATCACTTTTGGCTGGGGAATTGGTGGTTTGTTTGCCTGCTTATATGACAGCCAATGCACGTCTGTCAGATGGCCTGGCCTTTCAAATGCCCACCCTTCCTGCCAGCTGTCAGTGTGATAAACAAACACCCAGTCCTCTGGACTAAATGAAAAGAAGTCCAGGGAGATGACTCAGGTTTGCGTGTTTCCTCATGGTTTCATTTAACTTATACTTCCATTCTCTGTGCTTTCTATATACTTAGAGTTAAGTATAGAGGCTTGATTAGACACACCGTTACTAGTTTGGGTGAAAATACTTGATAGGTTAGATATTGTGTACTTTAGATCATATCCCAACAAAAGGCACTGAATGTCAGTATATCCCACTATTAACATGCTGACTTTGATCATCTGAATAAGATGGTGACTGCTGGACCTCCCTAATAAACTCAGATTTGTTTTCCCTTTGGCAATGAGGAGGGAACCTCTAGTGTGATATTTTGGCACCATGCATACCCCCAATCATATTTTACCTAATAGTTCAAGCAGACTTTGGTGATCCTTGCTGGAATCAGTTATATGCAAGGCTACAAAATGTGAATTTTCTAAATACATTCTTCCTTCTACATCTATTAGCTGGCATTCTTTGATAAAGAAGAATCTCTCTCTTTCACACACACACACACATCTTCTCCCTCCTCTAATGCTATAATTCATATAGTACTAATACTGTAATCACATGGATGCATAGCATTTTACTTAGTCGGTGTGTTCAATATGTTGTCATCAATTTTACAATTATTATTACTTTATTCTTTTTGATGCTCAAATTGTTCCACACTTGGCAAATGGAAACCCCTGCTCGTTGACTTTTGTGTCCTTCATCCCATTAGTATTTGAGCAAGTCATTGCTTTCTGTCATAACAACATGTCACAGGCTCACTTTGTACTTCCTTTATCCTAGACACGGAATCAGCCATTTATAGCTATTTCTCCAAGAGACCTTTTTAATGGGGAAGGTTAATTAGAGACCAAAATCTGCATGCAAGTTGTTCTAATTAATACTCTCATTTTCATTACTTCTCAGCTCTTTTTAGTGGGCAACTAGGAATATATATGTGCATATGTATATACACTGGCATCTTTTTTCTCTTACATGAAAAATTATTGTTTTCAATAAATAATATTAATATATTTTCTTATCCTACAATATTTTCAAAATTATAAAAACAACATTATTAAGATAATAAACCTACTGAATGGGATTTGCAGTTCATTTGCATTTTTTAGTCCTCAGAAGGTATCTCTCTGAGAATGTACTGTCAGAAAATTATATATAAAAGTGACTTGAGAAAATTTGCTACCCTTTTAAAATAAATCAGGTTCACTTGCTTCTGTTTGCCGTCTTTGTGAGGATCTGAGTTACCCTAGCCCTCATCTTACCACTGACCTGGATTTATCTTATGCTTCTTTGTTTTTGTAGCTTTCTTTTTTATTGCTATCTTACAGGCTCTGAGGATCAGATTAACCTGAAACCTGACTCTGAGCATTATCTTCTTACTGCTGTCTTTGTGAGCTTTGGGAATCAGACCAAAGTGCTTTTAATGCTTGGCATGCAGCATGGGTTTCATGCTGTTCCCTCTGCCACAATGCTTATCCTCTCATCACCTAACTGACTTGTATTCTTTATTCAAGTCTGAATAAAGACTTCCTTCTTCAGGAAGACTTTCTGTACCCCTGATTCCTAATCTTTCCTCTTGTACGCCAACCACACTGTGTTTAATAATCTATCAAAGGATTTGGCATACTCTAGAGAAATTATATTTATTGTTTGGAGGGAAGAAGACCCAGGTCCTATCACTTCCGGATGAGACACACTGTGTCCTCAACTGGTAAGGAACCGGATTGCTGCTGCTCCCTCCCATGGCAGCCTTTGCCTAACCTTAATGAGCAGAGAGTCAAAGGAAACCAATTCTTATAGATCTTATAGATCATGTCATAGATTATGCTAGGCCCTACACACTTACTGTCTCACTGCTCCTCGGTGAAATTAGTACTAATACTGTAATCACATGGATGCATAGCATTTTACTTAGTCGGTGTGTTCAATATGTTGTCATCAATTTTACAATTATTATTACTTTATTCTTTTTGATGCTCAAATTGTTCCACACTTGGCAAATGGAAACCCCTGCTCGTTGACTTTTGTGTCCTTCATCCCATTAGTATTTGAGCAAGTCATTGCTTTCTGTCATAACAACATGTCACAGGCTCACTTTGTACTTCCTTTATCCTAGACACGGAATCAGCCATTTATAGCTATTTCTCCAAGAGACCTTTTTAATGGGGAAGGTTAATTAGAGACCAAAATCTGCATGCAAGTTGTTCTAATTAATACTCTCATTTTCATTACTTCTCAGCTCTTTTTAGTGGGCAACTAGGAATATATATGTGCATATGTATATACACTGGCATCTTTTTTCTCTTACATGAAAAATTATTGTTTTCAATAAATAATATTAATATATTTTCTTATCCTACAATATTTTCAAAATTATAAAAACAACATTATTAAGATAATAAACCTACTGAATGGGATTTGCAGTTCATTTGCATTTTTTAGTCCTCAGAAGGTATCTCTCTGAGAATGTACTGTCAGAAAATTATATATAAAAGTGACTTGAGAAAATTTGCTACCCTTTTAAAATAAATCAGGTTCACTTGCTTCTGTTTGCCGTCTTTGTGAGGATCTGAGTTACCCTAGCCCTCATCTTACCACTGACCTGGATTTATCTTATGCTTCTTTGTTTTTGTAGCTTTCTTTTTTATTGCTATCTTACAGGCTCTGAGGATCAGATTAACCTGAAACCTGACTCTGAGCATTATCTTCTTACTGCTGTCTTTGTGAGCTTTGGGAATCAGACCAAAGTGCTTTTAATGTTTGGCATGCAGCATGGGTTTCACGCTGTTCCCTCTGCCACAATGCTTATCCTCTCATCACCTAACTGACTTGTATTCTTTATTCAAGTCTGAATAAAGACTTCCTTCTTCAGGAAGACTTTCTGTACCCCTGATTCCTAATCTTTCCTCTTGTACGCCAACCACACTGTGTTTAATAATCTATCAAAGGATTTGGCATACTCTAGAGAAATTATATTTATTGTTTGGAGGGAAGAAGACCCAGGTCCTATCACTTCCGGATGAGACACACTGTGTCCTCAACTGGTAAGGAACCGGATTGCTGCTGCTCCCTCCCATGGCAGCCTTTGCCTAACCTTAATGAGCAGAGAGTCAAAGGAAACCAATTCTTATAGATCTTATAGATCATGTCATAGATTATGCTAGGCCCTACACACTTACTGTCTCACTGCTCCTCGGTGAAATTACACAAGGGTACCACTACTACTTTCCAGGAGAAGTAACTTAAGGGTGCTCTGCTGTGTCAACAGTCACTAAGGGGCAGAGCTAGGATATAAATCCTGGGCCTTGGGTGACTTCATCGTCACCTTTCCTGGTGATTACCACATGACAGTAACATTCCAAGCCTAGGATGGGTCCTTCACATGAATATGTTTTCAAAGTTCCCCAGATGATTCTAACCTGCAGTCAGAGTTGAGAACTGTTTCTCTCGCCAAGATCTCTAAGATGTAAGTTCTAGAATTCCAGATACTCTGGATTCTCCTATTTCTGTGGGAGTTGCAATAACCTCTTTGTTGGCTCCTGAAAATTAAGTAAAAATGACCGTGTTTACTCTCTCATCTCTATTTCATCCTCCACACACATTCTCCTCTGCTCCAGAGCTTTGGGTGGCTTCCCACCTGAGAATCTAATGTGAACTATGAAGACTTTTTTCACATAAAACTGGGTGTAGATGAGCACTTCCATCTATCAGTTGGAAAGTTTGCTGACTCCAGTTGAAAATTTCTTCTCCTACAGAATAAATTCCAAATTCTTTACCATGGCAGTTTTAATACTTTCCCACCTATCTTGTCAGTCTCATCTCCTCCTTGCAGTCTTTCATGCTCCCAACATAGACACACCCTGCACGCCAGCCACACTGTGTGCCCTGTCATTTTCTGACATGCCTACACTTTCAAATTTCTGGAATCTTGGGTCACACTATTTTGACTGACTCGGATATCCTCTTCCATATTAGAGGAGCTGGAGCTCTATCCCAGCCGTACTGGCCTTCTTATCATCAAATGTGCCGAGATTATTCACTTTCTGGCCCTTGAACTTCCTGTTCTCTTTACTTGGAATGCTGTTGCCCGAGATCTTCAATGACTCACTACTTTTATCATTCAGGTTCCAGCTTAGGTATCACCTCCCCAAGGAGACTTACTTTTTTTTTTTTTTTTTTTAAATGTAAAAGTTTTTACATTTTATATTAAAAACTACATGGAGAAATATACAGTTTAAAACACCCCAAGTTTACAGTTAAGTACTAACAGTATATTCATAATCATATATATTTTTTTTTAATTTTATTTTTACTTTATTTTACTTTACAATACCATATTGGTTTTGCCATACATTGACATGAATCCACCATGGGTGTATATTAGCTCCCAATCCTGAATCCCTCTCCCATCTCCCACCCCTTATCATCTCTCTGGATCATCCCCGTGCACCAGCCCCAAGCATCCTGTATCCTGTATCGAACATAGGCTTGTGCTTCGTTCTTACATGATAGTATACACGTTTCAATGCCATTCTCCCAAATCATCCCACCCTCTCCCTCTCCCACAGAGTCCAAAATAGAAAGCCCAGAGATAAATCCACACACATATGGACACCTTATCTTCGACAAAGGAGGCAAGAATATACAGTGGAGTAAAGACAATCTCTTTAACAAGAGGTGCTGGGAAAACTGGTCAACCACTTGTAGAAGAATGAAACTAGATCACTCTCTAACACCACACACACACAAAAAAGGAGACTTACTTTTATCACCTTATCCAAAGTATCTGTTCCCATTCCTGCCTCTTCTAGTTTGATCCTGTTTAATTATCCTCTCAACAATTATCATCTTCTGAAATTTCTGGCTTATTTTGTGTTTTTTTTATTATCTATATCCTTCTTTCCAGTAACATATAAGCCCCTTATGAGCAAGCACTTTGTCTTATTTGCATTATGTCCCTAGTGCCTAGCACAGAGTTGGAGCTCATTAAATGTTTGTTGAATGAGCAGATTAACCCTCCACATGCTGTTCATACCATCTCATCTGTGAATCCCTAGTTATCTCCCCCTACTCTCATCAAAATACTTCTCCAGGAAACAGGAATCCCCCCTTATTTGATTCTGTATTTTCAGTTCCAAGCACAGTATATTGTGTTCAGTATGCTTTTCCCCCTGATATTTAAAAATGTTCATTTTTTGAAGGAAGAACTTAGCACGTGCTCAAGAATAGAAAATGTAGCTTAAAGTCCAGGGCAGCATTACTGGTATAGTGGTGAGCAGAGCTGCCTTCCCAAGTCCAGGGCAGAGGTCAAGGATGATGCTTATTTGAATAGAGGTCTTTTCAAAGTAAAAAGAATAGTATAAAACACTGACTGAATGCATGTGGGGTCAAAATGTTTTATCACATTCACCACAGACTTGGCTGGTAATTTTTACTTAATTTGAAAAAATAATAGAATAACTTTTCCTTTATGGCTAAAATTTCAGCCAATGCTACCCACTCTCACAAATAACTAGGGATTTAAAAGAGATACAAATGCATGTTGGAATATATTGCATGGCTCTAACACTTACTGGCTACATGACTTTGGGCAAGGTGTTCAATTTCTCTGAATTGCAGTTTCTCCTGTACAAATGAGGGTTTTATAAATTGTAAATGAAGTACCATGGTTGACTCAAGAGTAAGATATTCATCAAATGCTAGTTTCCTCTCTACCACATTCAACAGATTGGAGAGAAAACCAACATCCCTCCTCTGTCCCCCACCTCCTTCAAAAACATTTTTTTTTTTCCCAATGAACACGGAACAATCTGGTTTTAGTAGATCTTTGTCCTGAAGTGGTGTCAGGTATGTATGTTTGGCCTCCCGATCTACTCCTTTCTTCATTTCACATTTCCTTCCTTCCTTTAATCATCAGATATTGAGCATGTGCTATGTGCCAGGAATAATGCACAGACCATAATGACCAAGGCAGACAGGAGTCCTGTTCCAGGGAGCTCATGGTCCAGTGGGGAGCAGTGTAGTGAGAATCATGACAAAGGAAATACCAGGAGGTACAAGACTGCAAGTCAAGGGATCCAGACTGGCCTTCAAGTCTGTCTAAGAAAGAGATAGTCAGTTTGAGAGCCGAAGGACAAGAAAAGCTTAATAAAAAGTGGCTTCTTATAGGTGAAGAACGCATCCTGGTCTAAGACTTGAATGTGAGAGAAAGCACATTAAAGAACTGAAGGAACTCCATTGTGGCAAGGGGAATGAGAGAAAGACTGATCAAGTGAGGCCATTTCAGCAGGCTCCGTCATGGAGGACTTCATGGGCCGTGCAGTACAGCGAGGGAAGGATTCTAGAGAAGAAAGTGAGATGATTAGATTCACATTTTTATAAGACCATTCCAGTTACAGTATAAAGAGGACGGAGGAAAGTAAGATTAGATGCAGACAGACCACTTAGGAGGCTATTTCAATACGTACTTATTTTACTTTTCCCCCCCTGGACAGATATTTGGATTAACTCATGCCTTCCAGAAATTATCACCACCGATGATCCCTTATTCAACACTGAAACTGCAACATACACAACAAAAATGATGGTCAGTGACAGTACACACTCAGCATTGTCTACTGATGGTCCTGACTATGTTACAACGACTGTGGCTCCCCCTCTGGCTTCCACTTCTACTCCACGGAAAAGAAAATTAATTTGCATAACAGAAGCTTTTATGGAAACTAGCACCATAGCTACAGAAAGAGAATCAGATATTCAAAATAGACCAGCCTTCAAGAATGAAGCTGTTGGGTTTGGAGGTAAAAATTTTCTGTCTGTATTGTGTGCGTGTGTGTGATGTGTGCGCGCACGTCTATGTGCGTGCACATATAACAGACAATGCATAGAAACTAGCCTGTATCCAGATTTGGCACTCAGGACCTGACAAATATTAATGCAAATAAAATCTTGATGCAAATTCAGATTTCATATAGTCATAGAACTTGCGGTCTCTAGAGAACTTCAATGATTAAACTAAAAATCATGAGTCTAAAGGGAATCCCTGGTGACCCAGCAATAGAGAATCTACCTGCATTGCAGGAGATGCAAATTTGATTCCTGGGTCAGGAAGATTCCATGGTGAAAGAAATGGTAACCCACTTGAGTATTCTTGCCTGGAAAATTCCATGGACAGAGGAGCCTGAGGGGCTAAAGTCCATGGGGTCGCAAAGAGTTGAACACAACTTAGTGAAACCACCACCACCATGGGTCTAAAATAGATTTACTTTTCAGTAGCTTGGAATAAAATTCTAGTGACAACAGCAAAACACTTTTCTAAGAAGTATATATATCCCTTAAGTTTTTATGGAATTGCATTGTATGAGATATCCAGATATCAGTGATTTTGAGAAAAACAAATAGACTCCAAATATGAAGAAGTTTTAGGGGGACCTTAACCAATTATTTTTCTTATACGTGTACAAGAATGATATGTAATAAAAATCTACATTAAAAAAAATAAAATAAGATAGCTTCACTTTTAAAATATAAAGACTTTTCAGAATAAATTACTATCTATTCATATGCAGAAGTTTAAAAAATATATCCAGACACCTTAAATGCCTATGACCAGTAAGTTGGTTTTCTTATTTAAAAGGAAGGGTCTTGCACTTGATTTGCTCCAAACATCATCTTCAAGGCCACAGACAGGAAATGGACTCTGTCATATTGCAACTGAGTAGAGAGTGTGAGAGAGACAAGACCAAGGATTCTATAGGCAAGAAAGAAAGAAGCTTGTGGGCCTAACACCCTAAGTGGCCCCTGTGTGGTCACAGAGGAGGCTCTTCCCCTGCTCTGTCTGTGGTCTCCATCCTGTGTGAGGATGAGTCGTGAGAAGACCAGCCCACAGCAATGTCCATGTGAAGACCGACAAGCCCTGTCTCTGTCTCCCCAGGTGTTCCCATAGCCCTGCTGGTGCTCGCGCTCCTCTTCTTTGCTGCCGCAGCTGGCCTTGCAGTTTGCTACATCAAAAGGTGGGGTTGTTGGCGCATGGTTGGTCTCATCATTTTTGTCGCATCTTTATCTTGTGTTCATCCAAGGTCGCTATTAGCATTTCCCTTTTCCAAATGGAGATGGCAGTCCTCATACACCGTACATGTTCCCCCTCACCTCACTCGTCCTCCCTATCACCCAAACTTCCCTACTATTTCAGCACATGCATGTTATCCGGCTTGAAGATATAGCTCAATGGCTATCCCTTTGAATATCAAGAAATGAAAAGACTGGCATCTAGGAGGAAATGGATATGCTTTATTTGATTATCAATTCTTGGCTTTTGATGAGAGGGTATTGAGACCAGGCTAAAATTTGGCCTGTGAACCTACCATCCCATCTAAATGAATCCATTCAGGTCAGGATAGGTGAAGGTATTTGAGCATGCATGCATGTGTTAGCATCTCTCTAAAATAAAGGAACCCAGTGTACTATGCCAGTGTAGGTCTTTGCAAAGTGTTATCTGTTGTTCTATGTGTTATATAGAAGTCTCTCATTTTAATTTTGTGTTTATGCCTACAGGTATGTGAAAGCATTCCCTTTTACAAATAAGAACCAGCAGAAGGAAATGATAGAAACTAAAGTAGTAAAAGAGGAGAAGGCCGATGATAGCAACCCTAATGAGGAATCAAAGAAAATTAATAAAAAACCAGAGGAGCCCAAGAGTCCACCCAAAACCACAGTGCGATGCCTGGAAGCTGAAGTTTAGATGAGCAAGAAATGAGAGGACACACCTCAGGCTTATTTCCTTCCTGATACACATCCTGGTCCCAGATGGGGAGCCTAAAAGGACCAGAGAACCAAGCAAGCAGGTTTACCCTTGGTTCCTGACTAGAGTCAACTCAGGACTACCTTTAACTCTGGAGTACACCAAAGGAAATTCCCTTTTTCTTACTGCAGTCCTTTCTGGATCCTACCCTCCTACCTCCAAAGCTTCCTACAACCTTTCTAGCCTGGTTATGTCCTAATAATATCCCGGTGGGAGAAAGGAGCTTGGGCAAAACACCAGGACCTAAACAGCTAAGCAGAACATGTTTGTCAAGTGGCCTTTATGCTGCCTGAGAATAGGTGAGTTGAGAGTCAAGAAACCATTGACATCAAGGCTTTGTCTATTGATTGACTCTACAGCCCAGATTCTTTCTTCAGCTCTGGAAAGGAAACATTTTTACCACCTGGCATGTTCTTCTGAGCCAGGCAAGAGTGAAAGAAGGAAGAAAAAGTTTAGCAACTAAAAGACATAGATTCCCATGATGTGAGACCTAATCTCTGTAAAGCCAAAATAAATAGACAAAAAGAATGAGGCTGGGGATATTGGGAGCATCTGTCAGTAGGGACTATAAATACAGACAGAGCAAATGTTCATCTCTGAATAATTTGAATTGAAATCACTTATCAGAAGCTACACACACTTATTTTTCTCTCTTGAGCTACTGCTAGTTTCTCTAGAAGAATATACTGTTACAAGAACCTGCCCCCCCCAAAAAAAAAACTCTTACAAATTTCTATTTTAATCCAAATTACAGAAATTATTAGTGAATAAAATTACTGTGTTAAAAAGCAGTAAAGTTTAATAAACATTTGCTGAATGCCTACTCTATGTCAGGTGCAAGTTCTTACATTCCATAATTGAATATTATTCACCCAAATTTTCATATAATAGAATATATGAAGATAATTTTTTCACTGTTAATATCCCAGCTTGTCTGCTTCCACAACCCAATTATGTTTTTCGGATACTAACCTACTCATTATTTTCTCATTAATATGGCAACCATTAAGCCTTAATTTATTATTAACATACCTGAAAAATACATCATTACTTCTATACGCTTTTTAGATGTCACTACCAAATGTATCGCTAGCTCTCCTTCTTCCAGCAAAAGAAGCCTGGGAGGTGCAGAAATAATTGTGCTGAAAAAATAAAAGCACTTATAAAGTTTCTCTGCTCTCTTATTTACACTGAGGCCTTATACCTTCCATGCAATGAAGTAACCTGTTGTTTGCAAAAGTAAACAACTTTGGTTGTTGAAATATATCTGCAAAGCCAATAGAACCTACGTCACCGTGTGGGACTTTACTTGCTTCCGATGGGCTTATTTTAAGTAGGTCAATTATACACACATAAATTAGTCCTTTACTTAGTATTCAGGTCCTACATTCCAATATGTTTCAGAGTTCATAGGAAACTGGGGATTCAGGACCTCTCATTTGTCCTGTGTCTCTAACTTTCTCTCTCTCTCTCTCTCTATACAGTCTTTCTCTCTTAGACTGCTAGTATCTTCTTCCCCTCATCAGTAACCCTACAATTCCATGATCCTTTCAGCTCAGAGACCATAACCTGTTGGCATAGTCTTTTATGGTTGGCCCACAGAGTATTCTCTTAAAATTAGGTTTAATTGCCAAGAATTAAACATCAAGAGATTTCATGCTTATACTTCTGTTCCCTTGAAAGCTGGCAAGATCTGGAACTACTGAATGCTTGCTGCCTCATAGTTTCCTTAGTTGGTGATCCTGAGCTATGGCTGCCCCCTTAAGTGGACGATTCTCTCTGCACCTCACCGCAGTCCTCACCATTCCCGACTGCAACCTCACACCAAAGTAAAGGTGCCATTTCCTATGAATCTTATAGTGCTGTTGCCTTTTTGTTTTTCAAACCCAGTCCATTTCATTCATTGACAACATGCCTGACTGGCCCTGAGGTCTACGAATTTAAAACCCTGGTTTGTCAGTCCTTAAGCTTAATCATGGAGAAGGACATGGCAACCCACTCCAGTATTCCTGCCTGGGAAATCCCTTGGGCAGAGGAACCTGGTGGGCTGTAGTCCATAGGGTCATGAAGAGTTGGACACGACTTAGTGAATAAACAACAACAACAACAAAGCTTAATCAGCCTCAACCAGTTCACAAGAAGTGAAGAAGAAAAGGGGAGAAAAGCCTCAGTGGGGTTCTTCCATCTGTGGGGTTTAGCTGGAAAATAATCAGCTCTTCTACAGTAGGTCTCCCATCCATGAGTACCTACCACACTTGTTGCTTTGGTTGCTAAGTCATGTCCACCTCCTTGCAATCTCATGGACTGTAGCCCACCAGGCTCCTCTATCCATGGGATTTCCCAGGCAACAATACTAGAGTAGGTTGCCATTTCCTTCTCCAGGGAATCTACTCAACCCAGGGATCAAATCTTCTCGACCCAGGGACCCACATCTCCTGCTTGGCAGGTGGATTCTTTACCACTGAGCCACCAGGGTCCATCTACCATACCGGATCTTGTATTTCTTTAGACAAGACTATGCCCTACTCAGGAGGAGGGAGGAGGAGAGACTAAAACTCTACCCAGCCACATATAACTGCTAGTCCAAATGTCAATTGCAAAAATACTGATGAAAATGTGTAACTTCCATCATTATGGAAGAAAGGAAATAAGAAAAGAAAGAAGGGAGGGAGGGAGGGAGGGAGGAAACTATCATTTATTGAGCACCTACTAAGTGACAGTCATTTTCTTATGTTGTTCTATTTAATTGCCACATCTTCCCTGAGAAGGATTATTACTGTCATTTCCTATTATTAGAAAGTTGGATTTCCCAAGGAGTTTAGTCACTTTTCTGAGATCACAGGTCTAGTTAAGTGATGAAGGTAGGGTTCAATTCCAGGTCAGAATGACCACAGAGCCCACCCTCCTTCCCCTACAACAATGGACTTCCCTTCCAAATGACAATGTAGGGATGTAAACCATTCCAACATGCAAGGCTGAAATCAGTCACTTGCCAAAAAAACACAGAGGTGAAATAAGAAAAACAACTCAGGATTCCTGTCCCAACTTCAGGGAATTTTTCTTAAAATCCATTGCAACAAGGGGAGAAGAGAAGCATTAAAAGACTTTGAAAACTACTCTTTCCTTGAGGCAGATACTGACCTCAGCAAAGACAACCTGATTCAGTTCATAGAATCAGAAAATGTAAGGCTCAGAAGGACCCAAGATAAGCTTCTCTAAACTCTGTTTTCATAGTTTAAAAAAAAAATGGAGTCCAATGTCACAACCAACTAGACGTAGGTCCTGGTCTAGAAGTTTCCTCTTTCCTAGTCAGATTCTCTTTATTCTCCACTGAATAAAGAGAAATTGGAAGAATGTGAGAGGGCATCCCATGTCAGACCTACAGGCCAGCCTACCAAAGCCAGTTTTAGAAAGAGGCTGGTAGATAGCCATGTGATTACATTTTCAGGTGATGCAAAGGATTTCTCTGCCCAGAAATGACTTCTCCAAGCCTTTCTCACAGGCTCAAATATTATAGATGCACTCCTTTGGACAAGGTTACTCTGTCTTGGGAAGGAGTCCTCTGTAAAACTGCATGCTTATAAAGTCCAGGCCAACTGTCAGATATTAACATGCCAAGGTGGGTCCAGTGAAGACAAGCTGATTTCCAAATGTAGAAAACTGGAGTAAAGCAGATGGCTTGAGACCCAGCACATGTTTGCATGTAGTGGGAGTTTCTAAATATCCATTGGCTTGAACAGAATTGAACCATATTGACTTTCAAGCTACATTTTACATTTTATTGTACTTCTCTTGACCTTTAGCTAGTGCCCAAAGCAAAATCAGTTGCTCTGGGGAGAACAAATTTCTAAAGACAATAATAATAATATACAAGTAAATAAACTCTTCCTAAGGAACGGGAGAGTCACTCATGCACTGAAAAGAAAAGGTTTAGGTATCCAAACAGGAAAAAAAGCAATTATTTGTCAGTTCAATCTCCTAGTTGAAAGCAAATAAAATTTAGTTGCTTACCCCACAACAGTCTATATGCAAGGTTAGGTTTGACCTCAGAGCATTTTTAAAATACTTAAATCAGCTGAGAGCCTTCTTTTCCCCTTTCTACACTGTGCTTTTTGGAAAGAAGTCACAATACATAGCCCATACTTAAGTAGGGGAGTTATGTTCTGCCTCCTTGGAAGTGAATTGTCTACATAAGTTTCTTGTAATTCTCTTGCACAGGATACTGACTTAATAATCTCCTTAATTTATCCAATAACTTATTTCTATCAATATGGACTAATGAATATCTATTACTTTAGTATAATCCAATACTATTCACAAGCTTGCATGTGTGCGTGCTTAGTCACTTTGGTCGTGTGCAACTCTTTGTGACACTATGAACAGTAGCCCACCTATGGACAAAGGACAGGCTCTTCTGTCCTTGGGATTCTCTAGGCAAAAATATTGGAGTGGGTTGCCATTTCCTATTCCAGGGGATCTTCCCAACTCAAGGATGGAACTCAAGTCTCTTAAGTCTCCTTCAATGGCTTGCAGGTTCTTTACCACTAGCACCACTTGGGAAAACTCTGATACTATTTTATTTCTTTTTTTCTCAAATTGCTCCAGTTTTGACCATTAGGAACTCTTTTCATCTGCTCCTGTGTCCCTTTGGCCTACTCCCGTAATTGTGGTTTTATTGGTCACTTCCTTACTTTCTGGCACTATACAATGATCCAGGAGCTAGAAGGCAGAAGGAGGGAGAGACGAGCTTTGCCAAACTTCAGCAATTGGCTACAGGCAAGCATGATTGTGGATCATGGCTTTTCTGTGGCAAAGTTCCAGAAGCTAACCTAACTTTATGGGTGGTGGGAAGCAGCTACAGTTGTAGCTTTCACACTTAGGTTCTAAGTACTTCCAACAATACTTAATTCCCTATGTTAAGGTTTTTCTGTTTAAAACAATTGGAGAGATTTCTGTTTGCTGTGAGGACATGCTGACTGATACAAATGCTTCTTGAACACATTTTACAATTTGACTTCAATCCTTATCTCAAACCTTTTCTCCAGTCATTTCTGCAAGAATCCTTCATGATGTAACTACACAAGAATATTTGCTATCCTGGAATATAATTAGTGTCATGACCTATCATCTTTGCAAGTGCCGTTCCTTCTGTTTCAAATACCTTTGCTTTTTTTCCCAATTGTATTTATTATCTGTTGCTTAACAAATTACAATTTGCATAACAAATTACCCCTAATCTTGTTGTTGTTACCCTTCAGTTGCTCAGTCATGTCCGACTCTCTGTGACCCTATGGATTGTAGCACGCCAGGCCTCCCTGTCCTTTACTGTCTCCTGGAGTTTGCTCAAACTCATGGCCATTGAATTGGTGATGCCATCCAACCATCTCATCTTCTGTCATCCCCTTCTCCTCCTGCCTTTAATCTCTCCCAGCATCAGGGTCTGTTCAAATGAGCTGGTTCTTCGCATCACATGACCAAAGTATTAAGCATAACCTTAATGACTTGTAGTAACACTTGTTATCTAGAGTTGTTGTCAGTCAGCAATCTGGGCATGGCCAACTGGGTCCTTTGCTTCAGGGCTCTCTCGGAGCTTCAGTGTCAGGTAGGGCTGTATTCTTCTCAGGGCTCCTCTAGGGGCGGAATCACTTTTAAGTTAATTCATGTGGTTGTTGGCAGGATTTAGTTCCTTGTTTGCTATCTGCCAAAGGCTAGCCACCATCCTTTCCCACATGGAACTCACTATTGGGGTAACTCACCAAATGGCAGCTTGCTTCATCAGAGCCAGCAAGGTTGAAGAGTCAGAGAGTATGCCAGCAAGATGGAAATCATCTTTTACACCTAATCTTGGAGGTGATATCCCATTACTTTTGTATATTCTATTCATTATAAGTAAATTACTATGTCCAGCTCACACTTAAGAGGAAGGGATTATGCCAAGGCATGAATGCACCAAGGTAGTTCCCCAGTGGCTCAGTGGTAAAGAACTTGCTTGCCAATGCCGGAGACGCAGGTTCAATCCCTGGGTGGGGAAGATGCCCTGAAGAAGAAAACGGCAACCCACTTTGTTATTCTTGCCTGGGAAATCCCATGGACAGAGGAGCCTGGTGAGCTACAGTCCATGGGGTCGCAAAAGAGTCAGACACGACTTAGCGACTAAACAACAAAAACAATGAATACCAGGAGGTGCGGGATCACTGGGAGTCTTTTTAGAAGGCTGCCTCCCACACATTAGTCATTCTTCTCATTCTTTCTCTTTGCACTTTGTTTGTATGTCTGTTAGCTTATGCAACATGGTATTATTCTTACTTGTGTTAGAAAAACTGTGCGTCTTTCCTTTACTCTCATACTATTGCCACACTCACAACACTTCTGTTGTCATATATGTGTGAGATTTTCCCCACAAGAAGCAATTCTCTGGGATACCAGCTGGGTATCATGCATGCATGCAAAGTCGTGTCTGACTCTTTGCCACTCTATGGGCTGTAGCCCTCCACGTTGCTCTGTCCTTGGAATTCTCCAGGCAAGAATACTAGAATGGGTTGACATTTCCTCCTCCAGGGGATCTTCCTGATGCAGGGATTGAAACCGCGTCTCTTCCCTCTTCTGTATTGGCAGGTGGGTCCCTTACCACTAGCGCCACCTGGGAAGGACATTAATTCAATTCTGACAAAGTCCACCTGGAGACAGCATCAGATCCCTCCAGTTAAGGGCTCAGTTCCAAAAGCCTGTCCCTCCTTCCCACTTCAGACACCAATCAAAGTCCGGGTTGTTACCTATGCTTCTGAAAAGAAAGGAAAGTTAGTCACAGTCTTGTCTGACTCTTTGCGATCCCATGGACAGTAGCCCACCAGGTCCACTGTCCATGGAATTCTCCAGGCAAGAGTACTGGAGTGGGTTGCCATTCCCTTCTCCAGGGGATCTTCCTGAACCAGAGATCAAACCCAGGTCTCCTGCATTGCGGGTAGATTCTTTACCAACTGAGCTACTAGGGAAGCCCTTGCTTTAAACCATTGGCTAAGGAACAGAGGTTCCCAGAACCCACTCCTCGGATTTAACTAATTTACTAGAACGGCTCACAGAGTGCAGGAAAACAGCTTACTGTTGACCAGTCTATCTAAAGAGAGATGATAAAGGATACAGATGCACAGGACAAGGTGTGTGGGAAGGGCTGCAGAGCTCCCGTGCCTTCTCCAGGTACACCAATCTCCCAGCACCTATGCATCACCAACCTGGAAGCTCTCGGAACCCTGTACTTTGGGGTGGTTCTTTTGGCACCGCTGGGTCTGCACTGCTGCGCGTGGGCTCTTCACTGCTGCGCTCCGGCTTTCTCTAGTTGCAGGGAGTGGGGGTTACTCTCTAGTTACAGTGTAGGGGCTTCTCATTGTGGTGGCTTCTCTTGTTGTGGAGCACTGGCTCTCGGCAGTGCATGGGCTTGAATAGTTGTGGGGCCAGAGCTTAGTTGCCATGTGGCATATGGGATCTTATTTTCCAGACCAGGGATTGAGCCCATGTCTACCAGCAACACCACCCCTGCATTGGCAGGCAGATTCTTAACCACTGGACCACCAGGGAAGTTCCTGTGGGGATTTTTATAAAGGCTTCATCACATAAGCATGATCACTCATTAAATCCATTTCCAATTCCTCTCTGGATGATAAGGAGGGAGACTGAACAGTTTCAAGCTTCTATTCATGACTTGGTCTTTCTGGTGATCACCCACCACCTAGAAGCCTACCAAAAGTCATGTCATTAGAACAAAAGACACTTCTACCACCCACAGAAAAGATTCCAAGAGATTTAGGAACTCTGTGTCAGGATACAAGGTCAAAACACAAATATTAGAACAAAAGATGCTCCTAGTGCTTTTATCACTTAGGCTCTTTTAGGAGTTTTGTGCCTGGACTTAAGGGCACCATATATATTAGCACATACATGGCTGGCTCTCAGTAAATGCTGAATGACCACACATACACTTTCAGATTTCATGAGCTCCAAGTCAATACCTTTATCCAGCCCTCTGTATCGAGGCTGAAGGTCATCCATTACAGGGCCGATTGTTCCTGGCCATCCAAGTATTGTTCTTCCTGATGACTCTCTTGGTACAGAATGCAGCTGTGAACAAGCCAGAAGCATACATAAAGACCATTATACTTGAACTTTACGAGCTGTGCATTGACTCACCTTTATGAGTAACCTCATATTACTATTTATTTTAGCAGGGAAACTGCAGTGTCTTTTGGACAGTGGTCAAGTTAAAAAAAGTTGAGCTCCCTCAGCAATCACAAGACCAATAAATATTAGCAAAAGGTGGCTCCTCTCTAGATTTATTTTAGTCTTTGAAATCTATGGTGCTTTTTAAAAATTTTTTATTCATTTGTTAATTGAAGGACAATTGCTTTACAGAATTTTGTTCTTTTCTGTCAAACAGCAACAAGAATCAGCCTTAGGTACTCCTCCCAAACTTCTGTCCCGTCTCGCTCCCCATTCCACCCTTCTGGATTGTTACAGAGCCCCTCTTTGAGTTCCCTGAGTCACAGAGCAAATTCCCATTGGATATCTACTTTACATATGGCATTGTAAGTTTTCATGTTACTCTCTTCATACATCTCACCCTCTCCCTCCTTCCCTCCCCCCATGCCCATAGGTCTGTTCTCTAAATAAATTCATCAGTACCATCTTTTCTAGATATATATATATATATATATATATGCATTAATATATGGTATTTATATTTCTCTTACTTCACCCTGTATAATAGGCTCTAGGTTCATTCACTTCATTAGAACTGACTCAAGGTGCTCCTTTTTATGACTGAGTAGTATTCCATTGTGTATATGTACCACAGCTTCTTTATCCATTCATCTGTCAATTGGCACCTAAGTTGTTTCCATCTTGTAGCTATTGTAAATAGTGCTGCAATGAACATTGGTGTACACGTGTCTTTTTCAATTTTGATTTCCTCAGGATGTATGCCTAGTAGTGGGATTGCTGAGTCATACGGTAGTTTTATGCCTAGTTTTTTTTAAGGAATCTCCATACTGTCTTCCATAGTGGCTGTATCGGTTTACATTCCCACCAGCAGTGCAAGAAAGTTCCCTTTTCTCCACACCCTGCCCAGCATTTATTGTTTGTAGACTTTTTGATGATGGCCATTCTGACTGGTATGAGGTGGTATCTCATTGTACTTTTGATTTGCATTTCTCTAATAATGAATGATGTTAAGGATCTATTTAGGATGCTTTCTTGGCAATCTGATATTCTGCATAGTAAATTTTAAGATTCTCTAGAAATTAGAACCATTTGGGTGCATTTCCAGACTTTTTTTTTTTTTTTTTTTACTGCTCCATTCATTTTTATTTTGTCTAGTTTTTTGTCTTAAGGTAAACTGAAGACATTCTTTTGTGATTTTTTTAAAAAAGACAGTCAATTAAAAGTACAATCTCTATAAATACCAAAATATCTAACAGAATACTCTATTGTACATATTCTTTCACCGATGAAGATTATAATTTTATCAAAAGCTAAAATCCAAAAAAGCAAAATGGCTGTCTGGGGAGGCCTTACAAATAGCTGAGAAAAGAAGAGAAGTGAAAAGCAGAGGAGAAAAGGAAAGATATACCCATTTGAATGCAGACTTCCAAAGAATAGCAAGGAGAGATAAGAAAGCCTTCCTCAGCGATCAGTGCAAAGAAACAGAGGGAAACAATTGAATGGGAAAGACTAGAGATCGCTTCAAGAAAATTAGAGATACAAAGGGAACATTTCATGCAAAGAAGGGCACAATAAAGGACAGAAATGGTATAGATCTAACAGAAGCAGAAAATATTAAGAGGTGGCAAGAATACACAGAAGAACTGTACAAAAGCGATCTTCATGACCCAGATAATCACAACAGTGTGATCATTCACCTAGAGCCAGACATCCTGGAATGCGACGTCAAGTGGGCCTTAGGAAGCATCACTACAAACAAAGCTAGTAGAGGTGATGGAATTCCAGTTGAGCTACTTTAAATCTTAAAAGATGATGCTGTTAAAGTTCCCATCACTTCATGGGAAATAGATGGGGAAACAGTGGAAACAGTGTCAGACTTTATTTTTTTGGGCTCCAAAATCACTGCAGATGGTGACTGCAGCCATGAAATTAAAAGACGCTTACTCTTTGGAAGGAAAGTTATGACCAACCTAGACAGCATATTAAAAAGCAGAGACATTACTTTGCCAACAAAGGTCCATCTCTTCAAGGCTATGGTTTTTCCAGTAGTCATGTATGGATGTGAGAGTTGGACTATAAAGAAAGCTGAACACAGAAGAATTGATGCTTTTGAGCTGTGCTGTTGGAGAAGACTCTTGAAAGTCCCTTGGACTTCAAGGAGATCCAACCAGTCCATCCTAAAGGAAAGAAGTCCTGAATATTCATTGGAAGGACGGATGTTGAAGCTGAAACTCCAATACTTTGGCCACCTGATGCGAAGACCTGACTCATTTGAAAAGACCCTGATGCTGGGAAAGATTGAAGGTGGGAAGAGAAGGGGACAACAGAGGATGAGATGGTTGGACGGCATCACTGACTCAATGGACATGAGTTTGAGAAAGCTCTGGGAGTTGGTGACAGACAGGGAGGCCTGACGTGCTACAGTGCATGGGGTCACAAAGAGTCGGACACAACTGACTGAGTGAACTGAACTGAATATATTTAGTAATTATAGTAATATTTATGTGTATTTTAAATAATAGCAATAACAAAGACAGATGTTACAAAACTGAACAAAGCTAAAACATTATAACAGATACGTTAAAGTCATGTCATGTTTTCTCCATTAGCAGAATTCCTAAAAGATCCTGTTAAAGGTATACTATCAAGTCGAATGTCTGTGTAGTAGAGGTTATGGGAAGGAGATGTCTAAATCTGAAGTCCAGCATGGAAACTGTTTGGGTTATAAATTTGGAAAGGGGGTGGGATGGGGCATATGGCACCAGTAGATATTAGAGACGATGTGAACTCACCACGGGTATTGACTAGTGTCTAGGTGGAGGCAAGAGGCTAACCTGATGTGGACTGAAATATGGCTTTGTCTGTGGGACATCTTGACCAGTGTCTGAAACTCCAGTACAGGTAGATCAAAGAACTCAAATTCTCAGTGAAAATGACCCATAATATTTCAGTGTGTAAGCTGGGTGGTCTGCACCTATATAGGGAGAAATACCTTGTGGAGACAACCAGAGCTGGGAAACATTTCACACTTTAGCAGAAGTGAGACAATATTCTCATCCCTGCTTCTACCTATGTTTCCCCTCCCTTTTTTATTTTGCTGCACCGGATCTTAGTTGCACTATGTGGGCTCTTTCTTGCATCATGTGGGATCTTTAGCTGTGGCAGGCAGGATCTAGTTCCCTGCCCAGGGATCAAACCCGGGCCCCTTGCATTGGGAGCATGAAGTCTTAAACACTGGACCACCAGGGAGTCCCTAGCTGCCCCCTTTCTAATACCCCCTCATCAGAAGAGCCCTGGAGAAGGAAATGACAACCCACTCCAGTATTCTTGCCTGGAGAAGTTCATGAACAGAGGAGCCCATGGGGCTGCAAGAGTCGGACACAACTTAATTACTCAACCACCACCACGATGAGAAGAGCCATTGCTAACCTCATTGATAAAGGTCAGGATCTCTATTAGCCCTTATTTCACTGGTGTGTAGAGTTATTCTGCCTTAAAATTCAGGACTTATTCATGGCGCTCAACTGTCCACTTTCTGTCTCAGACTCTGGCAGGGCCTGGTCCCTAGAGGCAGAGTAGCCATCTGTCACTTCCACACTAAACACGTGGTTAGATAAGTGGACTTGTGGCTCCCTTTGCATCTTCTCTTTCTGGATAATATTTAGGCCTCTAGACTTAAGCCCTGTGCCCAAAGTAGCTTCCACAGAGAGCCCTGCATTGGGGGTTATTGGTGGATATCAGTAAAGTGTGGGCAGAGGCAGAGATCATTATGATACTGTCTATACTTGTGACACTGTCTATACTTCCTTTATTCTCCTTTTCTAGAATGATGGCTTGTAAGGAACCCGCGTAATCTGCACTTCTCTGGCTCTGTTGAAGCAGAGTCCGACTCCTTAGAAAAACAAGAAACCTCCCTTTAGATTTATCCAGAAGCAGACAACTGAAATGCATACACTAGCAAGTGTGGTCATCAGCCTTTGGGCATTGTTTTTCCCGCTGCTCTCAGTCTAATTCCCCTCCAGTGAGTGTTGTCATGTCTTCCGTTAGGCGCTCTGGCCACTTCTGCTTGTTTCTTCCTTTTCCTACCAAGCCCTATGACTATTTCCTCTAAGGTATCAATACATCTACCAGGCACCACTGCCTGTACTGAGCGCTGCTTCTATCTCCTCTGGGAACTGCGACACCCACAGGAAACCAGTGGCATTGACAGACCCTGCCGCTGCTCCCTGGTAATACCCTCTGTGGCATCTATCAGCTAACAGTGCTACCTCTCTAGATGGCAGTTGTCTATTAGAGAGGGCTGCTTTTTTCTCCAGCTGCCACAAAACTGCAGGCACGGCCCTCTCTGCCTGCTATTATTGCAGTTGCCTGACACCAGCACTGATGGGCTGAAATCCCTGAAGTACCAAAGCTAAGGAATGTGCTGGATAGGCACGCTGAGTTTAGCAGGACAAACATCAAGATACCCTGTTAAATTTAAATTTCTGGTAAGTAATAAATAACATTTTAGTTCCACATATTGGTGTGACATAAAATTTAGACCTATTTATACTAAAAAACAAAAACAAAGAAACCTGTTGTTTACCTGAAATTCAAATTTAACCAGGCATCCCTGTTTATCTGGTAACCCTAGTGTGGGACAAGTGGAGAATTAGTGCTTCTTTCTCCAGTTGCAATTAACTTCATTTGAAATGGACCAAAGCAGTACTTACCATAACCTAAAATACTGACCTTTTAGTGCAGACAGCTTTTGCAGTTTTTGTTAACATCCTTTTATAAATCTATTACATGGATTTGATTCCATGGGAATTGTTTCATAGATAAAAATCAGGTTAAAGTCACCTCACTCCAACCCACTCCCCATCCCTTGATTAAGGCTTTATTAGGCAAACATTCATAATGGCCTGGCTTCCTTTCCCCTTCAGATAAGTTCTCTCCATTGAGAACAGAAAGAGAGATAGAGGAGGAGGCTATCACAACCAGATAGTAAAACATATTATAAATCTCCTGTAATTAAAACAATGCAATACTAGTACATGAAAAGACTAATCAAGATTTTAAATCTTTTAAATTTTAAACTAGGAACATCAGTATGAACTCTGGATTATTATTTCCTTTTTAATTTCCCTAACTCTGCACACTGCAAATGACTAGAAGTAATGATAGTCCAATAGCTATGGATATATCTAGTGACAAGATTGGACCCTGTATACCATTCCCCAGTAAAAGGATCTAGAATTCCTTGGAAGAATGGCTAGTTCCAGATCTGGAGCAAAAAATATAGACGATAAGCCAGGGACCAGAATGCAAGGAAGCTATCAAAGTCTTGCCTAAAAGACTGTATACTGTGGTTATCACTGGCCAAAAATGGGACTATATAAACACCAAAACTAATATTAAATTCAATTGATCAAATATTTAAAACCCACAAATTCATAATTATACTGAAAAAGTAAAATTCCACATCCTGGACGCAATTGTAAGGAGCTAGTTACCAACTCCTTAAAAGGAAAGAATTTGGTATTTCTTGTGTCTTTCCTGTATGAACAGTATTTCAGGGTAAACAAATAGCCTTTTTATACTTTTTACAAAAGTGATGCTACTAAGTGATAATTTAGTGATAACTAAGCTACTAATTTCTGATAACTAGAAAATCAACATTTTGTAATCCCTAATAAAATAGATTCAGGCTACCATCATAATGGATAAAAGCATTAGATGAAATTTTGATGGGAGTCCCGATGATCAGTCTTAAAGCAGATACTGTGGGCCTCCTGATGTGATGCAGCATGAAGCACAGAGCAGAACCTAGGAAGTATTCCTGCCCAAACAGTTGAATGTGAGACAAATCAAGCCTCTAAAGCCACTACTCATACAGGAAATGTGGCAAGAAAAGGGAGCAAGGTAAATGGAAGAAAACAGATAAATCCAAAATGAAGGGATAGTCTATGCAACAGCTAACCCAGAGTGATAGTCCTTATGCATTAATGTAGCTAAATCTTGTTGTTGTTGTTCAGCCACTCAGTCCTGACTCTCTGCGACCCCATGGACTGCAGCACGCCAGGACTCCTATCCTTCACCATCTCCCGGGGCCTGCTCAAACTCATGTCCATCAACTCAGTGATTCCATACAACCATCTCATCCTCTGTTATCCCCTTCTTCTCCTGCCTTCAATCTTTCCCAACATCAGAGTCTTTTCTAATGAGTCAGTTCTTTGTATGAGGTGGCCAAAGTATTGGAGTTTCAGCATCAGTCCTTCCAATGAATATTTAGGGTTAATTTTCTTTAGGATTGACTGGTTTGATCTCCTTGTGGCCCAAGGGACTCTCAAAAGTCTTCTCCAACACCACAGTTCAAAAGCATCAATTTTTTGACGCTCAGCCTTCTTTATGGTCCAGTTCTCACATCCATACATGACTACTGGAAAAACCATAGTTTTGACTAAATGGACCTTTGTTGGCAAAGTAATGTCTCTGTTCTTTCATATGCTGTCTAGGTTGGTCATAACTTTTCTTCCAAGGAGTAAGCAACTTATAATTTCATGGCTGCAGTCACCATCTGCAGTGATTTTAGTGGGCCCCCCACCAACCCCAAAAAAAGTCTCTCACTGTTTCCATTGTTTTCCCATTATTTGCCATGAAGTGATGGGACCTGATGAAAAGATCTTAGTGTTTTGAATATTGAGGTTTAAGCCAGCTTTTTCACTCTCCTCTTTAACTTTCATTAAGAGGCTCTTTAGTTCCTGTTAGTCCCTAGTTATTCAAATACTAATCTAAGTGTTTCTCTGTAGGTATTTTGTAAATGAAATTAAAGTCCTGATCAACTGACTTTAAGCAAGGAGATGCAACCAGTCCATTCTGAAGGAGATCAGCCCTGGGATTTCTTTGGAAGGAATGATGCTGAGGCTGAAAGTCCAGTACTTTGGCCACCTCATGCGAAGAGTTGACTCATTGGAAAAGACTCTGATGCTGGGAGGGATTGGGAGCAGGAGGAGAAGGGGATGACAGAGGATGAGAAGGCTGGATGGCATCGCGGACTCGATGGACATGAGTCTAAGTGAACTCCAGGAGTTGATGATGGACAGGGAGGCCTGGCGTGCTGCGATTCATGGGGTCGCAAAGAGTCAGACATGACTTAGCGATTGAACTGAAACTGAACTGAAGGGGTTACAAAGAGTCCAGAACTTAAGGACTGAACAACAAAAACAAGGGAGATTATCCTAGATGATCTGGGTGGGTCTGATTCAATAAGCTCAAAGAATTTAAGAGCAAAACTGAAGCTTCCTGGAAGAAGAAATTCTACCAGACTGCTAAAGAATGCTCAAACTACCGCACAATTGCACTCATCTCACACACTAGTAAAGTAATGCTCAAAATTCTCCAAGCCAGGCTTCAACAATATGTGAACCATGAACTTTCAGATGTTCAAGCTGGTTTTAGAAAAGGCAGAGGAACCAGAGATCAAATTGCCAACATCCGCTGGATCATGGAAAAAGCAAGAGAATTCCAGAAAAACATCTATCTCTGCTTTATTGACTATGCCAAAGCCTTTGACTGTGTGGATCACAATAAACTGTGGAAAATTCTGAAAGAGATGGGAATACCATTGTTGGAGAAGACTCTTGAGAGTCCCTTGGACTGCAAGGAGATCCAACCAGTCCATTCTAAAGGAGGTCAGTCCTGGATGTTCATTGGGAGGACTGATGTTGAAGCTAAAACGCCAATATTTTGGCCACCTCATGTGAAGAGTTGACTCATTGGAAAAGATCCTGATGCTGGGAGGTATTGGGGGCAGGAGAAGAAGGGGACGACAGAGGATGAGATGGCTGGATGGCATCACTGATTCGATGGACGTGAGTCTGAGTGAACTCCGGGAGTTGGACAGGGAGGCCTGGAGTGCTGCGATTCATGGGGTCACAAAGAGTTGGACACGACTAAGTGACTGAACTGAACTGAACTGAACTGTAGAAGTTTCAACGCATGCCCAAGAGTTCCAGCCTTCCTTCCTGACAGCTTGCTCTATGGATTTCCAGCTTGCTATAACACCCCCTACAACTGAGTCAATTTCTTGCAATAAATCTCTTAGAATATATTTCCTACTTGTTCTGTTTCTCTGGTTGAAACTAACACACCCAGTTTTTGTAACAAGTTGATAGCATGAAAAAAGCAGAATAGACAGACTGTTCTAAATTTTAAAACTTAACAATCAAACACAAGGAGAGGCCATAAACAGTTATGCTGAGATCAGTGATCATAGAACATAGCAATGAAGGATTGTTTGGATTCTAATTCAAAACAAATTAGTACAAATTTATTATCTATAAAAAGACATGTTTCACATAATCTGGAAATATAATAATGAACCAGCTGCTTCTAGTCTTTGTTTTCCATGTAGCAGAGTGATAAACTGACCTGAGTTTTGCTCTCTCAGGATAGACTTTGCCATTTCCTATTAATTAGTCTGTCTGTCTGACAACAAGGGCCCAAAAAACAAAGGTGAATAGCTTCCAGGATTAGAGAAAGTAATCTGTATGTTGTTCTTGAATTTTCCCACTTCATTTCCCCTGGCCCTGTCTGTATGCATCGGATTGATTTTTCCTTGCATTATACATGATAGTTTGAGGTTCATATTTGCATAAGGAGAAACATGACTTTGATCTGTATTACTAATAGGCACAGCTGGTTTAGGAAAGAAACAGACTTCCAGAGGGAAGAGCTTAAAGAAGTAAAGATGGCCGATATGGTTTAGTCGCTAAATCATATCCGACTTTTGCCAGGCCCCTCTGTCAATGGGATTTTCCAGGCAAGAATACTGGAGTGGGTTGCCATGTCCCTCTCCAGGGGATCTTCCTGACCTGCACCTGGTCAGGACCCCAGGACTTCTGCACTGCAAGCATGAAGATGGCTGATGGATAGGAGTAAAACACTTACAGTGGTAAAACACTGTGAAAGGATCTGATAGCTCGGGAAGAAAACGTTAACTTGTCTCCTACCCAAAAAATGTTGTCAGAGAGGTGAATTCCTCTGGTTTCAGTAAAGCAGAGAGCCGTTCAAAGAAAAAGCAGATGGCAGAGGAGATGTTGGCAGGAAAATCGGAATTCTTGGGGTCAAATTGAGACGGCTGAGGCAGAGAATAAGCTTGCCTGAGGTGAGGGATGAGTTATGACCAACGAAGGTGGGCGGTGAAGAGTTCTGTTAAGATTAGTGATCACAGTACATTGTAATGAAAGATTGTGGGGGAGGGTGTTAGGAGGTGGCTTGGATTAACCTAATAGCCATGGGAGTAGGTAGTATAGAGAGCTATCTCTCCCCCAAGACCCAGATGGATCTTTAGAGCAATGGGGTGGTAAAATCACTCATTTAAAACAGTTGCCAAACACTAGGGTCCATTTTCTCGACCTGCTCTGGCTTAATATTGAGCAGTGGCACATCATTAGAAAAGCTATGACCAACCTAGACAGCACATTAAAAAGCAGAGACATTACTTTGCTGACAAAAGTCCATATAGTCAAAGCTATGATTTTTCCAGTAGTCTTGTATGGATGTGAGAGTTGGTCTATAAAGAAAGCTGAGTGCCAATGAATGGATGCTTTTGAACTGTGGTGTTGGAGAAGAGTCTTGAGAGTCCCTTGGACTGCAAAGAGTTCAAACCAATCAATCACAAAGGAAATCAGTCCTGAATATTCATTGAAAGGACTGATGCTGAAGCTGCAATACTGTGACCACCTGATGCAAAGAACTGACTCATTAGAAAAGACCCTGATGCTGGGAAAGATTGAAGGCAGGAGAAGGGGATGAAAGAGGATGAGATGGTTGGATGGCCTCACTGACTCAATGGACGTGAGTCTGAGTAAGCTCCAGGAGCTGGTGATGGACAGGGAGGCCTGGCATGGTGCAGTCCATGGGGTCGCAAAGAGTTGGCCACGACTGAGCAACTGAACTGAACCTTTGTGGTATAGACTTAAAAGCTAACATTTTAAGTTGCTTGCTCTGACAGCAAGATACAGAATAAACTGTATAAATATGTTTCAGGATAGATTGATCAGCTAAGGTATGCTAATCTATCTGTGGCCATTGATCTAATATGAAACTTTGACTGAGATGATAGGAATAAATAAGAAAGGGTTATGCCTGATAGTAAAGTACAGTAGCTAAAACATGAGGTTCTGAATTCAGACAGTGGGTTTTAATCCTTGCTCTGCCATGTTTGCACTATGTGAACTTGGGCAAGTTATTGCACCTCTCTAGGACTGTTTTCTTGTAAAACTGAGATGATATTGGTATCTTTAACATCTGTCTTTTAGGACCATGTGAGCCTTATAGGAGATAATACATATAGAGCACTAAGAACTCAAAAAAAAAAAAAAAAGGATTAAAAAATGAGAAGAAATTTTAATGAAGGTACAGGATACCAGAATGCTTTAAGACACAGAAAGATATCTCTTCGTATGATTGAGTCTGAGCAACCAGAAGAAATATTGAAGCCATTTTGATATAGAAATGGTTGCGTTCAGGTGCCATTACTGTAATATTCATTCCTATAGGAGAGAGCCTGTGTAATTAAGGAAGCACAAGATTGATACACCAATGAAAGTTAACATTAATCAATATTGACTTGGGAATCATCTGTATACAGGTGATAATTGCAGCTATGAGTGCATGAGCTCTCCGAATGTTTAAAAATAAAAGCAGAGGACTGAGGCCAGAGCTTGAGAAGCAGCAGCCTGAGAGGGGGAGTCAGTCAAACATAAAAACCTCAAAGTTCAGTATCCTGGAAAATGATGATGCTTTCATCTTAACTGTAGATGACCCGTTCCTCTGTGTTCTAGCTCGATCTAATTAAAAGCAGTAATACATTGTGAAGGAAAGCACTAGTGGCCGGAAAATTTCTGGATTCTAACCCAATTTAGGTAACTTGCTCTTTAGTCCTTAGGTGAATCATTTCCCACCTTTGGATCTCAGTTTCTTCATCTATAAAGGAATAATGTTGGACAAGAGAATTTATTAGTTCTTTCTACTTTATGATTTTATGAATTATATACAGGAAGTTAAAAATGTTTACAACCCATAGCCACTGAAAGCCTTCCTCATATATTCCCACAGCCCTATCACAGATGTTTAGTGACCTTATGAGAAGCAGGAGACACTGGACATACTTTCCTAGAAAAAATATTTCAAAATTCTCTCAGATTTTCCTGGTCTTCACTAAGGGACTGTGTTTACTACACTTTTATCAAAGACTCTGTTTTAACTGGAAAATATGTATATAAACTATGGTAATCTGAATACACATTACAAACTGCAAGATTCATTACAAGAGGATTCTTCTTCTTATAAAAGGATTAACTTAGAGATTTCTTCTCCCATAACTCTTAAAAATCTTTTCTTAAAACTGTCATTTATTTACAAGTTTGTATTAGTTTCAGGTATACAGCAAAGTGATTCAGTTATATATAGATTCAATTATAGGTTATTACAAGATATTGAATATAGTTGGACTTTGTTTATCTATTTTATATAGTATCTGTTAATCCCAAACTCCTAATTTATCCCTCCCCCCATAACTGTTTATATTTTTGGCTTCCTACAAACATTTTTCCTCCACTTTTTCTATATATTAAAGAAAAATAAAAGCTTCCTTATCTTGCTACAAAACAACTTCATAGGTCCTATTCCAGAGAGAACTTCTAATCTCTTTCATTTTGATTTTTAAGATAATCCTTATTACTAACCTATTGGTTTACATTCTAACTAAATTATTATGCTTGTGCAAAGTTAAGAAAAGAGCTGTACTGATGAGAAAGAACTATCTAGAGATGTCTGTAATAATGCCAATTTAAGGTTGATTTTAAAATATTTAAGTCTTGTGATCTTGCCAAAAGTCCAGTCCTTATTATATTCTCCATGAGCTATATAAGAGTACTGGCCCTATTTCATAAAATTGAAGGTAATTTTTAGAGTGATTTTCCTGACTTCCAGGCTCAGATCAGATTGAAATATAAAGTCTCTTAGAATTTAAACAGATATGTTTTTTTCCCAACATCATTAAGGTATAATTGGCATTGTTAAGGTATAATAAACTGCACGAGATAGAAGTGTACAGTTTGAGAGATTTTGACACATGTATACAACTATGAAATGTGTATTAGTTGCTCAGGGTACGACTCTTTGTGAACCATAGATGGTAGCCCACCAGGCTCCTCTGTCCATGGGATTCTCCAGGCAAGAGTACTGGAGCAGGTTGCCATTCCCTTCTCCAGGGGATCTTCCTGACCCAAAGATCGAACCTGGGTCTCCTGCAATGCAGGCGAATTCTTTACTGTCTGAGCCACCAGTGAAGCCAAACACCCATGAAACCATCACTAGAATCAAGAAAATGAACCTATCTATCACCCCCAAAAGTTTTCTCTTGCCTCTAAGTAATTCCACCCTCCCACTCATCTCTACCCTGGGCCCTTTTCATCCCTCACTCCAAGTAAACTCCACCCCTCACTGCTTTCTGTATCACTATAGTTTGGATTCTCTAGAATTTTATATCAGTTAAATCACTGGGTGAATTGTCTTTTAGTCTGATTTCTTTCACTCAAAATAATTATTTTGAGATTTATCCATGTTTTTAAGATTCATCCATGTTTTCCAATATGGGCCTGTTACAAATAATGCTGCAATGAATATTCATGTATAAGTCTTTATGGGTAAACACCTAGGAGTGGAATGGCTGGATCATATGGTCTCTGTGTGTAACTCTTTTAAAAATGGCCAAATTTTTTCCTAAAAATTGTTGTATCATTTTGCATTCCCAACACGCAGTCTATGAGAATTTCTGTCGTTCCACATCCTTGCCCACTTTATATGATCAGTCTTTTTAATTTTAGCCATTCTGTTGACTAGGATGTGCAGGGATATCTCGTTGTACTTTTTAACTTGCATTTCCTTGATGGTAATGGTGTTGAGCATATTTTTGTGTTCTTATTTTGTCATCCATGTATTTTCTTAGGTGTGGTGCCTATTTAAATTTTTTGTCCATTAAAAAAAATTGGTTGTCTTATTGAATTTTAAGTTCTTTATATATTATAGTTAGAAGTCCCTTGTCAAACAAATTTTTGCAAATACTTGCTCCCAGTGTATGGCTTGCTTTTTCATTTTGTGTTTTGAAAAGCAGAAGTTTAAATTTTAAGGAAGTGAAATTTAGTAAATATAATTTTTTCCTTTTATGGACTGTGCTTTTTGTGCTATTTTCTTAATCTTTGCCAAATTTGAGGCCACTAAAATTTTTCTCCTATGTTCTTTTCTATAACATTTATAATTTTAGCACTTAAATTTAGATTTATGATCCATTTTTAGTTACCTTTTCATATGGAATGAGGACAGGATCAAGATTCTTTTCATTTTTTATTTTTATTTTTATCATATGCTATCCAGTTGTTTCAGCATCATTTGTTAAAAGGATTATCCTTCCCCCATTGAATTGCATTGCATATTTGTTGAAAATCAATTTACCATATTTGTGTAGGTCTACTTCTGCACTCTATTCTGTTAGTTCCATTTTGTCTGTCTTTACACTGATACCACTGGAGAAGGAAATGGCAACCCACTCCAGTGTTCTTGCCTGGAGAATCCCAGGGACAGGGGAGCCTGGTGGGCTGCCGTCTATGGGATCACACAGAGTCGGACACGACTGAAGTGACTTAGCAGCAGCAGCAGCACACTGATACCACACTGTGCTATCACTGTATCTCATAAAGTCTTGAAGTCAGGTAGTGTAAGTCACTCAACTTTGTTGTTTTTGGTCACTTTTGGCTACTCTAGGTAGCATTTTCATAGACACTTTAGAATCGCTTTGTAATTTCCACAAAATGAATCTGCTATGATTTTGATTAGCCCTGTTTATAGATCAATTCAGAGAAAAAAAATGACATTTTAAAAATACTGAATCTTCTGATCCATGAACATGATATATTCCTGTATTTAGATGTTTAATTTCTCTCACAGTATTTCCGTTTTCAGTGTATATGTCTTTCACATTTTGGTCAAGTGTATCCCTAAGTTTATGTATGTGTGTGTGTGTGTGTTTGGCAATTTTTTTGCTGCTAAAGGGTACTTTAAAATTTCAAAGTCTAATTTTTCATTTTTACTATAGAAACATAAACTGATTTTTATATATTGACTTGGTATCCTACAAAACTCACTTCTAGTTCTAGTAGCTTTTTTGGTAATATAACATGGCATTTTTGTCTGAAAATACAGTGTTAAACTTTTTTCCTTCCAATGTGAATGCTTTTTTAAAAGTTTCTTTGTCTAGTTTTATTGCACTGACTAGAATCTCCTACTTTATATTTAATTGAAGGCAATTTTTCAGAGATATAGACCTAACTCCTGGCCCAGATTAGGCTCAACTATAGGACCTTGTTTAATTAGATATTTAAAAATCATTATGGTTCATTTTTAGGCTCTTTGCTTTTCTCACATTCAAATATTCATCAAATGTCCAAATGTTGAACAAGTATTGAATGCCAGGCTTTGTGCTGATTGTCAAGGAGATAATCCTCAATAAGGATTATCTCCATAAGGTATTAAAAAGGAGTATACATTGTAAATCAACTATATTTCCATTAAAAAAATGTTTAAGAGTACACAGGCCATGGACCTGGCCCTAATGACCTCTCACTATCTTATTTAGACAGTTTAAACAAGCAGCTCAGGGTTTGGTCAGCTTGGGTTTGAATCTGCCTCTGCCCCTTACTAATTGATTGACCTTGGAAAGCTTGACTTTCTTAAGCCTGTTTCTTCAACTAAAATGAGAATATTAATAATACTTACACACCTCATAGGATTGCTGCCAGGATTAAATGAATTAATACCTTTAAAGTACTTAGAACAGGGCATGTGCTCATGTGCCAGTTGAATCTGACTCTTTGCTGTGGTTCTATGGAATGTAGCCCACCAGGCTCCTCTCTCCATGGAATTTTCCAGGCAAGAATACTGGAGTGGGTTGCCATTTTCTACTTCAGGGGATCTTTCCAACTCAGGGATCAAACCTGTGTCTCTTGCATCTCCTGCATTGGCAGGCAGATTCTTTACCATTAGCACTACATGGCTTGGAACATAATAAATGGTCAACAAATATTACCTATTGTTAGAGGGCAAGATTGGGCTTCCCAGATGGCACTAGTGGTAAACAACACATCTGCCAATGCAGGTAGACTTAGGAGACGCGGGTTCGATCCTTGGGTTGGAAGATATCCTGGAGGAGGGCATGGCAACCCACTCCAGCATTCTTGCCTGGCAACAAGCTTAAGTAGTTTAGCTGCTAAGCATAAAGATGATAGTGTGAGTCATACCTGGGTCGAAAGCCTTGCTCTATTATTCACGGGCTGTGTAACTTTAAGTGCACTATTTAAACAAAAGCAATGCCTAAAAAGTGCCTAGTATAGTACTTGGCACACAACAGATGCTTAATAGCAATTATCCACTAGGGACGTTCTGAAAAGCCATGATCTCGCCAACATGTGTCTAAAATAATAATAGTCATTTACTAGGGCTTACTGGTTTGAACCCTGTGCTGGTTATTTCCTGTATTTCACTTTAAGGCTTCTTATTCTAGCTAGGAGAGCATGATTCACGTAAAAGAAATGAGATGGGTTTCTCTGGTGGCTCAGATGGTAAAGAATTCACCTGCAATACTGGATTCCATCCCTGGGTTGCCAAGATCCCCTGGAGAAGGGAATGGCTACCCACTCCAGTATTCTTGCCTGGAGAATTTCCATGGACAGAGGAGCCTGGCGGGCTGCAGTCCATTGGGGCTGCAAAGGGTCGGACCGCCTGAGCGACTTTCACTTTCACTTGTGTAGCTATGGCCAGTGGGAGGTTGGAGGCCTTATAAGCAGTGACTTGGATTCAACTATTGGCCAAATCGGGGATCGCAGTGCCTTTTGTCACCAGGTGGCTCTCGCTAGGGGAGTGGGGCCAGAAGAGGCGGCAGTCGGCCAGGCCGCACCCACTGCCGCCCCACGGAGCCTTAGGCTTGAGGAACCTGCCAGGCGAGGCCTCTGCTCCCGCCTCTAGCGCACGGCCCCCTCTGGCCTTCGCCGCCACCCTTCCCTCTTGGATGGCCCCCGAGGCCGAGGCCTCACAGGTCCTTAGAAGAAGCGCAGCCAGCTGTAGAAGCTCTGGAGAAGAAGGTTGGGCACCGTCTCCAAGCAACGCGCTGGAGGCGGGACTTGTGCGTCACTGGCGTGCGACCCGCCGCCGCCGCCGCCGCCGCCGCCGCCGCCGCCTGCGGGTCTGTGAGGCTGGCTGAGGCGGCGCCGCGGCTCCGGGAAGCGCGATGCCTTGAACCTGGGGTGAGCTCCGCAGCGCTAGCCTGCTGCCGGTTCCCTTCCCAGCTGCTCCTCAGCCCTCCTAACACCCGCCCGCCGCTCCTGCAGGGCCGGGCTTCCGCGGGGGTCAAGCCCCGCCCTGCCGCCGCGGTTTCTAGGCCTCGGCTTAGGGAGAGGAGCGGGCCTGGGAGGCCCTTCCATGGTCGCACTGTCTCTAAGCCGGTGGTTTCCAGTGACCGGGCGTGGAAGTGGCGTGCCCCGTTTGGGGAGGGTGGTTCTGGGGGGCCGGGAGAGGCTTTTTCTCCTCGAGCGCGGACCTGCTTTTGAATATTGCCGCCGGCGCAGTCGGTCGGCCCGCGGACGTAGCTGTTGGTTGCGAGTGCAGGTGCGCTTGCGGGGGGGCGGTGGTGGGAGGGGGCGGGTGTGTGGAGTTAACGCACTGGTGAGGCTGGAAACCTGTGCGCCTCCGGTGCGGTGGACACCCCATGTTAGAAACCCTCGCCTGGGTGATGGCTCAGAAAAATCCAAGTCCGTCTACTTAATCAGGCCACTCTCTCTCAACTAGCTTAGGCTGCTCCCCTTCCGAAAGGCCTGAGCTTGTCAAACCAGCTACCGTGAGACCCGGCAAAGACCAGAAGTTTACTACTAATCGTAGTAATCATTCCTGGAAGGGAAACTTGTGTCGCTTTTGAATGATTTCTTTGTTATTTTTGTCGTGTTACCGTGTTAGAATGTGGGCTTACTGTTATTGTTAATATTTATCCCCAGCGCCTTTCAGTGTACGTCTCTGTATTCTGACCCTGGCCTGTTTCACGGTGCCGGATGATTGTTCTTGTCTCTGGTGTGTTTATAAAGCGGCCGTGACACTTCCTATGGTTTATAATTCTTAGATCTTCTGTATGGAGTGATTCGTTTGCATCTTCCCTCGCCCATTCTTCTTGCTATAACATGAGCTCCATCCTTTCCGAACTTTCATCTGGAACATGAGAGGCACCGAACCAACAATCAATCCTGAATTAGCCGCCTCTGTGTTGGAAAGCATCTCCCCTCTAAGAAGTGATGCTTTCTGAATTCAGAACGCAAAAATAGTAGGAATATTTATCCTTTCCTCTGATGTTGCCTGGCTGCAGCTTCTAAATATTTTCCTCAGAATATGATTGTTTCCAAAATATATTCTTTGTCATTTGGTATAAGTGCATTTTATATTTGGTGTGTTACCACCTGTGCCTTCTTAGTTCATATTGAAACACATGCCACACTTCCTTTCTCTTTCTCTTCCCCAAAAGGCAGAGAAGGTCCAAAGTCTAGTTAGTGCATTTTTCCAGATATGAAATGTACTAGTAAACACCCTAGTGATACCAGAAATCCATGCTTTCAGTCTCCAAGTACTATCCTTTTGTAGTTTTACTTTGTATAAAATTTTTGTCTGATTAAGATGTTTGAGTCTGTAACAGGCATTCCAGACTCTATAGTGTCTGACTAGTCTGTTTGTTTCAGTATGGTCTTTTATAACTGCTCTTAATTTCTTGTCTTGCAGGACAGCTGATAATCTGTTTATGATCTAGAGTTTGAGTATAATGAATAATAAGTAGTATCTTTAGGAACCTTAGTTTTTAGTACTTTCAGTATCACTGATGCTAAATAACAGTGAAAATAATTTCAACTATAAATATCTCTTTTTAAAGTAAAGAAACTGGTACAAAATTTCATGGAGAACAGGTTTCAGAGAGGTTTTCTAAATACTTCAGTATTTGTGAACTAGTCATCTTGTTACACTTCTAGGCTTTTCATCTTTGTTTAATCCTTTTATGAATGGATATGGTTTAAATTTTCATGAAGTTTTTTTTTTTCCAGTTACCCATGATGTGATTTTTATATCTTTATAAAGACTATTTGAACTACAAAAGTTCATTTTGTTAGAAAAAGAAGTGATCAAGTGTATGAGTTACCACCCACTAGGGAATGTGGCATTTTTGGAATCCTTGATGAGTTTCAAAATAACAGTTATTCTTTATTTAGAAAATCCTTCAAATGTTTTTTGAAAGCACATTGTTATCCTGCTTGAAAGGACTAAATTATAGGGGCACAATAACATGAGAGCGGTCAGTTCTTTAAGTCTTGACGAGAGAGTTATCTTTTGCTAAATTGTATGCCAGTGGTTTACAAATTANTTATTCTTTATTTAGAAAATCCTTCAAATGTTTTTTGAAAGCACATTGTTATCCTGCTTGAAAGGACTAAATTATAGGGGCACAATAACATGAGAGCGGTCAGTTCTTTAAGTCTTGACGAGAGAGTTATCTTTTGCTAAATTGTATGCCAGTGGTTTAACAAATTAAGTTCCTCTTCAATACTGCTGTTTCATGATCTATAGGAAATATTTGCTCATACCAAATAATGAATACTTTTAAATTCACATAAACATTAACAATAAATTTTATATTTTTTCTTCCCTGTTTTTTTTTAATGTCAGCTTCTCTCCAACTAGTAGATGACTGAACAAGTGAATAATAAAAAACCCCAAACTGTCAACAGTATTTACTGTATCCATTGGTAAACATTTATTATGTGCTTATATATCTGCCAGAAAAGAGAACACAGCTGCTACCCTCAAGAAGCTCACAGAGGGGGATGGTCAAGTGACCTAACTGATGATGTGTGCTGTGATAGAAGAATGTGCCGAGTCACCAAAGAGGGACATTGAAAAACCTGTGGGGGGTGACTAGAGGGTGGCCTCAGCAGATTGTTTTGTGAACATGCATGCACCCGCGATTGTGATTTTATTGCATCTAGATTGCAGAGCCATATTGTTATTCTCAGATGGACTCAGATATTTGTCATTTTATGGTATTGAAAATAAACTGTGAATCGGGGGCCTTCTCCACTGAAGCAGGTTGAGAGGCACTGTTCCGTGCTCTTTCCGTAGTCTCTAGATAGTTTTCTCTTTTAATCTGAGGAGTTAATAATCAGGTTTCCTGATACCAAGTACAATTACAAGATGAGTTAATATGCTGCTTCAAATTTTAAATTTTCTTCAAAGTTAGGACACCAATTCAAAACAATACAGAAACAAAATGGACCATTTTCTTTTTTGGGGGGATAATATTATTATAAAATATTGGCTGTATTCCCTATGTTGTACAGTATATCCTTGTAGCTTAACTATTTTATACACAATAGTTTGTGTATTTAATCCTCTATCCCTATCTTGCCCCTCCCTCTTTCCCTCTCCCCACTGGTAACCACCAGTTTGTTCTCTGTGAGTCTGTTTCTTTTATATTCACTAGTTTTATTTTTTTAGTTCTACATATATGTGATACCATACAGTCTTTGTCTTTCTCTGACTAATTTCACTAGGCATAATACCCTCCAAGTCTATCCATGTTGCTGCAAATGGCAAGATTTCATTCCTTTTCGTGGCTGAGTAGTGTTCCGTTGTATATCTACATACCACTTCTTTATTCATTCATCTGTTGATGGACACTTAAGTTGCTTTCATATCTTGGCAGTTGTAAATAATGCTGCTGTGAGCATAGGGGGTGTATGTACCTTTCCAAATTAGCATTTTCTTTTTTAGGGGGATATATACCCAGGAGTATAATTGCTGGATCATATGGTAGTTCTTTTTTTTTTTTCCCCTAAATATATTAGCAAATGTTTATTAATCAAGGTCATATGTCTATGATTTATATATATATGCATGTATTTGTATGGAATAATTTTAATGAATTAAACTTTTATGAGTAAATATATGTGATTGCTAATGTGCCAAGAAGGAAATGGCAACCCACTCCAGTATTCTTGCCTGGAGAATCCTGTGGACGGAGGAGCCTGGTGTGGGCTGCTGTCCATGGGGTTGCACAGAGTTGGACACAACTGAAGCGACTTAGCATGCAAGCATGCACTGGAGAAGGAAATGGCAACCCACTCCAGTGTTCTTGCCTGGAGAATCCCAGGGACAGAGGAGCCTGGTAGGCTGCTGTCTATGGGGTCACACAGGGTCGGACACGACTGAAGGGACTTAGCAGCAGCAGTAGCAGCTAGTGTGTCATATCAGAATTTTCTAAATGAAATCATAAAATTTGTTTAGTAAATGTTAATTTGTTTCAAAATGGTGTTTTTTTTTTAAACTTCATAGTTTTTTATTTTGTATTGGGGTATAGCTGATTAACAATGTTGTGGTAGTTTACAGTGAACAGTGAAGGGACTCAGCCATAAATATACATGTATCTTTAGTTTCTTTTATCAATGCTTTATAGTTCTGAGAGCATATAAGTTTTTCAGCTCCTTGGTCAGGTTTAAGGTTTTTGTTTTTGTTTTTGGAGGGAGTGGGGCTGCAATTTTAAAACACATTTCTGTGTGCTAATCTTACATCCTGCTACCTTGCTAAATTTGTTTATCAGAACTAGTGGTTTTTGTGTGGAATCTTTAGGGTTTTCTATATATAATATCATGAAATCTGCATATAATGACAATTTAACCTCTTTTTAAATTTAATTTTACTTTTAAATTTATTTTTAATTGAAAGATAATTGCTTTACAATTTTGTGTTGGTTTCTTCCATACATCTTCATGAGTCAACCATAGGTATACATATGTCCCCTCCCTCTGGAACCTCCCTCCCACAATTCTACCTCTTAAAAGGCACCATTTTCTAATTCATTAAACAAGCAACCAGATCTCTTTATTATTTGTTTGGTGGGCATATTGATTAAATTATCATTAATGTTGTACATGAAATCTTAAGACCGTATATTTCAAAAGTTTAATTTTTTATTTGTTAAGAATTGTAGGTATAATGTAAAGTTTTCAGTCTGGTTGATTAGAAATTTTATTGCATTTTTATTAAATAAATATAGGAATGCTAGAGAGAATTTAAGTTTTCACTTTGAGAGTGAAATATTAGGTTAGAGAACATCTTCTCCACTTCTCATTCAAGCAAGAATTTTCTCTAAAACACTAATTAGATGAATTTATTTTTGCTTAAGCACATCCACCTTTCCAATGAAAGCAGGCACACATGCCCTTAACCCTTCTAGATGATTGTGGATGATAGAAAATTCTTATATTGACCTGAAATCAGCCTGATTTATACTGGCCATTCTGGTCTGTGTAACTATATAAAATAAATGTTACTTCCTCTTCCATATGAAAGCTCTTCGAGAGTTTGAACAAACCTGTCATGCCTGTTACTGAACCATGATTATCTGAAATAAATTGCTTTGTTTCCTTCTCTAGATCCATAACATATTGTGTGCTTTCCCAAATATGTTCAAATGATTGTGCTCTTTGAATGTTTGGCTGCTTGGAGGACTTCCCTGGTGGTCCAGTGGCTAAGACTCTGCTGCCAATGCAGGGGGCTTGGGTTCAATTGCTGTTTTGGGGAACTAGATCCCACACGCCACAACTGAGAGTCTTCAGGCCGCAACTAAAGTTCTCACATGGCACAATGAAAATCAAAGATCCTGAGTGCTGCAGCTGAGATCCGATGTAGTCAAGTTAATTGATTAATTAGTTAGTTAAAACAGTAAGTGTGACTGCTTCAGTTCAGTTCAGTCGCTCGGTCGTGTCCGACTCTTTGCGACCCCATGAATCACAGCACGCCAGGCCTCCCTGTCCAAATTTCAGTGTGTTGGAACCATTGCAGAGCATAGTGAAATTTTAGGCCCTTGCTCTGGACATCTGCTTCTAGCAAGAATTTAGGATTATTTTAGCATCTTTCTTCTCTGTATTTGACTAGAACCTTCAGACCATTTATATTTTAATTACTTTTAAGCATATGTTACTACTACTAAGTCGCTTCAGTCGTGTCCGACTCTGTGTGACCCCATAGACGGCAGCCCAGCAGGCTCCCCCATCCCTGGGATTCTCCAGGCAAGAACACTGGAGTGGGTTGCCATTTCCTTCTCCAATGCATGAAAGTAAAAAGTGAAAGTGAAGTCGCTCAGTGGTGTCCAACTGTTAGTGACCCCATGGACTGCAGCCTACCAGGCTCCTCCATCCATGGGATTTTCCAGGCAAGAGTACTAGAGTGGGGTGCCATTGCCTTCTCCGAAGCATATGTTACCTATGTGCTTTATGTGCATTTTAAAACATATTTAGGTTAGATCCTGAACAAGTTAGTCATATTTGATATAATTTATTCATTTTCAGAAAATAAGTATCCACTTTCAGTCTTGATTCTGGTACTCTGTGGATATTATTCATTCCAGTTTTAGTCATCCGCAGATTGAGCAGGCATGCAGTCTTGTCTTTGTCATCAACAAAAATGGTAAACATCCACTCTCTTGGTGGCAATCTCCCTCTCCTCTGTCTAGGTTTTAGTCACACTTGAGTTTTTTTTATTACCTCCAAGTTACCATACTCCTCCCTGTGTTAGGCACTTTCTGTAGCCTCTGCCTGGACTGTCCTCCCCTTGCCATGCCCCTGTCCCTCTTCTCTGGGTAACTCTGACTGATGGCAGATCAAATGTTTGCCCGAGGACTTCTCTGACAAGACTAGGTCAAGTCCCCATTTTACAGGCTTTAGGGTTTCAATACCCTATACTTTTTTGGCTTAGCACTTAGCATTTTGTGAAAGTGAAAGTTGCTCAGTCTGTCCAACTCTTTGCGGCCCCATGAACTATACAGTCCACGAAATTCTCCAGGCCAGAATACTGGAGTGGGAATTCCCTTCTCCAGGGGATCTTCCCAACCCAGAGATCGAACCCAGGTCTCCTGCATTGTAGGCAGATTCTTTACCAGTTGAACCACAAGGGAAGCCCAAGAATACTGCAGTGGGTAGCCTACCCCTTCTCCAGGGAATCTTCCTGACCCAGAAATTGAACCAGGGTCTCCTGCATTGCAGGCAGACTCTTTACCAACTGAGCTATGAGGGAAGCCCTATCATTTTGTAGTTATGTATTTATTATGAGATTGCTGTCTCTTCCCCACAGTATCAGAAGCTCCATGATGGCAAGAACTACGTTTCTTGCACTGACTTTTGAAACCCCAGAACATAGCACAGTGCAGGGGGTATGGTGCTTATTGAATTTAATTTTTCAAAGGCTGTGTAACAGTGGCTCCCTAGCACTGGTGTACGACCTTTGGCTCCTGATGATGTTTTCACACGTTTGGATTAGAACAAGAAAAATAAGCACAGTAGTGTTAGTGTATGTAGTGTATGTCAGTGTGAAATTACTGCCTTCTTGGGAAGGGCTTTTATTCTGGTAGTATTACTATATCCTTCTATTTCTTAGGTTGTAAGTTCTTAAATTTTTTGTTACAGTTTAGGGATTTTTTTAGTTTATTGTTGGACACTGTCGAAACAAATGTGCAGCACCACGGGGCTTTGAGACTTGACTGGTTTGTGAAATCCAGGAGTGACTAATGTTGAATACTCTCGAGATCTCCTCTAGGCTAAAGTCTTTCTCTTTGAATATAGTTGTTATGAATGCACTTGGCTGTATTTAAAATATGTAATTTTGCCTTCAGAGATTTTTTTTTAGTGCCTTGGATCTTCCTCAACAACGTCCTTTCATTTATCTCTGTAATACATAATCATTGCCAAGTAGGCTCAGATTCAAAACAGTAATTGTCGAGTTTATCTTTTTAGAACAGTTGTACTTTTCCTATAGTTAAAGTGACTAAAAGAATAAGCCTCAAATATAATATATTAGATTTGAATACCAAAAGACAAAATTTGCGTATTTATGGTTACTGAGGACTCTTACTGTAAATGATTTTATATTTTAAAGTTGGATAGTTAAAATTTTAGTTTTAACTTTTACTTTTTTTATTAAATGTTAGAGCAGATTTCCTGACAAAACTTTTGCTATAAATTGTTACTATTTCACCCTATTTGCCTGTGGCTCAGACGGTAAAGCGTCTGACTACAATGCGGGAAACCCGGATTCGATCCCTGGGTAGGGAAGATCCCCTGGAGAAGGAAATAACAACCCACTCCAGTATGCTTGCCTGGAAAATCCCATAGACGGAGGAGCCTGGTGGGATATAGTCCATGGGGTCGCAAAGAGTCGGACACGACTGAGCAACTTCACTTCACTTCACTTCACTTGTTACTATTTCACCTGCTTTATATGGTGTGAGTATTAATTCAGGTGAGGTAAAATGATAGTCTTTGATGGGTAAATAAAATGGAATTTCTTGGAAGAGGGGCAATTAGATTTTTTTTATTTTAATGCATTTTTCTCTTTCCAACTTCATTTTTTAAAAAACTCTTACTTGCTTTGTGACTTTGTTACTTTAACCTCTCTGTGCTTGTTTCCTTAACTATCTTGTTTCTTCATCTATAAAATGATTATCATGAGGATTTAAATGACTAAATTTATGAATACATGTAAAGTGCCTAGAAGATTGTAACAGAATAGAAGTGGTCAACAAATATTAGTTGATTTTACTGTTATTAGTAGTGGTATATATATTGAATCAGATTTCTTTATTCAGTTACATAACATATCAGGATAGATAAATACTAAAAGTTTATCATACTTTCTATTTTAACCAAAGGAAGGAAAACTATCTAGAATAAACATATTCAACTCTTCTCTAGCCATGATACATAGGATCTTAAAAGATTTAAATGATTACTAAATAAATTTTTGTGATTAAAATTTAAGGCAATTTAGTAACTTATTGATCTCCATTGATAGTAGGTTATTAGTAATCTAGCCTTTTAACTAAAATATCACCTTTATATTTAGAAAACAAGTTACATAAATTCTAAGTTTAAAATACCTCATTTCAGTTCAGTCACTCAGTCGTGTCTGACTGTTTGGAACACCATGAATCACAGCACGCCAGGCCTCCCTGTCCATCACCAACTCCCGGAGTTCACTCAGACTCACGTCCATCGAGTCAGTGATGCCATCCAGCCATCTTATCCTCTGTCGTCCCCTTCTCCTGCCCTCAATCCCTCCCAGCATCAGAGTCTTTTCCAATGAGTCAGCTCTTCGCATGAGGTGGCTAAAGTACTGGAGTTTCAGCTTTAGCATCATTCCTTCTAAAGAAATCCCAGGGCTGATCTCCTTCAGAATGGACTGGTTGGATCTCCTTGCAGTCCAAGGGACTCTCAAGAGTCTTCTCCAACACCACAGTTCAAAAGCNTTTTCTTCCAAGGAGTAAGTGTCTTTTAATTTCATGGCTGTAGTCACCATCTGCAGTGATTTGGGAGCCCCCAAAAATGAAGTCTGACACTGTTTGCCCATTTATTTCCCATGAAGCAATGGGACCAGATGCCATGATCTTCGTTTTCTGAATGTTGTGCTTTAAGCCAACTTTTTCATTCTCCACTTTCACTTTCATCAAGAGGCTTTTTAGTTCCTCTTCACTTTCTGCCATAAGGGTGGTGTCATCTGCATATCTGAGGTTATTGATATTTCTCCCAGCAATCTTGATTCCAGCTTGTGCTTCTTCCTAGAGGAGTTAAAAAGCAAAAGCACTGTCTTTTTTTTCCTAAGCAGAAAATGTAAGATAGTTCAGTTAGCTGAAAAATCTGTTAAATTTACATATATTTTACAATTAAAATTAAGTTGCACGTTTATAAATATAGTAATTCTACAATAAAAATTTTAGCTGATCTATTATATCATGATTATACATCATAGAATATTACAGTGTTTAAGAATATGACCTTGGAAGGAAAGTTATGACCAACCTAGACAGCATATTAAAAAGCAAAGATGTTACTTTGCCAACAAAGGTTCGTCTAGTCAAAGCTATGGTTTTTCCAATAGTCATTTATGGATGTGAGAGTTGGACTATAAAGAAAGCTGTGTGCTGAAGAGTTGATGCTTTTGAACTGTGCTGTTGGACTTTTGAGAGTCCTTTGGACTGAAAGGAGATCCAACCAGTCCATCCTAAAGATCAGTCCTGATGCTGAAGCTGAAACTCCAATACTTTGGCCACCTGATGCAACTATAAGCTGTGTGCTGAAGAGTTGATGCTTTTGAACTGTGCTGTTGGACTTTTGAGAGTCCTTTGGACTGAAAGGAGATCCAACCAGTCCATCCTAAAGATCAGTCCTGATGCTGAAGCTGAAACTCCAATACTTTGGCCACCTGATGCAACTAACTCATTGGAAAAGACCCTGATGCTGGGAAAAATTGAAGGTGGGAGGAGAAGGGGACGACAGAGGATGAGATGGTTGGATGGCATCACCAACTCAATGGACATGAGTTTGGGTAAACTCTGGGAGTTGGTGATGGACAAGGAGGCCTGGCATGCTACAGTCCATAGGGTCACAAAGAGTCGGACACAACTGAGCAACTGAACTGAACTGAAGAATATAAGCACAAGAATCTAAAAAACATGAGTTTAAAGTTCACTTCAACCATTTACCAACTGTTTAACTTTAGATAAGTCACTCAATTCTATTTCCTCATCTGTCAAACTAGGGCTATAATAATGCCCACTTCTTAGGGTTATTGGAAAAAATAGATGAGATGGTATAAGAAAGCCCTTAGTTTGAAGCCTGACAAGTGGTGAGCAGTCAGGAAATGTTTTTAGGAAAATTATATGAGGTAAATAAGCTTCCCATTAAATACAGTCAATTAAATGTCTGTGTGTGTGTAATGGTTGCCAAGTAGGCAAAGTTATAGAAATGTACCCTCCCAATAAAATAAATGAGTTCTGTTTTCTTATTTAACTATATGATCTTTAGAAAAATAGAACTGTAAATCTTTATAGTTGTTTAAATTCCACCTTAGGCTTATGCAAGTTTATTGAGATCTCACTTAAAAGTATTCTTTTTTTATTTTCTTGAAGGGATGGGTATATTGCCATTTTTATATTGCACATAAAAGTAACTTTTATGTATATTTGACAGAAACTATGTGAAGCAACTCTTTTTGGATTTCATAAGACATCATCTCATCATGGGACAGCAAATTTCGGATCAGACACAGTTGGTTCTTAACAAGTTACCAGAAAAAGTAGCAAAACATGTCACATTGGTTCGAGAAAGTGGCTCCTTAACTTATGAAGAATTTCTTGGAAGAGTAGCAGAACTTAATGATGTGTAAGACTTGCTCTTTTTCATTTTATTTTTTCTCCCTAACATATACTCCAATGTTGTGACTGTCTGAGAAATAACCAGAGTGTTGATCGGTAAGACTTAATGTTTTCAGCAGCAGTGAGTAGCAAGTATTTATTGAATACCTTAAGACTTTCTATGTGACTATTTCAAAATATGACATACTCCTAAAAAATGGAAAGAACTTAAAATTGAATTTTGATCATAGGCATATAAATTGACCTTTGTTTGAAAGCACTGAAGAAGGTGCATAACAGAAGAGAATATACCAATTAGTCACCTAGAGAAAGGCACCTCGGATAGTCAAAGGACACTTCAGGTTTCTGACTATCAACCAGTTCATCTAGATAATAAATCTGTATTTGTCCACTGAACCATTATTCTGCCAGATACACACCTATATGGTAGCAATTCGTTTGTCATCACCGGAGAATAGGATGTTTTGTTTATAAATGTTTTCTGATTAGCTATCATCTTTAAATCTGTGGTCATCTTTTAATCTTTGATGGACTTCCCTGATAGCTCAGTTGGTAAAAGAATCCACCTGCAATGCAGGAGACCCTGGTTCAATTCCTGGGTCGGGAAGATCCCCTGGATAAGGGATAGGCAACCCACTCCAGTTTTCTTGGGCTTCCTTTGTGGGTCAGCTGGTAAAGACTCTGCCTACAATGTGGGAGACCTGGGTTCGATCCCTGGGTTGGGAATATCCCCTGGAGAAACGTAAGGCTACCCACTCCAGTATTCTGGCCTAGAGAATTCCATGAACTGTATAGTCCATGGGGTCACAAAGAGTCAGACACAACTGAGCAACTTTCACTTTCTTTAAATCTCTACTTCATTCTTGAATGGATTTCTAAGTTGGAATATAAACTTCTGTTTGTATTTGTTTATTGTCTGATCTTTTATAATAAAAATCTAGTCATGGTTTTTAAAACTCTAGCATTTTATTTTTTTTATTTTTTTTTAAGATCATACAAATAGTAGCATTTGAGGCATTACTTTTGAGAACATATTCCTAGGAAATAAAATTGGATTGTGAATTTAATAGTATAAAAGTGAAATACTTTTTTATAAAGTTTATTGTTTCAAATTTCCCACGAGTAATCAATGACATTTGCCATCCCTTAAAGTCTTAGAACTTATATACAAAAAAAAATCTAGTCTGTCCTTTGAAATTTTGTTTTTCGGTCTAAAGATATTGGATAAAATGTGTCCTGTGAAAGTATCCACAAGCTAAGCTTACTGTGTAATACAGAGACGGTGGTATAGTGTATCTCCCTTTTATTTATTTAGCACAGAATGTTTCTGACTATATTTGCTTCTTAAAACCAATTGCCATGGACCAGAGTTGGACATTTCACAAATTCAGTGCTATCTGAGAGTTATATAGTTAAACTTACATAAAAGAAGCATGACTTGATAGCTAGAAAATGGAACTGACAAACAGGCAGTACTAGTTTAACTGGCTGATTTTGTTACCTAGGGCTAGTTGCTTAATTTTCAATGGCCTCAATTTATTTAGCTGAAAGTTACTTAGTTCTGAATGTCATATCTCCACTGGTGTTCAGAGAGAAATGTGAGTAATGATTTAAAAAATAAAAAGGAGCTGCAATACTTAATGATGTCTTTGAACTGATTTAAATTGACACTTATGCACAATATTGAGTTATCCTAAAAAGTGTTATATTCTTATGTTAGTATTCTCTTTCTTTGTAAATTAGAATGAATCTGCTAGGGGAAGAGAGTAAAGTTCTATGTCTCAAAATCATTTGCTTCGTCCAGTTTCAAATTATCTATAAAAATGTGTGGTGTTCTTTAAGGAAAGACTCAACCAAGAGCAAGATTTTTTCACATTTTATATATATCTGCGGTGGTAGTCAAAATTGGGATAAATGAAACCAGCTAAATTTTTTCTTGAAGTACCTGATTCTTTGTACACATTTTTTCCTAAATGTCTTTATTAGAAATTTAAAGACCATTGAGATATAGATCTGAAAAAAATAGATTTATAAACATCATTCCACTATGATGTCCATTTTGGAAATTAAATTGTATGTGTATAGTCAAAACATTTTCTATCGCTGTATTTTAAGAATCTAACTATTACAATCACTGTTATTGTTACTTGCCTTTCTGTGTTTTCTTCACATTTCCTCCTCTTTCTTAAATTTTCTTGAATCTGGTCTCATAGCTCCATTATTTTACATAACTTTTCATAAAATTAATGAATGTGTTTGCCTCTTTTCAGAACTGCTAAAGTGGCTTCTGGCCAGGAAAAACATCTTCTCTTTGAGGTACAACCTGGGTCTGATTCCTCTGCCTTTTGGAAAGTGGTTGTACGAGTGGTCTGTACCAAGGTAAGAGTGATAGAAACTTCCAGCTCTGAGCTTAAACTATTTTGGTGGTTAGAACCATATTTATTAGTATAATATAATATAGCAGAAATAAATATTTATAATTTAGTTTTTATTAATATTTCTTTGTAAAACTATGTAAAATAATTTTGATGGCTCTTCCAGGTTAACTAAATTTCACTGGTTATATAATTGCCATATAGCAGAAGTTTTTATATTCAAGGAAGGCAGTAGTAAACTCTCAGCTTTATCATGTACCTCTCTTTTTGGATTTTAACTGACTGTGGAATCCTAAAGTGACGCCCTACATAGCTCTAAGATGACTTCTTAAAAATTAAAGTATCTTATGAAATCATTTCTTTTAAAAAACACTAGGTTTTATTTGTTAAATGATAATCTAAAACTCCATTAGAAAGGGTTGGTTTTTTGGTTTGGTTGGGAGAGTTAAAAGTAATTTTTAGTTTTACAGTGGATTGTGGGTTTGGGTTGTTTTTTGTTTTTTTAAGTTATTTTTAGTTAAATAAGGGATTTTCTGGTTTTATTTGTTAAATGATAATCTAAAACTCCATTAGAAAGGGTTGGTTTTTTGGTTTGGTTGGGAGAGTTAAAAGTAATTTTTAGTTTTACAGTGGATTGTGGGTTTGGGTTGTTTTTTGTTTTTTTAAGTTATTTTTAGTTAAATAAGCGATTTTCGGGAGAAGGCAATGACAACCCACTCCAGTACTCTTGCCTGGAAAATCCCATGGACGGAGGAGCCTGGTAGGCTGCAGTCCATGGGGTCGTGAAGAGTCAGACATGACTGAGCGACTTCACTTTCACTTTTCACTTTCATGCATTGGAGAAGGAAATGGCAACCCTCTCCAGTGTTCTTGCCTGGAGAATCCCATGGATGGGGGAGCCTGGTGGGCTGCCGTCTATGGGGTCGCACAGAGTCGGACACGACTGAAGCGACTTAGCAGCAGCAGCAGCAGCAGCAGCAAGGGATTTTCACCATCAATTAAGAGGCACACTGTGTCTCTTAATTCATCTTTAAATTTAAGATAAATGAGTATATCAACTGTGTAAAAACCTGTGATGGCAGCAGTCATAGAGTATCAGGAAACCTTATCCACTAATGGGTAGATTAGAATAGGTGGTTCTTAACCTTTTTGAGGCCAGTGAACTTTTGGTGAAGATGAAGGAATGAATTTTATTAAGCTTCCTCCTATCCCAGCCCCTGCTCTAAAATACAATAAAATCATCCATATTCCTATAAACAATAAGTTGGGCAATCATGAATGTCCTTAATTCAACCCCTGATCAATCTATAAAGAATTCCTGGGTAAGGAGATTTTTTTTTTCTTTTGTATCATGGATCCTGGATGTTACCCAAATAATATGCCACATTTCCCCAATAGGTTTATTGCCTCTACTAAGCTGTAAGTGTAGTAGGATTGATTCTGTTTCATTGATCAAATTTGAAGGTCTAATCTATTTAAGTAATAAAAGAACTTTTAAGAGAATTAGATTAGCAAAGACCAAGATCTTAATTCCACACTTGACTGAAGTTGAATGGCACTTGTTCAAGTTTACAGTCGGTTTAGAGAAAATATACAGTATCATTTAATACCATTCAACTGGGTCTGTCCACAATGAACATTTGCTTATTGATTTCTTTTAAGTCCAGATTTTACAAAGCACTATAATAGCTGCCAGAGAACCATCATTCAAAAATTTTTTACATTATTCATCAGAAGTAGATAATATGATACTAGTTTGGGTAGTAGTATAACTTAATATAGTATATAATATGTTACAAATTGTTGAGGAATTTTAAACAGAAAAGTGATCTGATGAGAATTGTGCTTTAGAAAGGTTATTCTCATAGCATCACAAGTTAGAATTAGGAGAGGAGTTTGAAGGTGCAGATACTAGTCACAGAATCTAAAGTAATCTAGGTGAGAAGAAAGAATACATGCTGAAATAGCAGAATGTATTATGTCTGCACCTTTAGAAATAACAGAATACATGCTGAAATAATTTGATCCACAGTCACATTTTATTGTTTATAGTTTGACTCCTGGGCTCAAAAATTGTATACCAACCACATATTTTTCCATTTTGTGCTTGTTTTGGGGATTATGTTTATATTAAATTCATTAGGGGTTTTTCACAGTGCTGTAAATATGCATACTCCCCAAAAGAACTTTGGGAATCTGCAACCTTTGACTTTACAAAGAAATAAAGTAAAGAAGAAATGAAGAACTGGGCTTAAAACATGTAAAATATATTCAAATTAAGTTTACACTGCACATAATCTTTCAGGACTATTTGAAAGTCTACTTCAGAGAATACATGGGTAAATTTATAAAGTTCACTTCAGTCGCTCAGTCATGTCTGACTCTTTGCAACCCCATGAATCACAGCACCCCAGGCCTCCCTGTCCATCACCAACTCCCGGAGTTCAATCAGACTCAAGTCCATCGAGTCTGTGATGCCATCCAGCCATCTCATCCTCTGTTGTCCCCTTCTCCTCCTGCCCCCAATACCTCCCAGCATCAGTCTTTTCCAATGAGTCAACTCTTCACATGAGGTGGCCAAAGGACTGTAGTTTCAGCTTTAGCATCATTTCTTCCAAAGAAATCCCAGGGCTGATCTCCTTCAGAATGGACTGGTTGGATCTCCTTGTAGTCCAAGGGACTCTCAAGAGTCTTCTCCAACACCACAGTTCAAAAGCATCAATTCTTCGGCGCTCAGCCTTCTTCACAGTCCAACTCTCACATCCATCATGACCACAGGGAAAACCATAGCCTTGACTAGACGGACCTTTGTTGGCAAAGTAATATCTCTGCTTTTGAATATGCTATCTAGGTTGGTCATAACTTTTCTTCCAAGGAGTAAGCGTCTTTTAATTTCATGGCTGCAGTCACCATCTGCAGTGATTTTGGAGCCCCCCAAAATAAAGTCTCTCACTGTTTCCACTGTTTCCCCATCTATTTCCCATGAAGTGATGGGACCGGATGCCATGATCTTCGTTTTCTGAATGTTGAGCTTTAAGGCAACTTTTTCACTCTCCTCTTTCACTTTCATCAAGACACTCTTTAGTTCCTCTTCACTTTCTGCCATAACGGTGGTGTCATCTCCATATCTGAGGATATTGATATTTTTCCCAGCAATCTTGATTCCAGCTTGTGTTTCAAGGTCATTTCTGAAAAAATATACATTCTTTCTCCTTTTCTTGCTCTCTCTTCCACAGTAACCATCCAGCTGATCTTTTCGGTTTTACCTCTACTATGTTTTACTTGAGTTTATTTGTAAGACATAGGTCATACTCTCAGTTCAGTCACTCAGTCGTGTCCGACTCTTTGCGACCCCATGAACTGCAACACACCAGGCCTCCCTGTCCATCACCAACTTCCGGAGTTCACTCAGACTCATGTCCATCGAGTCAGTGATGCCATCCAGCCATCTNTACTAGAGCTAATCAGTGAATTTAGCAAAGTTGCAGGATACAAAATCAATACACAGAAATCACTTGCATTTCTATATACTAACAATGAAAAATCAGAAAGAGAAATTATGGAATCAATCCCATTTACCATTGCAACAGAAAGATTAAATATCTAGGAGTAAACTTACCTAAGGAAACAAAAAAACTGTACACAGAAAATTAAAAGACACTGCTTTTGAACTGTGGCATTGGAGAAGACTCTTGAGAGTCCCTTGGACTGCAAGGAGATCCAACCAGTCCATTCTGAAGGAGATCAGCCCTGGGATTTCTTTGGAAGGAATGATGTTGAAGCTGAAACTCCAGTACTTTGGCCACCTCATGCGAAGAGTTGACTCAGGGGGCAGGAGGAGAAGGGGACGACAGAGGATGAGATGGCTGGATGGCACCACGGTCTCAATGGATGTGAGTCTGAGTGAACTCCGGGAGTTGGTGATGGACAGGGAGGCCTGGCGTGCTGCGATTCATGGGGTCACAAAGAGTCAGACATGACTGAGCGACTGAACTGAACTGAACTGAATGAAAGAAATCAAAGATGATATAAACAGGTGGAGAGATAGTCCATGTTCCTGGATAGGAAGAATCACTATTGTGAAAATGACTATACTACCAGATGCAGTCTACAGATTCAGTATGATCCCTATCAAATTACCAATGACATTTTTCACAGAACTAGAACAAAAAATTTCACAATTCATATGGAAACACAAAAGACCCCAAATAGCCAAAGCAGTCTTGAGAAAGAAGAATGGAGCTGGAGGAATCAACTTTCCTGACTTCAGATCATACTACAAAGCTACAGTCATCAAGACAGTATGGTACTGGCCAGGTTCACGTCTGCCTTTGCACTTCCTGTTCTCTTAGCCTGGAATGCTCTTTCCCAAATACCCACATGACTCATTCTTGGACCACTTTAGTTCCTAAATGGTACCTCTGTGAGGCCTTCCCTGAAACCTTTCAGCATTTTCTGTCCTCTCTTTAATATTCTTTGTAACACTTATTTCCATCTTATCCATATTTTTGTCTCTCCAACCTATAATCTTCGTGAGGGTAGGGATTTTTATATGGTTTTTATATACGGTGTCACTAGTGCTAGAGCAGTAGTACCTATATAGTACCTATAACACCCGCATAATGGCTACTTGGTAAACATTTGTTTTGTAAATCCTATGATTATAATAATTATAGTTTGTAGTGAATATAACAAAAAAGTAGACTCATAGATGTAAAGAAGAAACTGTTGGTTGCCAGTGGGGAGAGGAAAAGAGGAGGGGCTATATAAGACTAGGGGATTAAGAAGACTAACTATAAGGTGTAAAATAAGCTACAAGGATATATTGTACAATACAGGGAATATAGATAGTTTTATAATAACTATAAATGGAGTATAACCTTTAGAAATTATGAATTACTATAATTATACATCAGCTATACTTCAGTTTAAACATTGCAGTTTGATAAACTTTGCTATTAAATACTAAAGTTATGTGAATTATTCCCTAATTTCTAATGAACTGTGCATTTCCGAAGGAAGACTGGCTCAGTTTCCTCAGCTCTGAAAGTCTTTTTTTGTTACCCCACCTAAATTCCTATCACCTATAATTCTATTTGTTCTCTACCCCATGTATAATCTATTACAAAGAATCTTACATATTTGCATCTCCAGATAGATTCTTAACCTTCCCCAAACTGAATCAATTTTCTGTTAGAAATGGTTCTTTCATTTTCAAAATATGGAGTCTGATTTATACTTGATTCCCAACTTTTTTCTCTTGCTGTCTTCTCAGGTAGTAAACAATAAATGCCAATTACAACTGTTATTCTTCAAAATATTGAAATGTTTAGAAATGGTTCTTTCATTTTCAAAATATGGAGTCTGATTTATACTTGATTCCCAACTTTTTTCTCTTGCTGTCTTCTCAGGTAGTAAACAATAAATGCCAATTACAACTGTTATTCTTCAAAATATTGAAATGTTGCTGTAATATGTTTTTTAATATAATCTAACCACTTCACTTTCTCATGTCCCCAATTCCAGCAATACTTTTAAAAACTTCCATTTACAATTTTAAGGCCTACTCTATATCTCTCCCTCTATTATTCAGTTCTTTCTAATGCTTTCTGATTTTGTTTATTCCATATACTTTGATATGCACTTAATAGATTTCATACTTTAATTGCATTTAATAGTTCCCACTGTCTGCTGTGGTATCTCCTGTGTTGACAGGAAGTCTTTCACATCTCTGTAATCTGTCTCTGATTACTTCAAGTTCTTTATCCAAGAATACTATGCCCTCAATCCTTCTGGCTTTACTCATTTGAAAAGAGAATATATGCCATACTACATGACTTCCCAAGACAGATGAAAGCAATATTGTCTCTTCTTACCTATTATCTCACACTTGCCCCCAATACCTCCTCACATTAAGAATGTAAGCTAGGGGCTTTGGTGGTGGCTCAGTGGTAAAAATCTGCCTGCCAGTACAGGAGACATGGGTTCGATCACTGATCTGGGATAATTCCACGTGCTACAAAGCATCTAAGCTGTTGCACCACAACTATTGAGCCTCTGCTCCAGAGCCCAGGAGCTGCAGCTACTGAAGGCTGCACACCCTAGAGCCCACGCTCTGCAGCTCAAGAGTAACCCCTGCTCACCACGAGTAGAGAAAAGCCCATGCAGCAATGAAGACCAGCACAGCCAAAAATAAATAAAATTTAAAAAGAATATAGTTCAGTTCAGTTCAGTCACTCAGTCATGTCCGACTCTTTGCGACCCCGTGAATCGCAGCACGCCAGGCCTCCCTGTCCATCACCATCTCCCGGAGTTCACTCAGACTCAC